>BMAW01124568.1:256216-415931 GCA_019974015.1 Nephila pilipes
ATATATATATATATATATATATATATATATATATATATATATATATAAAATTTTAATTAATTACAAATAATTAAAAACCAATTGAAACACACAAAAGGCTCATTAGAATTTTAATTGTGACTTATCGAAGTGATTCTCTTGCAAATATTATTTCACTTTTGATCATATCAAATTTTTAAAGCTCTAGAGTCAATATGTAAATCTGTATTGAGACTTATAATATAGTATTATTTTGTATTTTGGTAAACTATTTTTGATTACTGAAAACAAAATTTAGAATATGGATCTCCTTTCTGTTTCATTGTTAGGAGAAAAATCAATTATTTCCTTTTTTAAGAATGTTCGTGATATTGAGACTGGCAGAATTTTTCTTGATCATTTTTTTTAACAATTTAGAGCTAATTTTATTTGATTATTCTTGATTAAATTTAAACTTTCTTTGAATTCTTTTTGGCTGACTTCGATTAAATTCACTTAGATTTACGCTCATTCGAAAAGTATCGCAATTATTAATATATGATATATGTTTAATCATACAAAGCAAATGACTGAAATTCGCATTATTTGTTCAGTAAAAAATTTTTTTTTTGTTTCATTGAGAATAAAGATAGTTTGGATTTTATACTGAGCACAATAATTATAACCTGATAAATTACATACTCTAGTTTAATCTAATTAATGTTTTTGGATAGATATTATGCAATCAAAAATTAATATCTGAATTATTATTTGGTTAACCAACTTTTGCGTTCTCAAAGTAAAAAAAAAAAAAAAAAAAATCAAGAACTTTTAAGCACACATAGCCTTGTATTGAAAACAGAATAATATGTTTGTAAATCTTTTTGTAGTTAACACTAAACTGTAGGCAATGGCAAATTGCGTTTTTCCAATATGATTTAAATCAACAAAATTACAACCCAAATGAGCATTAATGCATTCAAATATTTTTATAACACATGTGTCTATACATAAGCTTTTAAAACTCCATTCTAATTATGGTGATATGAAGAAAAAATCATATTAAAATAAGCGACATAAAATCAGAAGCAATGCATGTTTTTATCAGACTTGCAATCAGTCATGCATTTTCATTCCAATTAGCACATATGAGTAGGGTGGGGGGAATAAACCTATTTCGTAAATTTTTAATTTTTTCCAAAGCCTCGAAAACAATAGCTTATGAAATGAGACATTAATTAAGGAGATTAAATCGTTATTACCATATTTATGCTGAAATAATTTTTAATATAAAAATAGGTAATCCAAACAATATTATCAACATCGACAGAAAATCAATTTCCGTGAGTATTTCTAATGAACCTGTTCCTTTAACCCCTAAGTGATGATCTCCCTCTTCTAGTTTAATTTATCTATCGTTGTTACCATTATCAATAAAGGAAAAACGAACTGCATAAAAAAATAAAGTTCGAGGCAATATTAAAAAAACTATCAATTTCTAGAAATTTCAGTCAAGAAACAAATATCCAAGCACATCATAGCGTACAATCACTTTTTATAATTTCCGAAAACCATCTTATTTAATTGCCAACTTACCATACGTACAAAAAGGAATCCTTTCATCTCCTTCTCCAAGTTTATTGTCCGGTACCACGTGACGAATTGGCAGACGACACTCATTTAAAGGGGAGGGGGGCGAAGTATTGTTAACACACTCACACACCACCCTTTCAGCCACCTGCCAAACGACAGGGTGTGGTACTACTCCCCTCCGCACATGTCTGCACGTCAAAGCAGAAGGTACCGCTGTATGAACTACATTTCAAGTCGAACCAAAAAAGACAAACGATATATTACGTGGAAGACGTAAGCGCCCGTGAAATATTCATGATCGTCTGATCTCTGTGTCTGGAGCGATCATTGTATCACAAAGTCATATCGCCCAAGTATTCTTCCAAGACATGGGCGTCGCTTGATTGGAAGGACATTCGGATGATTTGATTCCGTAAAAAAAGACCTTTCGATATTGCAGTCAAAGATAGGGAGAAAATTAACGTTAGGATGTGTGTCTGGAGTTTCCTTTTTAATATCTAAATATCTCTAGATATATTCCTAACTTTTGTCTAAGGAGGTAAGAATCATAATTCAAAAATAATAAATCACAATTTTTTTTAAAAAATACTTTTTGTATCACATGTGTTTCAGTAAGCGAAGTTTTGGTAATTAAAGTTACATCCTTTATGGAAAGCGATGTTCAAGTCGAGTTGTGAGTCCAAATCTACTCGTAATAAAGTTACGGAGGTGTTGGGAATGCCCTTTAGACGGAACTGAGTTTCAAACTTCTAATAAAATGAGAGGGTGAGAGTTCAGGTGTTGTCCTTGACCATGGTTCCAAAATTATGCAATCCTATTCGAATGATTCTTTTGGATAGCTCAAGGGCAATGTAAATTCAATCTAAATCAAACAAAATAAAATGTTCCCCTCCCCCCATTAATTTGGAAGGATAAGTTTTACAATTATTTTAAATTCTTTTTTCAATTTATATCAATATTTTGTGACGGCTCGTCTTCGTTATTAAATTAAATTCAATAAAAGTTCAATCAAGAAATTGAGTAACAAAAAAAAATAATAATAATGACTTAAAATGATTCAGAAATCAAATGTTATTACGAGTGTGGAACGCAAGACTTTCTCGCATCCTCAACTAAAAATTAAATAAAAACTCTACTTATCTCAACAACTTCAAAAAAGATCCAAGTCAGAACAAATACACTAGATCCATTTCCAATCTCAGCAAACCAATGACCGTTTAATCTGTTGGCATTAAATGTCGTGTGCACAAATGGCTTACTTATGCCAATCTTTTTACTCTTATAAACAATACGAATCTCACTATTTGAACTCTTTGTCATTCCTCACACTTCAATATACAGCAATACCAATTTACACAATTCAGATTATTAGAACACAAATCAAATAACGTCATACAGAATCCCATCTGTTAGTTGAAGGGATATGTGCAGAAGAATCCGTTATGATTTAACTCGCAATATAATACGAATTTTTATTATTTTTTTTCCTGTGAAAAATATATATCTAATCTTCAATAATAATTGATCGCATGGGCGAGTTGAGAAATCTGATATTAGTCATCGAATTAAAATAATTCAGTTATAAATCGTTAAAAATGTGAATGTTCGCACAGCATTGACAGAAATATTTATAATTCTTTCACGGGATTTTGAAAGCCTTATCATCAACTCTAACCCTTATCTTTAATAAGCTTCCTACCTGTCTTAAATGTCTTGCCTTAATGTTAAAAATCTTTTATGTAAATCCCAAAAGAACACAAGATTTTAATATATTGTTTGTTTTTGTTTGGATCAGTCGGGTTTTTTTTTTTTTTTTATCCTTCGGTATCAAGTATGATCAGAATTCACTATGCATTTATTATTAGACATTTCTTTATTTCTTAAAGAAATAGCTTCGATATATCTTATTTTCAAGAACTGATATTATTGATTAGGCGTTCCTTTTATCTAAAAAATTGTTTCGAATATAGCCCTCCATCAGATTTTAAAATAAAACTAATAAAATCTTGACAAGCTATTTTTCTCTCGCCGTTCAGAACTTAAAAGGCTCTATTAGATTTAACGAGAAATCGTCCCAGTTATTCCCCATGATGGTTTTGTGTGAAGTCGAGATTTGAACAAGACAAACACAAGACATATAATTTTCCACCGTTAACTTGAGCAATCAAAGTTAGTTCGCGTGAAAGCAGTTGGATTGCAAAGTCCTGTCGTGGCATGCCATAGAAGTTTGAAGAGTAGTTACGAATTTGGATGTCGCTCTTATCATCTGACTTATATAGGCATATTCTATTACAAAATCTCTCTCTCTCCATGTGTTCCATCATTTTCTATAAATAACTGGTTCATTTCATCTACATGAATAAAGTGAGATGACAATGACTACAAAACTGATTTGAAAAGTACTTGTTTTTGACGAAAGATAGCGTTGTTAAAGCAAGTTGGTGTTACAACTGGGTGCTGAAATCTATTAAATGGCACCCAAATGATTTGACATCGATGTAATGGTTAGTTTTGTTTGCTGCTGCGTGGAGTGGGTGATTTGTCACCGCCGATGAGATCCGGATTCGTCGTTAAACACGAGAAATCAAGCAATCAAAATAATGAATCTTCTTCAAAAAAGGCGATCTCCTCGAAAGAAAAAGATATGGCAATGACTTTTTTGGAATGCGAAGAGCTTCAAAATTTATGGACTTTTTACAAAAAGGACTCAAAAGACAATATTACAGTGAGTTATACTTTCATTTCTAATACCCCATTTCCCATTCATAAACACGGGTTCTTTTTGAACTTCCTTTGAATAAATAATATTCCCCCTCTCCCCTTTTAAATTAAATTTTTCTTTTGTTTCAATTTAATAGGAAAGGGGATTGCTATTGATAGCCTTATTCATAAATTTCAGATAACTATTCAGATTAGGTAACTTACTCAAATATAATTTAATCTTCAAGTACAAACATTTACTTATTTTTGAGAATTCCTACAGTGTAATTTTTTTTCTCTTTTTTGTTTTATGGTCTTACCTTTGGATTTCCTTCTATATCATTTATAACAATCAATTAATTAAGCCAAAACCAACAATAATTTTTACTAAATCAGCCTTTCCAGAAGAAAAAAACGTTATATTCTAATTCGATTGAACTATGAGCTCTCTGTCAATTTGGTTCCAAACCATCTCGTCACCGAAACTAGACAATTCTTGTAAATGTCATTCACACCGTGGTATTCTAGTAGTCGATTTATTTAGTAAATAATAGTTTTGAATACCACCATGCACTTCGTGGTAGCTATTCTTGGGGCATAGGAATAAATGACGTCATATGCAAATTCTGTTTTAAATCAGCTTCCTGCTTTGAAAGGGAACCGCCATCCTGTTTTATTTTAAACCAATATCACGCTCTTCGGAAGGTATAGTACTGTAAAACCCGGAAAAAAAGTCCTGCTTAGGAAAACGAATTCGTGCACTCGTGATTCAGGAAATAAATCAAGGCGCAAATATGTTGTATAAATACATCACACAACACATGCGGCGTTTATTTATTTTTTTCCCAACAAGTTTTTTCCACAATAGGTGCTTAATATGCTGATGACGCGGATGAAATCCCGTCGAGAAGCCGTTTAATATTCGCAGAATGATACTCTCAGTCATTGTGCCTGCCCACATATGCTTCTCCTGATATTGTTCTGCGTTTATTTAAATTCCTCTTTCTGACATTTGTATTTGCACAAAATGCGACGAAGCAGTCATTTTTAGCCACTTTTTTTGCACATTAAAGTGCTGGTTTTTGTGATTAGTTTCATAAGTGAGGTGTTTCGCAAAGGCCTTGGATGTATGCACACATAAATTATCGGCTCGGAGACGATGCAATAGAATTACTTTGAAAAAGTATAGTATTTTAGTACGTGATTCAAACCACACGCATCAAGGCAATTTGTAGAATTTATTGAGTTTCGTGTTTTTATTCCCTCATATCATCTTAGAAAAAGATGTTGCATATATAATTCATATTCTCATAGTCATGCTAATATTACAAATGGAAGGCGTATTCCAAAACTATCTTTAAATTTGAAGAGGAAAGTCAAAGTATTCTCCTTATTGCTTTCAAAGGCGCTTCTTCACTAGAAACCTTTAATTAATTTTTTTTTTCATTTCACTAGCAATTTTTAGTAATTCTAGAAAAAAAAAATGGTCTAGTTCAAAATTTTTTGAAGGTTATGCACACCGTATCGTTTTTTAAATGATCGAATAATTTACTTTTTTCCTTCCTGAATTATTTGGAATTAGAATTTAGGATGGTGAGTGGTCATGGTCACGAACTCGTGGTCGTTGTTCTTTCTGTCTTTCGTGGGTTCGAGTCCTGATGCCACTACAGACCCGTCGTGTAGCGAAGCTGATGCACTTTAAACCTGTCGAGTCTCCAAGTCCTCTCGTTGGGCAAGGTGTGAAAGTATGGAAAGGGTGATGCCCGCTCAGATGAAGTCAGTGATTCAGAAGTTCACAACATTGGTTCGAGCAACTGTAAAACGATAAACTGATCTAAAGAATATATCTCTGACTCGGACCCCATCGCTAGACACTAAAATTAAAAATTTTTTTTAAAGCTTCTATGTGATTATTTATTACTTCGCACTGAGAAGTAACACGAGGGCTACTGGTGTCGGATTTCGTAATTTTGAACTTTGGTCAATCAATGGGAAAAGAGCAGTTATTGGATTTATCAATATTTTCCACAAAAATAGAAGATGTATTGGTTTTATTAACGTCACATTAGAAGCAACACGAGGACTGCTGATGACGGACTTCGTAATTTTGAACCTCGGTGAAGTGACGAGGACCTCACCTCAGCTGCCCCCTCTCCCCTAACTTTCGCACCATACCAACGGAAGGACTTTGAGCCTCGATAGATTTAACGTGCATCAGCTCCGGCTACCCGGCAGGTCTAAAATGGCATCTTGGTTCGATCAAATGACTTGACGAAAACCGCCGGCCGCGAGTCCGCAACTATGACCACTAGGCTACCGCAGCCACACAAAAATAGAAGAACTTGAGAAACTAAAGTTGTCTTCAGTTATATATGTTTTAATATAAATACGTTTACCTGAAAAAAAAACCGCAGTAATAAAACCTATTTAACTGCTAAGATCATTTTAAGTTGTGAAGTTTATAATAGATTTACTTTCGTATACTTGATTTTGATTCTGTCAAATATTTTATTAATGAGATTGTTTTTGTTTATCTTCGAAAAAATGACCCTCCCCCTCAAGAAATCTTGATACAGGGCTAGCTCTTAGAAAATAAAGTCAACAAAACCAAACAGATGTGTCATTTCGCTCAGTATTAACATGAAAGTTTGCTTCAGTCATATAAAAGTGAATATTGCATTAAAAAATGCTTCATTTTTTTTAAAAAAAGATGATGGGATTCACAATTTGTTAAAGCAATTTATGTTACATATTAAATGTGTTACCCAATACATGACAGACAGTAGGTCATGTGTAAAACTGTATTGTATGTTTTTCAAAAACATCACATTTTCAGATAAGATTAGTTTAGTTTCCCCCTCCTCGTCAGAATTTCATGAGTGACTATCCATGTGGGAACTGACGTTTCATGTGATTACAATTCTGGCTTTCAAACATGAAAAATTCAAGTAAAACAGGAATTAAACGAAATCTATCTCTCCAATCGATGAAGCATAAAGTTTTATGACTTCAATTTCCATTTTTGCGTATCGTATCAGTTTCTATCTATTTCACAGTGACGTCCCAGAACCTTTACGAACCCCGCAGATTAAACAGAGCGTGTTAAGGACTCACAAGGTTACAGCGATGTTACCCGTGCAGATATGATTGATTAAATGAAAGTGAAAGAGTAGAGAGATGAGAGAGTGAAAAAAAAATGGAAGAGAGAAAATTCGCCGCGCGACCGAGTGAGATTTTTACGTAACTAATCTGCCAAGAAAAACGATTACGATATTTCTTTCACACCGAATCGAAAATGAAACTGTAATCGCATGGGTCATTAAGAAAAGGCAATTTGTTCTCAGTCTGGTACAAGTCTGGCACTCGAATTCATTTATTTCGTATGGAAGAAAAAAAAAGTATGGATCACAAGAGAGCAAAAGAATATCAAATCTAATGCGAAATTAGTCCTTTTTCATTAATACAACTGCAGCAAAGAGTGCTTTTATTGGAACTCTTCCAGTTTTTCCATTTGTCTTCCATTAAGCCTAATCAAGTGATGGGATAATATTTACAAATTAACTGCAGTCGAGTTCAACCATTGGTGAGGTGTTGATCGCATTTTGAAAATGACAGTATATATAAAAACTGTTTTGTGGATTTGAAAGCTTGTGGAGAATCTATGACCAAAATTAATACAGAGAAAATTTTCACACAAATCGGATTTATAATACACTATTATACAGGGTTTATCCAATAAATATTGGGGAACTGAAATCACAAAAAATTTATTGAAGATATATGCGAAGTGTCTTAACAATTTTCATAATATGAGTCTCCTACATCAATACACCGCTGCAAATCTTTTTTTTCTTCCGGTATTGATACGTATCCTTGATATCGGCAATCACAAGCCTGTTCAGGTACTTCATCCAAGACACTTGAAACACCTCAGTCGTCACGAAACAATGTCCTTTCAAGCTGTGGACGCGGTAGCCTAGTGGTGACGGTCGCAAAACCATGGCCAATGTTGCTAATTTTGAGTACTGATGCCACTTAAGATCCGTCTGGTAATGGGGCTGATGTACGTAAAATCTATGGTGGCGCCACGCCCATTGGAGGGTTCGGGAAGTTAGGAAAGGGAGGTGTAAGCTCAGGTGTCCTCATCACTTGACTGTGATCCAAAATTTCGAGGTCCATCGCCAATAGTCTTCATGTTACTCCTCAGTACGATGTTAATAAAATAATCAATCTATCAAAGCCCTTTCAAGTTTTTTTTTTTTTATCCGAGGAAACAGAAAGAAATCGGCGGGTTCAAATCTGCACTGTGAGGTTGTTGGGGCAGCATTTTGTCTACTTGATTTTCGTGACGATCATTGGTCACAATCGGATGCACAGTGGATTTCGGTAAATTTAACTCCCATGCTATCCTACGAACACTGAACTGAAGATCAGAATTCAAAATGTCTCAAATTTTGGTAAAATGTTCATCGATTCGAGTCGATGTCGGATGTCTAGCGCTTTGTTCATCTTCAACATTTTCCCTGCCATCTTTGAATTTTTTTGAGCCTCTGAAAAGCATGCAATCTGGACATGGCTTCATTCTTGTAAGCCTCACAGATCACATCTAAATTCTCCGTAGCGAATCTATTCAGTTTAACGCAAAAATTTTTGGCACAACGCTACGAAATTGTTCGCTACGTTTTCACTCTTAACGCAAGCACTAAATATACTTTCACTTTGGACAAGATCTGATCACTGCAATGGCTCCGAGGCATTTGAAACGATTTTCTTAGCTTTCGTCACATCTCTCTCCCTTACCCCGCCCAAAAGACCTTCCTCCTTCCCTTCCCATAGACATGAAAAGATCAGCCTCGATAGTTATTGAACAAACCCGGTAAGTAAGCTATAAAATCTATCAGATTTCAAATAACAGAAGTATTTCCTATTCTACATAGTAGTTTATTGGTAAACGTAACTGTTTTACTTTATACCACAACAGACCGTTATTCTCCCTATCAAATCAAACGGTGGGTTCTAAATCCCTTCTCGGGGCATAAATAAAATTCTATGCAAACTATAAGCTAGTAGTTTGGTCAATAGAACAATAACCTTTTTATAGTTAGGTTCTACTCAAGATCACCGCACGGAATAATGTTTTGCCTTTGATCCAAAGGTTTCAACAGAATGTAGCGGAAGCATTCCGAGAGGATACTCTTCTAAAATGTCTTATTTTCAAAGGTTCAAAATTATAAGAGCTGCCAGAAATAGCACAATGCATATCTACAGTGAAATATCATTTAGAAATGGAAATAATTCATATCAACCTTTAAATAATGTCAAGAAGATTATGATGCATCATAGCATTGAAGAGGGTTTTGCAGATTCGAAGACAGTCATTTCTTAATTATTTCCATTTGGAGTAAAATAATGATATAAATTTTTAAGCATTTGATTCACCATCGTCGGATAGACTGAAGTGGAGTATTCAGCGTGTGGATTGATTTTGACTTTTAAGTCTTCAAGAATGTCATTCCTTTCCTTTTGTCACCATCTCTTTTCAAAGAGTCGAGATAGATTGATTGGAGGATTATAAGTTTATTCAGGCGTGTAGAAAGGGAGGATAAAAGAGGTCCTGGGCATTCCTTTCATTATGAGGTGAAATAAAATCTTCCTTTTTGAAATTTAAACTATCTGGATCAAGTTCTTGTTCATCGATTTGTGACCTCTTCAAATCCAATAGCAACCTCAAAGATTGGGATATCAGCCGCGTCCCGTTAAACCAGAGTATTTCCTTTATTAAAAACCCTGTCTCTGTATTTCAAGAACTAACCAGGGCATTTGACAAGTCTTTAAAAGCAGAGTAGTCATGGATTTGACTCCAGGCGCCGACAAACCTCTATTCCCCGTTGCAGCTTAAGAGATTACAAAATTATCAATCCACTACTCTACTCCTCAGAAAACTGTTGCAAAACGTGAGATCAATGGCATGTGAAATCTATCAGGCTCTAAAATGTTCACTAGTGTAGTATTTGAAATTTGTAAAGTGACAGGAAATGCCAGTTTAATCATCATTCTCGGCATCAATTGCAGAACTGGGAGGCTCACTGTCAATAGCTTACGTGGATATAAAGTAAGCAGCAATTAATTACAGTACAATTTCCCAAGTTTCATCAGTTTCGTATGTTTATTGTATTTCTAAAAATTCAATATAATGTCTAATTTTATTCATCCCGACATGTACTACCCTATATATATATATTTTTTTTTGTGGGAACCGCCATCTCCTTGTTGACTACTTCTGTATGTTGAACGTTCGGAATAATTTAATATGAATTTATGATTAATGAACTCTTTAATTTGACAAATAGAATGCGTTCTGTTCTTCAGGGAAATTTTTTTCTTGTGTGTATGTGTTTTATATACACTACATATAGATTCATGATGTTACATTATGTCTAACATTTCCGTTTCTCGAATGTCTTGGATCAAGCAGATTTATTTTGAACTCTATACAGATGAATATTTTAAATATTAAAAGATAAAATTATTCGAACTGAGAGAATTTCCATGGAGCACATTATCTATTTTCTTTCAAAATTCAAATTAGAAAATTTAAATTACTACTTGTTTCTTTTTATTCGAAATAAAGCTTTTTCAAACAAAAGATAAAAAATTGAATGAAAATATTTCTATTAAAGTCATGAATATAGAAGAAAAAATGTGAGCTTTCCAAAGCCATTTTTTTAATGGAAAAAAAAAAAAAAACCCACTCCAAATAACATTTCAGCTGTGAAATTTTTATATAAATTTTCAAAGTAACTATGAACTCATGTGGAGTTTAAAACCCAAATTAAACCCACAATTAAAAAAAAATTTAAGGTTCCAGAAACATTTAAAACGCAAAAATGTATAAAATATAAAGAAAGCAAATAAAAGATAACATAAATTGTGTAAAAAAAAAAAAAAATAAATAAAAAATAAAAAAAATTCTTAATCCATACAAAGAGCCATTGAAAGTGTTTATATGAACCAAGAGTTTTTCGAACACTTATCCTTCACGCTTGATTTTATGAATTGAAATTTTCCCTTTTAAGTAACAATTTAGTTTTACTCTTTACTCACAATGAATACGCATATCCTCTGAGCTTCTTTGTTTTACCTCTATTTTGGCATTTCAAGGGCTTAGTTAACGCATGCGCACAATAAACGAATGTACTCTAATCCAGCGATTGACAATCTTTTTCAGTCCACTTACCCCCAGCTTGTTTGACTCCTTTCGCTTTCTTAAATCTTCCCCCCCCCCCCCCCCCCCGAACACACACAATCTGTTCACCCATTACAAATTCCGAAAACTTCTCCAAAAAAGAGGAATGTTGAATTAAATTAATTTAACATTTTTTGACTATACAAGTTTTCAAATTATTTTAGAAGTAAGCAAATAAATTAACGTAAAAATTGGAAAAAAGAAAATTTAAAGGAATATTTCCGACTGCGTTGAATCACAAAATTTTGGCTGAAAAGTAGATAAATACGATGTAGAAACTGGAGTTGCGTTTAATTAGCTATTATATTTATTTTTTTTTATGTAAGCTTAAGAAAAGAAAAAGTCCATTCAACAGGCTCCATGCTAGCAAACGGCAACAAATACATCACGGAATTTTTTAGAAAGCTCACTGTTTTCGTCACCACACAACACAACGAGCCCCAAAACTTTCTAAGATTACCATTCCACCACTGAACGGGTTTTTCAGAGCGGTACCTGATGCGAATTTCAGCAGTTTTTTCTTTTCAGACATTGGCAACGTTACAACTCACAAACTTTACAAGAACCACTACCTACATTTAAAATTCTTTTTAATAATTTAAAATTAGTTTGTTCTTTTTTTTTTGCTGTGTGGCCACCATAACTTTTTTTAACGGCGTCTCACGCATCACTGATTGAGAACCATTACTCTAATCGACTATTGGGTTGCAATTTTAATAACAATCGGAAACATACAGGAATAGTTTTCAAATCTAATAATTATATCGAGAACAAAGAAATTTGGTATTTGTAGCGTAGATATGGATTATTCAGCATCGCACAAATTTTCAAATCACGCAAAACTTAAGCCCTCTTTCCCGACGTCTACCGGCCGTTTGATTTCGTGAAAATAATGTTAATTTTATGGGATTTCTACAACCGTTCTTCTTTTTTTTTTTCTTTCCATTTTGTCTATTTCAATGAATAAAAGTACATCCGAAAGAGCAAAAAATAACGAAGATTTTAATTACATTTTCCCTCTGATTTCTGAAAATATATTTACCTCTATTTTAATCTTTCGTTTGTGGGTTTTCCGGTCTTAAAAAAGATTCTAAAATATTTTCGAGGGTCCAGGGAGGGGGAGGGGGAGAATGTTATCCCAACAGAAACCTTCATTATTTTTTGCTCTTTCAGGTGCACTTTTTTCATTGAAATAGTAAAGATTTGAGAACGAGAGTAGAAACTCTATAGAATTAACATTGCGTCCACGAAATCAAAACGGTCGATTGACGGGAGGCTTAAGAAACTTAGAGTGACAGTTTTGCGTCATAACCAATTGAATTTATATCTAGATATCGATCTGCATAAATTTTCCGTCTCACTTAATTTTAAAAATATTTTCGAAAACTTTTATTGTATCAATCCATTCAAAAATGAAGTAATGAAATACATTCGCGTACATTTCGTGCAGACAGAAATCGAATTTCGCTTATAATTTAAACTGTCTAATCTCTCATCTTTATGTGGGTTACTGGGTCGTAACAGAATTTCTTTTTTGTTGAAAAAATTTAATCAAACGTTAAAGTTGCGTGTATTAACAGTAAAAGCAGGCGTAGAAAATGAGTCGGCTCTTCCTTTTGAGATAGCGTATCTTTGATGTTCTTAGTCTTACAGTTAAGCGTCATGCGTTGATAGGTTTCCATGGAAACAGGCCACGCATGCTTTTCGATTTTAATGTTCAGTCGTGAAAACTGCAGAAAACATCCGACTTTAATAAATAAGAATAGTTGACTTCTATTACATTGGTTCGATTTACCTTCCAAATTTGAAATTATACAAACTAAATTGATCCAGTAACAGAATTCTCAAGGTAATTTAGAAATTGCTCAATGTCTGGGCTTAAAATTAGTTGTTTATGTCATTTATAAAATAGAAAACTTAGTTTACTATATATATATATATATAAACTAAAATTTAAATCATTATAACACTGATTGAATGCTTGTAAACGTTGCACTAGAAGCTATTGTCGATAGACTTAATGATTTCGAACTAAGTGTCAAGGATGACATTTCAGTTGGAACCCCACTTTCTTAACTTCCTCATTATGTCAACATGAATACTCAATACTTCGACACAGTTAATATATATCAGGCCCGTTACGTGACGGGTATTAATCGGAATCAGAACGCGAATGAGCAAATTCGCAACCATGAGCAAGGCTGCTCGCAACACTGAAAGTACAAGGTGTGGCTATTAAATAACGAGATTGACGTTTTAAAACATTTTACTTTGATGTCATACATATTTACTTATTATCACTTTAATTATATACTCCTTCACTATCCCTACAACGTTCCATGCGAATCTTGCACTGTTGAAACAGAGCTGGAAGTTTTTTTTTTCTCAGCTCCCTTAGGACACGTGTCGCTTTCTCTTTCACAGCTTCAATGACTCAGATCTTAATTCTTTAAGTGCATTTCACCTCAGGAAACAGATGAAAGTCGTATGGCTCAAGATCTGGCGAATAAGGCAGACGGTCTAACACTGGGTTGTTGCACTGGACTAGAAACTTCTTGACAGACAAGCGGAATGAGTCGGCTCATTGTCTTGGTAGAACATTTTCCCGTACGGATTCTTTGTCGATTTCTAGTCTCAGCAATCGCACGAATACTTAACCGATGGTCAGATTGAACCAGATTACCGATTGTTTCGATATAGTCATCCGTTTTTGACATAGAAGAACGACCCAAGCATGAATCATCTTCAACATCCTCTCGGTAATCTTGAAAACGCTTAAACCATTCAAAAACACGTGCACGCGATAAACATTCATTGCCATACACTTCTTTCAATAAGTTATAAGTTTCAGAAGTGTTTTTCCCCAAGTTTCGTGTGAAATTTCGCAACAATTCGTTGCTCACTCATCATTTTCCCGGCGAAACAAAAAACAAACAAACAACAACAACAAAAACTTGAATGCAAACGAAAGCTACGGGCATATGGGTTTGAAACGAGATGTGCTGCATTCAAAAGAGAGGGCTTCACACTAAACACATGTTAGTCGCTGACGTTTGGCGCATGCGTATATCTTTTGCAACAGCGTCAGTATCGTTATTTAATAGCCACCCCTCGCATTTATTTTGGGTTTATAAAATCAGCTTATAACTATTGAAAAGCCCCACAGATGAGCATTTAAAGTTCTTTTTATATTCGACAGCTTGAAATTGAAAACATTAAAATCGTAGTAAATAGTATCATTAAATATGCTCAACAATTAAATAAATTAGCAAAATCATAATTGTTAGATTTTTTGCAGAGTTTTTCAAAAGGAAACCTCCAGAAATTAGTAGATATATTCAAAGTATACTATATGAAGGATTCAAAAAGAAAAAAAAATTACAGGACAAAAAAAGTCCAAAAGAAAAGATATATTCATAAAATCAAAAATTCAGCAAACACTTAGTATAGACCATCCTATTACCAAATAAGGAAAAATATATAATTATACGACCGAAGCATCTAAACAATTACACAGAATATAAAATTTATAAAATAGAGTATTTCCTATAAGTGATTGTATTTGGCAAAAATTATATTGAAAAGATCTTAAAAAACAACATAACAAACAGATATAGCAGTTAAAAAAAGTTTTTTTTTTTTTTTTTTTTTTCTGTAGAAGTCTATGAAATACAAATTCATTATACAGCTTTTTTTTTTTTAAAAAAAAAAAGATATAAAATATAATGTCGACTTAAGATAAGTTTCAGATTTGTAAGATTTTTAATATTTCATTTATTATTATTTTTTAACTCAATACATTCCAAAAGTTTTGTGAACAAAAACCTTACATATAAAAAACTTTTCTGAATCTTTTAAATGGCATACAAAATACCTTCAAGTTCAGGGGACCCCACGCAATACAAATGTACTCGAAAACTAATGTTATTAATGCTTTGTGGGGGGAAAAAACAGTAAAAGAGGCATGAGAACCACAAAAATCACGAACTTAACAGACATAAATGACCATATCAAGACACCATAGATGACATTTTGTCTACATGAAGAATTCCCGAAATTCATTTCATTCAGAAAAATAGAAAATATCACCTTAAAGAGGGGAATTATAACATACGAGTAAAGTCACACTGCATGGTCAACGTATTATCAGAGATCCAGAATAAAGAATATTAAATGGATTTATCTAATATTAATAGAAGTAAACATAATTTTTACTGATTGCTTTTGTGTAGAGAAACAATTGTAATGTTCAAAATAATTCAGGATTAGGATAATTTTAAGAATACTAATCAGATTCTAAATCAAGATATGTGTTGATTTGAGTCAAAAAAAAAAAAAAAAATTGGAGAAACTTAACTTGAAATTATTGCATAAACTAGGAAGGGAAAAAATATATTTGCTATGAAATGCATCATTAAGATTTTCAATAGAAATCAGTTTTTTCCATTCAATAAAGTTCCCAAGATGTTAGAAATAAAAACCTATTGAATTTATTACACTTTTTCATACATTTTGTTCTAATTCTTCTATTTTTCTTCATTCATTGCATAGATTCATTGGCAGAGGATTATTACTTTCTTTCAGAATTAAACGAATTAGTTTCCCGGAATTTAAAAAAAAAAATTAAGAATTAGTTCAGATTTGAAAGCGTCTTGAAAACATTAATTCTCGGAATACACTCTTCAGGAACATTATCTTCGGCAATTCGAAAAAATGCAATAATTTCAGCAATGTCGCTTATAAAATAGGTTTAGTCTCGAAAGAAATTACTCTCTCTTTAAGTTATGGCTGAATACAAATAAAATTTATGAATGAAATCCTATTTAATAGCTTATTTAAAAATAATTTGCTGTATTCGATGAGTATTTCAACAGAAATTATGTATAATCTTGATTTACATTTTTATTATAAACTCATAAATTACCAATGATATCAAAACAATTTTAAGGCTGTTATTAAGCCTCGTTATATATATATATATTTACTTAGGGCCTTACTTAGGGCGAATAAACTCGTCAGATATCTTTGATATTTCTCTGAATTGACATTATTTTTCAATAATTTCATTTGTCAAAAATAATATTTTTCAATGCGATGAATAACCGTTTAATAATATTTAACTTGCAAAATATATTTCAATTTAGGCTTTTAGCTGTTAATATGCAGATTTTTTTTAAAGCAATATTTGCTTTGTTTTGCCGCTAGATTACGCTCTTTCATTCCTTACGTGTAATTCGCAACAGGTATTTCCGCTGTTAAAAATAAGATTAAAGTATACATTGTGATCCACTCTATATAGAGGGTATGGACTAGTGGATTTGCAAATTGTGATCCTATCTGCAATCTGAAACTTGTAGCAAAATTTATTTTTGATACATTTTTTTACATTCAACTTGTCAATAAAAAATCTCACAATGGGGTCCGAAAATAGAAGTTGCATTCTTCCAGCGTAATTATCTTACCATTCTTTAAGTCATTTCATTATTCTTCATTATTATTATTTTGTTGGCTTCCATACAAAAATTTAAATTCCAAAAATGCCTATCGCCGTGTATTTTTTTCCCCCAAGAAAGATAAATTGGATGATGCTTCCTAAGGAAACAAAGAAATCACTCCTTTGTGTTTTCCAAAACAAAAGCCCGCCCAGAAACGAAAAAGGAAAGAAAAAAATGTGCCAAACCACACGTACAGTTTCTTTTCTTTTTTTTGGTTATACCTGTCAAAAAAAAAAAAAAAACGAATAAAAAAAGGGGGAGGAAAATGTATAGATGGAGGCGGACAAGAAAATAAAAGAGTTCATCATACCGTGTAATAGAGTGATTGTTATTTGCCGCTCAAGGAAGGACGGGGAAGAGAAAAAAAAAAAGATTTAGAGAGAGAGATGGAAAAAAAAAAAAGAGGGGGGGGGGGTGAAAAAAATTTCTGCAATCGTTATTGATAAAAGAGTTTGGACTACATGAGAAATGAACCGCTTCCGTTTCGAATATTATATATGAATTTCTTCAATGAATTACATAATTTTTACAGTATTGCCAAATAAAAATTGATAAAATTAAGGATTTAATAGAAGCCGAAATTCAGAACATTAAACTAAATTTTTCAGAAGATTTACAAACAAATTTCAGAAATTTTACTTAAAATGAAAAGATGTTCATATTTAAATAGTCAAAATCATTATTAAAACGTAGTTCTGAGTTTAGTTTCTCTGCTCATTCGAGTCCTCATTCGCCTGGTAGCGTATTGCTCATGGTCGTGGACTCATGACCGGCGGTTTTCGTCCAGTCATGGGCTCGAGTCACGATGCCACTAAAAACCCGCTGTGTAGCCAAGGCTGATGCACATTAAATCTATCTAGGTTCAAAATCCTCCCTAGACATGGTGTGGAAGGTTGTAGAAGGAGGTGCTAGCTCGGGTATCTAATAAAGGTAAAATTTCTAATAAATTCGTAGGAGCCATTAAAATATTCAGAATAAAAGTATCACACATATTTAACCATACAGAGTAACGAAGAACAATCAGAAATCTCGTATATATGTTGCAGATAAAGGCTGGACAAAGTAACTTATTCATCTACCAGACACAAATGACGTTCTTTTTTTAGGTTAAAAATATTTTTAATTCCTTTAATTGGTTAGAACTTTTTTTCAATATTAAAAAACTGCTGAAAACAGAATATTGCTTCTCATCGAAGAACAAATTTGGAACTAAATGTAACTTTATCAAATTTTTGAAGCTAAAGAAAGATTCAAAATGGTTGACTAAATTAGCAACTGTGCAATTTTAGAGTTCATTATTATAAAATTTATACTCATGAGAAAGGGAAAAAAAAAAGGAGAAAAATGGAGAAATAGAAAAGAGTTAACTGAATATATATAAATATTGTGTAGTTTGAATTCAAAGTATGGATTACCACTCATTCTCGAAAAAAATTATTTTCTATAAAGAAAAGTATTTTTGATAAAAGTCTTAGACAATAATATAAATCACAGAAATTGAATGCCTGCATATGTACATAAAAATTTAAAAAGAAAAATGTGTTTTTATTACTAAATGAAATGATAATTTCAATAATTATAGTTTCTTAGCTATGATTCCATTAACTACTTGCATTAAATTTAAGTAATGGCAAGTAACATGGAATCGATTTATAGATATTGTTTTTAAAATCATGAAAATATGTCACAACATATTAATTCAGAATGCATAAGAAAAAAAATCACATATAACACATTAATAATATCGTAAAGAGTAAAAAAAATTTTATACAACCTAATATACATAAAATAACATTCAAAAATGTACTATTTAAAAGCTGATATTTTATGGAAAGATATACCGAATCAATATTATTTTGGGATTTTTCATAAAAAATTATCTTAAAAATTATTTTTACATTCTTTTCAGAATATGTCCATGCTTTATATATATGCGTCTCTTTACTACACTAAGTTTTGCTCAAATTATAGCATTCATTATTTTTTAAAAAATTTAAATATACCTTTATCGTAAGTAAAATATTAGATAAAAAAAATAGTATTCCTTATTTTAAATGAAAGTAAGCTATTTCTATGGCTCTAAATGCCTATGTGTAGACACCATTTGTTAGAGCAGTTTTTGACTAATTATATTTGAAAAAATCATAAGCACTTTTTGATTGAAAAACATATTCTTTTATGTTTGATTTAAAAATTGGTTTAATTTGGGTAAAAATATTAAGAAAGACAAAATATTGATCTGAATTAATATTTTAGTTCTGTATGTTATTTAAAATATTAACATACGAGGAAAATTTAATCCACAGTTATATATATATATATATATAAAGACAAGCTATTAAAAATTTTACAAAAAAAAAATATAATACAATAATAAAGCAATATTTCTTGCCTAACAAGTTTAAACAAATTATTTATTTACTTTTAATGCTCTTAAAATAATTCATTTAATTACTAATCATTTCAATATTTTAATTAATTTGCAACACCTAATGTTTCGCCTAAATGTTAAAAATTTCAAGAGTTCAGTAATACTGTATATTTTTATAATTTTTTTTTTATTAAAAAAAATTATAAATTTAGACTTATGTGCTTTTTAATACAATCGATGATAATATATGTATATATATATATATAACAATATTAGTTAAATTACAAAAACAGTTTAAATAAGAGATTAATTCATTTCTCAAAATGTTTGTTTTTACTTAATGGATAATTGTTCCAAATAATTTAAATTACACGATTTCTTTCAATTAAAGTTTCTGAAAAGAAGCCCTGTATTTATAATTTGAAGCTTTGATAAAATGATTTCAAATATAAAGGACAATTTCAGATATGAAAAAGAATACGTTTGCTATAAAAATGATCGATAAAAAAAATAGCATCAAAAACACACCGCTAAATTTCACCAAAATCTGGCAACAAATGTGCTAATTCCATTCCTAATTATTTTTCGGCTTTGGCAAATAGTATGTTTGTCTTGTACACTTTTCCTGTCTGGATGTGTTAAGTAAAAAGAAATGCAAGCTTGATACCTTCTTTTTATTTATTTCAGTGTTTTTCAATTATTATTTTTTTTCATTTTATTTTTATAAGAACTCTGCATCTGTTTTGCGTGTTTTGATGTTTAGTTAAATGAAAACAGACAGCAGCACAAACGCTGTTTGGAGCAACTGCCGTTCTCCGTTCTTCGACCCCAAAATTTGACAATAGTAATCTGTTCTTAAGTTTACTTTAATTTTTTTATTTTGTGCAATCAGAATTTTTATATATGAGCATTTTATTACTCTGATACACTTGCCATGTAGAACGCTAGTTATAACGAAGTTTTAAAATTTAAGTAATTGATTTAGAAAGAAGTCCTTATTATGGAAGTCTAGCAAGTGAAGCATTAGATGAGCTGTCTGTGTCCTCATTATTTTATTTCGAAAATTATGCGAGAATAAATCGCCAGTAAATAATACAAAATTTATTATAAAGTACCAAAACTGGCTAAAAAAGCATATTTACAAACAGTTTATGGTAAATTAATCGTTTTTCACCTTCAATGCCACTCATACTATTCTGATTTTCCACTAGTCGATAGTACGTAGTAGTTCTTTTTCTGATAACAGTTTTAATAGCTGTAACCTTTTCTTCTTAATGGCGTCCAATGATTGAAACCCGCCGTGTAGTGTGACAAATGCACGTTAAATCTGACCGAGGTCTCACGGTCTTCCGTGGTGTGTTGCGGAAATTTGAAGGCAAGAACTCAGGTGTCGTCCTCGTCATTTGACCGAGGTTCAAAATTACGTAATCCGTCACCAATAGCACTCGTGTTGCTTCTTAGTGCGAAGCAATCAAATCCCACACGTCACCAAAGATTTAAAACGGGTTCCTTCTTCTTTTTTTTTTTTTGATGGTGGGGGAGGATTGGAATAGGGTATCAGGGAAATACAGAGGATGTTAAGATGAAAAGGTCACAACAATTAAAACAGTTATCAGAAAATGAGTAGCAACACGCTTTAAACTAGAGGAAAAATAGAATGGATCCATGTGTAAACGCCATTGGGGAATATAATGAAAACAAATAAGACTTTTGACATAAATAGTCTATAAACACCCTTTATTGGACCAGTACCATTTCTTTATAGACAGGTATATTAGTATTTATAACTTGAATAACTTCGTCATCATATTTGACTCAACAATTAGGATGGGTCAAGGCAATCTTTGGAATATTCCTTCAAGATAACTTGCCTTTTGCCGTCTGCCAGTTCCTATCTTCAATTTCCTTAAAATCCGATTTGACAGAATCAAGCTACTGTAGATATGTCTTCCTCTTTCCTACTGGTTAAAGGCTTTGCAACAAAAATCTGCTTTATTGTATTTTCCTTACTAATTCTAACAATATGAGAAGCCATGTTCATTCGTTTCACTTTAATACATTTAATGACATCAGGCTCGTTAAAAATTCCATAAATTTCAAAATTCAAACATCTTCGCCAAAGGACATTTTCTCCGTCACTCCACCGAGAATTCTTTCTGAGAACCTTTCTCCCAAAAACTGCAATTTTGTATTCTCCATTTTTAGTTATTCAGTAGAGACCAAATTTCCGAACTATACATTAGAACGGCTTAGTGAGTTTTATAAATCAGAAGCTTCGTTTTTCTGGGGAGAAAACGGGACCTCAGTAAAGAGAGGAGTTTAAAGAATATTTAATTGGCCAATTTATGATTTTAGATCTCAAAGATAGTGGTTTCTTTCTCTCTCTTTGCGTTAACCAGAGATCCAAAGTAATTAAAACATGGTACAGTTTCAAACTTATGAGGATCACCTTTTTAATGATTGAGGATATCCCTTGATGGCTTTTTCATTACAGGCGTATACTTGGTTTTAGACTCATTGTAAACCCCATACGATTTGCAGCAATTTCTAAAGAAGAGAATGTTTCTCTCAATGTTGGGACACTTCTAACATGAATATGAATATCCTCAGCACTTAAACAACGTCAACTGAGTAAATCAACACCGCAGTAGTAGCCTTAATAAAATAATTTTTGACTCGATAGGCGATTCATCCTGAGTTCAAATATCGTTTGACATCAACAAAATAAGGAAGAGATATGGATTTAAAATTTTTTATTTGCAAGAGTATTACAAACACAGATGTTCAAAGCATTGCAAAGACAGTTTTGCTGAGTCTTCTTGTTTTTCTGTTACAATACTCCCATTGTTACTGTTCTCGTGTTTATTCTTTTACTGTTATCTTGTCTGGTTCAGTACTATGTGAGATATTTAACAATGTTCCCAGTTTTTTAAAATCCTAATTTAAGAATTTCCTTAATGGACAATGACAGTCCAGTAGCTAAGGTGGAGAGCTTCGTGGCCGGTAACACACGAGTCAGTTTCGAATCCAGATTCCACTAAAAACTGTTACAGTGAATAGTGGAGGTTAATATAAGTTAAATGGGGCTGGGTCTAAAAGTCCTCATGTGGTGTGGAATAGAGAAAAAAGATGTATAACTCAAAGGAACTCCGTAACTGGTAACTGATACACCTTCGATCTCTGAGGTGCAGTTGTTATGACGGAAGTTCCTATTGTTGTTCTAAATAAATTGCTCTATGACTAATTTCTCTCGTGACATTAATTGAGAACAATCAACCTACCTACAGTTAATAACCGTATTTTGAAATGTTTTTTGATTTCGAAATTACCAGAATCAGTTCATCAGTAGCTAAAAGCTATGCTCGCCTGATGACAAATAGATTGATTCAAACCCAGAACACATTTTCAGATAGATTCCTGTTTCAATCTTCTTATGTTAATTTCGTGATGTTGCAACACATGCAACTATTAATTATATTTTGCCTCTAAATTCTTTTGAAAATGCATTCCATTGCACACGTAATTTTCTTTTTAGTATGTTATGTGGAAAACCAGTTTAACATTGTAGTGCAGGAGGAAAAATATGGAACATGGTTTACACCGGAAAAAGATTTAATTTAGAAAAAAATGAGTGGTATAATAAGAGACAAGTTGTACATTCCATATATATACAGTCAGAATAAAATATTAATATTGGAATAATTTTCAATCTGAAAAATCTAACCTAGTCTGTATATTTAAGTTACTTATTATATAGTTCATCTACTCTATTGGAGAAAAATTTAACGAAATCATTTTTAATACTTAAAAAATTATCCCCTTTCTCCTGTTGACGATACTAACTACTATTTACTAATTCGCTAATAATAAAAATGCACTGTTCTTTCATGAAATGCTGAAATAGTCAGTTCTTGAATTCATTTCACACTCATAATCAAGACTGAGTTAGAAAATGGCCAACACATTTATAAATAAAATGGACAAACTGCTCTCTATCAGGAAATTAAGTTATTTATAGATGGACAAGAGAAGGGGAGAAGAGAAAGTTCTTTTTTAAGATGGTTCAAATATTTTATAAGATTGAATGCATTAATTAATATGAAATTTAGGTAACAATTAATACATTAGGTAACATTTTACTCGGAAATAAAAATTAAGAGATTGATAATTCCGTACATCGATCTATAATTATCTTTCACAAAAGACAAATTTCATTTTAGCTTGTTCGTATCTTCGAGGAATTTGTGAGTATTAATATTAATTATGATGTTGCTCTTCTGTATTGTTGCGTTTTAGTAGATATTTAGTAGAGTAGGATATATAAGTAGAATTATTTATAATAGAAAAAAAATATAGTCTCTTCTATTATTGTTTTATTATAATAATTACCGTTTGCAATTTTATTTCTGTAGAATATGCGGATTCAAAAACGTTCTATAGAAACTATGAGCAACATCTTTCGAACAAAAAAAATTTCTTTTTCTATTTTAAAGTAGTGAATACTTATTAAAACAAAATACATCAACACGAGATGAGAGTAATAACCTTTCTAGAGGAAACCAGATTCCTTTTCCCACATTTTGATGTACTGTTTTTTGACCACATAATCGAACAAAATACTTAGAGGAGATATTCAAAAACAACTTTATCAATCCGTAAATTAAAAAACAAAATCAAAAGAAAAAAAAATTATGTTTACAACATGTAATGTACATTTGATAAGAATAATTCCAAGAATATTTTAAAATATATATTTAAAATGCTTAACAAGCCGATCACATTGATTTGAGAACAATACAGGTACTTTAATATCGCTTAATTACACTATTATAAGATTGTTAAGCCATTTCATCCATGCATATTACATTGTTTGTCTCACTCGCAATGTAGAAACGGTATCTCATCATGCAAAAACATGGATGATATTGTCAAAGGTTATTGCCACTTCTGTGAGCACAATGAATGGCTTTGGGAAGACATTATGGGACACATTAGCGTTTGGACAAACTACAAGTGTAAATACTTTAAGCTTTGATTCATTCGCGGCTTGTATTTTCCCACGAATGGAAGATTATTGCAATATTGAATAAAACAGACAAAGAAGTTTAAACACTTTCTGGATCTGCTTTCCTTAAACGTCATTCCCAAACGATTATGAGAACATATCTGTTTCAAATGATTCATTATTGATGCATCTCACATAAGCTATTTTTTGTTCATTAATTTAAACTCTTTGTTTCTTTTTTTTTTTTTTTTTTTTTTTTTTATTAAAAAGTCTCAAATAAATTGGCAGTCTTTCAGAACAATGAACTGTCTCAGGATATAGATGAACAGACTGTTTGCTTAGGAACGTTTTCGTATGCTTATTTCAATCCCATTCGTAAGTTCGCTAACTAGAACAGATGCGGACTTCGATTCAGAATCACGGTGTGGCCACGGTAGCCTAGTGGTCATGGTTTCGGATTCGTGGCAGGCGGTTTTCGTTCAGACGTGGGTTCAATCCTTGGCTGCCAAAGACCCGCCGTGTAGCCGGGGCTGATGCACGTTAAATCTGTTCGGGGCCCAAAGTCCTCCCATTGGTGTGGTGGGGATGTTAGGAAAGGGGGGTGCCAGCTCAGGTGTCGTCCTCGTCACTTGACCCTGGTTCAAAATTACGAGGTCCGTCGCCAATAGCCCTCATGTTGCTTCTAGTGCGACATTAACAAAAAACTAAACTAAACTGAATAGAATCACGGTAAGAGGATGAGATCAGCATGCGAGCTGACATTTCCCCTTCATCGTATTCCCACATTACCCGAACGTTGGAATGACTCCGAAATCCCTCTAGTTTTTATGAACCAAGACGAATAATCTTGCATAGATGTTTCCATGCGCCATTTTTCTTACATAAAACAAAGATTCCGGCCAATTGTTAAGAGAGAAACGAGTTATTTAACCGACTGATTATAAGTTTGAATCTCGATATGGGAATATCCAAGACCCAGAATAGAAAAATAGGTACCATTGCGTTTTAATGGAATGCGGTGGAAAACTTTAAAGAAAGAAGAATCAAGTTTGCTTTCGCCTTCGGCTTAAATTTTCATTCATTAGTCTGTTTTGGATACAGATGCGTATGTATCAATACAATTCCACTTCAATTAAATTGTTAAAAAGTCACATATAAAAGTTTCGTAGCCATTTTTATGTAACGCTTTTTGGTTATACTGAAACTTGAACTTACAACACAACAAAAACTAAGCTATAATTATACAAACTAGATCTTTTCTCCTCAAATGTTATGATTATGAATAAATAATAATATGCATACAAATTATATACAACGAAATAAACAATCATTCTCTTATGTGGCAATTTGATTTTTACTCTGCGTGATTCATTTCTTCTAATCCTAGTGAATGAGTCCACTACAATTACCTTCGAATTCTTCTACGTATCAAATGAACGTATTCTTAGTATTCTGAAATCTTATTCACCGTAGAAACAAACGGACGGTTTTTAAAGGCATTAAACACCGACTGAAAATTTTCTAATATAAGGGACTTGAAGGTAATACGGCCAAAATGCAGGTAATGTAGTCATTTGGCGATTTCAGTGTTACCAACAGATGACTCTTGAAACACAGATCTGAAAGGGAAGCTCAAAAGAAGCTATAGAAATATATCGAGCGGGATTGTCGAATAACCTTTTCTGAGGACGAGGTTATCATTGTTCGCATGTCAATCCCAGGACGGTTATAACTATTTTGACCGATGCATGTTAAATCTGTCGGGGCTCAAATCCTCCCGTTGGCGTGGTGTGGAAGTTAGGAGAATTAGTGCCAACTCAGGTGTCGTCCTCGTCACTTGACCGTGGTTCAAAATTACGAGGTCCATCGCCAATAGCCCTCGCGTTGCTTCTAGTGTGACGTTAATAAAAACTAAACTAAACATAACTATTTTGATCTGGCAAGTGTACCTTTTTTTTGTAGGGAGTTGAAAAAATAAAATGTACTGTTGACTCTGTTAAGTTTTTAAATGCCCTTTAGCAATATATGAGGAATTTTCTCAAATCGCTTATGGTTCATACGTCAATCACAGTGCTTTCAGAAATTAAAATTTGCAGGTAATACAGCCATTAAAGGTATTTACCTTCACTCGTAGTTGTATGCGTGCGAACTTTTCATGCTTTATATATTTATTAACTTTAATTTTATGTTTATTCTGTTTTTCCTCATCATATATTTTTCTATTTTTATCACTTGGCAACATGTCATCAAACAGAAAGAGGATTAAGGGGAACTTTAGTGAAGAGAACATGAACTTGGCTTCTTTTCTTATTTACAGTCAACTCGTTTGAAATAGAAATACAGTCCTATTTCTAAAAGTAATGAAATTTGGCCTTTTTTTTTTCGTTGCTGCTATTGCTTTAAGTGAACTAAAATTTGGTAGAAATAAATTTGTGGAGAAAATTGAGTGTGTAGCAGAATGGTCTTATTAACTTCATTCGTCATATTACCAGCAAAATTTAAAGCGAAATTTTAAAGTTAAAACCAAAGTCTCATATGCTCTCGTGTTATAAAAATTGTATCGTTTTAGTTTTGCATTCGATTTCTATCTATCATCAGGAATTAACAAAATGTTATCACAAAAAACTAAGCTTTCCTTTTTCATAATTCTGCTCGAAATAAAAAGCTTAGTATATAATTCATTTTTGGATTTTAAAGGTAAAGTTTGAAGGACATTTTTTATGAAGATACACAGCACTGCTTTTGAAAACTTTGATTTAAAAAAAAAAACTGACAAGTTTGCCAGTCTTCCCTTTTCCCTAAAATTCGGCTCCCCCCCCCTTCCGGAACCTATGTCTCCGAATGTTGTGCAACTATTGTTCAGCCAGTCAGGGGCGTAGGTGAAATCCCTTTCGTAATCAAGAGCTTAAATATTTGATGACGTTACAACGGTGTTTCTTTCCAGGAATTTTCCCGGACAACCTCGCGTGATGAGCCATCTATTCAGACATTCAAGGGGGAAGGGAAACCGTAATAAAGAATCTTCGAATGTTGTTACAAAGAAGATTGTTCGATCGAAATGAGGGCGAACCGAAAGGGAAAGGAGAAAAAAATTGGTGGAACAAAAACTATTCGGATTTTGGTAATCTTCGTTTTGTTTCGGCAGACGAACGAAAGTTTATTTCTCATCAAAAGAATAATACTGAAAAATGGGGGACAAGGAGGGAAG
Organism: Nephila pilipes; assembly: GCA_019974015.1. Taxonomy (NCBI): domain Eukaryota; kingdom Metazoa; phylum Arthropoda; class Arachnida; order Araneae; family Nephilidae; genus Nephila; species Nephila pilipes. The sequence continues at coordinate 283,793 of BMAW01124568.1, forward strand.
GGAATAGTATAACGGAATGCCACGGAAATGAAAGAAAAATGTTCGATTACGTGAGATTCTTGTGTTCTGAATTCTAGAACGTGTTCTTTTTTATCCATTCTAAAAGTAATAAGAAATTACATTTTTATATGTTTTTTATTATTATTATTTTCTTTTTTTTTATACGAGGTTCGAGAAAGTTCATGTTCTAAATAACGAAATAGGATTGGATTGATTACAAAAATTTCTTTTGTGTTTCTGCTGCGAAGTATATAAACTTTTGTTTTCGTGTGAGTGTGATTCGTTCGTTCTTTTGTTCTTATCAATATTTCAAAGAGAAAGTTACTTCATTGTGCTATTTAATTAAAAGGAACAATTAGCGAGTTATATCCCGCCAGTAATTTCATTTAACGACCACCAATAATGGTGATGATGAAACAAGTGCTTTCACCTATTTCCCCCTTCTTTTTTTCTTTTAAATTTCGTATTTATTGATGTAATAATTCGGAATAAGTCATACTAAAATTGTATCTCTTTTTCTTTTATGCCCATTTATTACTAAAAATAGGTGAAAATGTTTTAACAAATTGTGATTTTATTGTCGTTTAAAAATGAAGTAATTGAAATGCGGTGATTAACACACAGGGAACAAAATCAAAATGTTATCAAGTTTGTAAGAAAAATTCATTTTAAAAAAATTAATAATATTGTAATAAAGCGAAATGTTTTCACGATCAAGCAACAATATTTTTTAGGATTCCAAATCCTTAAATTTTGAGCATTCAAGAACTAAATAATAATTATGTAAAGAAAGATAAGATTATCTATATGATGTGATAATGTTAATTAATAGTGATTACATATGGTAATCGAAATTTTCATATTTCTTAGGCATTATTTATTTCTCGGATTCAAAACTACTCGAGTAAATAATTGTTAAATAAGTGGTGCGAAATATTGAAAACAATATTTTAACTCCTTGCTCAATATTTTATGGTAACATATAAAAATACTTTGACCTAATTACCTAAATTTCTCTAATACACAAAACGAGGTGTAACTATTGCTATAACGAGACTGTCGCTACTACAGAAAAAGTACGCATACGTCAAACACCAGAAACCAACAGTTATTTTAGCGAGAAGCCTTCTTTTCTGAACGCAGTGCCTCTCGTTTCTTTTAACAAATCGTATGTCCGGAGCGTTCGTTCGCATTAGAGTTTTTCTTTTCTTTTCTTTTTGTTTTTGTTTCTGTTTCATAAGAAAAATTATTAGATAGCAACGAACTTCTGTGAAATTTTACATGAAACTTGGAAAAACCACTGCCGAAACTTATAATTTATTAAAAGAAGTGTATGGCAATGAAGGATCATCGCGTGCAAGTGTTTTTGAATGGTTCAAGCATTTTCATGATGACCGAGAAGATGTTGAAAATGATTCACGACCAAGTCGCCTTTCCTCGTCAAAAACGGAGGACAAAATCGAAAAAAATCTTTTATCTGGTTCAGTATGGCCGTCGGTCAAGTATTCGTGCCATTGCTGAGACTATAAGAATTGACAAAGAATCCGTACGGCGAAATGTTCCACCAAGACAATGAGTCAGCTCATTCCACATTGTCTCTCAAGCAATTTCTAAGCCAAGTGCAACATCCCGGTGTTAGACCATCCGCCTTATTCGCCGGATCTTGCGCCATGCGACTTCTATTTGTTTCATACGGTGAAATTAGCATTAAGAGGAACAAGATTTGAGTCCGTTGAAGCTGTGAAAAAGAAAGCGACACGCGTCCTAAAGGAGCTGACAGAAGAAGACTTCCAGCACTGTTTCGAACAATGGAAGATTCGCATAGTGCGCTGTAGAGATAGAGGAAAGGTTTATATTGAAGGTGGTAATAAGTAAATAGGTATGAAATAAAAAAAAAAGTAATAAAGGGATAATGACTTATATAAAACACCATTAAAGGTATTCCAAAAGAGAGAAAACTAAAATAATTGTTTTTATAAAAATTTAATTTCTTTAAGTAAATAAATTATTTATTACACAATAAACGCATAATAATTACTCTTGCTTAAAAAAGATGAAAACTAATTATTACATACCTGTAGCAGTACTTGCTTCTCGTTCATCTTTTTTAACAGTAAATTATTTTATCAACGATATGAATTTTTTTTCTATAGTAATATCAAAATCAGGTAATTATTATTATTTTGAAATTTCTGATCAAATAATGGCAAACTCAATTAACACACAGAACTCAATAACACATATTACTAATATTTTCTAATTTGTACAGTAGTTCAGCGAAAACAGTAAGTTTTAAAATATGTTTCTATAAATTCACATATCAAATGAAAACTTAATACAAAATCGATGACGAGACAAAATCAAATTCTAAAGCAATATTGGATGAAAAATATTATTTAAAAATCCTAAATGTATTAAAAAATAATATTTTATAATTATTTACAATTATATATTAAATTTTTTATAAGTCAAATACCTATGTATTATAATATATATATTTATAAGTAATTATATACGATGTTTTATTATACGTAACAATCTTTGCAAGTGTGCATTTAGAAAACGAATGCTTCTCTCCTGGGCAATGATATGTCATACGCTCCCAGAGTCGGTAAACTATCTGATCTTAATGTTTATGCAGAAAACAGACGAACAAAAAATATATTCCATTCAGTAGGTTTGCAATAAAAAACGGTTTTCAATGACAAAAATATTTTTTCTTTCTTTCCTTTCATTCAACAGCAACACAATATAAGGTATTAAATTGAATCATGTGTTTTTTTAGTGTGAATCTATGTTCACTTGAATATTTTATTTACTTCCTTAATAATTAATGTAAGTCTGAGCCACGGCGAAGCGCAGTCAGGTTTAGCTAATTATATATATGTAAGAAGATATCGCGACAAATATTTAATAACAAAATACAAGAATCAAGAAATATATTTATTTTAAGACAAAATGGATGTTAAACACAAATAAATAAATAAAAAAAAAGAATAAATTTAATCAAAAATTTGGAGGATAATTAATGCAATTATAAAATACAACTTTTAAATACTTTTAACTTTTTGGTTTTGGTCTCACCATGGTTCAGTACGGTTAGAAAATGCGATGACAAATAAATACTTCTATTTAAAAATAAATAACTCTTCCAAATGAATGAAAAAGCTCTTTCGCAGAAGGAGAAAAATAAATATGTTTTAAAACATTGACAGCTCTCTTTTTTTTTTTTTTTTTTTTTAACTAAGCGACATTTTTGTTTTAGATTAAATGATCTACTATAAAAATAACACAGATTTTAGAAGAAATAAAACACAAATATCATTATTATTATTATCGCCTGATAATTAGAGTTATTATATTAAGTCATTGCCAGAGATTTGTTTGAATAGTTATTTTGCATCGAAATAGGTTATCTTTGACTGAACGTACACGATAATTATTAATTGGCCACTGCATCATTTTTTTTTTTTATATATAATTACGCTGTTGGCCAAACATTCGTTAAGTCAGTGTTCAGTCGAGTTTCCTATAACGCGATTAATTCGTACCGCGTTATGAGAAACTCTGAAAAGAAACAAATGAGATTAATTTATGCCGCGTTATAAGAAACTCGTTATTAATACAAATTCGTACAGCATATATAAATCTCAAAAACGAATAAATTACACATAAATTAAACCTATATAAAAACAGCATTCTCAAAGTATAAAGTTGTTAATTGATATGGTTAATAAATAAAATTTTGTAATAGAAATATCGATGAATGCAAGGAGTACTTATTAAATAACGAGACTGACGTTGTAAAACCTTTTATTTGGATGTCATACACAAACATATTTAATAATTATCCCCTTCAATATACACTCCTCTCTATTCCTACAGCACTCCATGCGAATCTTCCATTGTTCGAAACAGTGTTGGGAATCTTTTTAACTGCTCTTTTAGGACGCGTGCCGCTTTCTCTTTCACTGTTTCAACGATTCAAATCTTGTTCTTTTTAATGCATTTCACCTTATGAAATAGATGGAAGTCGCATGGCGCAAGATTCGGCGAATAAGGTGGATGGTCTAATACTGGGATGCTATACTTGGCTCAGAAACGTCTTGACAGACAATGTGGGATGAGCCGGCGCATTGTCTTGGTAGAACATTTTGCCATACGGATTCTTTGTCGATTTCTACAGTCTCAGCAAGCGCACGAATGCTTAACCGACGGTCATATAGCACCAGATTACTGATTTCTTCGATATTGTCATCCATTTTTGGAAGAGCGACCCGGGGGGGGAAGCATCTTCAACGTTATCTCTGCCATCTTGAAAATGCTTAAGCCGCTCAAAAATACGTCATTCATCGAAATACAATTATTTCGATTGAAGCAGTTTTTCCAAGTTTCATGTGAAATTTCACAACAATTCATTGCTCACTTATCATTTTTCCGGCGAAACAATCAAAACAATTCTAATGCCAACGAAGGCCATGGTTATACGGATTTGTCTGCAGAAACGAGAGGCACTGCATTCGAAAAGAAGGCTTCACGCTAAACAGCTGTCGTTCGCTGGTTGTTAGCGCAGGCTTACTTCTTTTGTAGTAGCATCAGTCTCGTTGTTTAATAGCCACAAAAGTTGTGTTGATACATTTACAATTTTGGAGAAATTTTCTTAAAGCTGTAAAAGATAAAGTAAAGCCGGAATAATAGAAATACAGATGAATGTATACAATTGAGTATCTTTCTCTCTTTGATGAGAGAGACTACATCCACAAGTTTTTTTGAATTTATTTTTCAAAGTATTCCAACATGTATTCATCTGAAAACTAATCTTTTTCGTGTTGAAAACCTCTGTAAATTATATTATCTTAACTATTTGGATTATGCCTATTGGAAATAATTTATTCGAATACTGCCAGGAGAGGCCTTGTCTTGTCTAAAGTAAGAGCGCGTGGAATCATAGAAAAGATTGCAGATTACATTTAGTTCTTGGTCTCGAAAGGCGAATTTTCCTAATTTTGGATGTAATTGGTTCTCCTTACCGCTGAAACGGTATAATGAAGATATATTTCAAGGAACAATAATCCTCACAAAATTCGAGAAGAGAGGGAGAATGGTGCCTTTCTACCACAATTATTAAAATCTCTATGCGCCAATTATGAACATAAACAACTATTTGCCTTATTAAAAAATTTATAAGGGCCTTCAAACTGCCCAAACATTCACTATCCCGCTTTAGCGGTCAGAAGTACAAATTATATCCAAATTAAGCTAAATCCGCCTTACGCGACTTCGAACTATAATGCTATCTGAATATCTGTCCCATGATTCCATCGCTCTCACTTTAGACGAGACAAAGAGTCTCCTAGCAGTACTTAAATAAATTATTTCCAACGATGCCACCCTCGTTATAAATTAAATATGGATTTAACCTCCCTAAATTGAAAGGATAAGTCCATTCTTGTTTTCATGCGATTTGAATTAAACGAATCAAATGTTGTACATAGTCCATGAGGTGATAGCTACATATCTAGACTGATAATTTAATTGTATATGAGGGTTCTGTCGCCTATTTCCTTTCAACTAACCTTTGGTAACTTTAATATGATGTTGTTTGAATGGAGAATCTCTCCAAATGAATGAAACATGATTTATGTAGATTAGAATAGAATTAATTAAATACTGTGTTTGGTGGTTGACAAAATGAACGGAAGTTATGAAAGAAGGCATCACAATAGAGCCTACGGGTAGTAAAGAGCAAAGATAGTTAGGATCTACAGGCTTTAGTGAATCGGACCCTTATTTCAAATTTTATTGAAGTCTCGGACTTGATAAGTCTAAAACAGTTATGTAACTCGTTATAATATTAATCTTTGGATTCGGACGTTGGTACAGATTAAATCCTCGTACTTGTTTATAAATATATTGTATTTTGATTACTTTGAGACCCTAATTAATTCAGCTCGAGTTACTGCCTTATGCGAATTCATTAGTGACTCTTTAAATATTAATTAAGAGTTGGATGAAAAGAAAACAAAACTGGAGAGTACAAAAAATTAAAAATATATCGAATCAGATTTCAATTTAAAAAAAGAAAAAAAAAAGTTTCTTTCCGGAAATTCCTCAAAATTTACAAATGAGCAAACTTCTAATTCAAAGCTATGCCTAATGTGACCATACGATCCATTTTGAACGGAGATATTCCGGTTTTAGACAGCATGTCTGTTGTCCCTAAACCCAGCTTCAGGACATCGGAATATTCCAGAAAGAGAGCAACCCAATGCTCCATTTTTTTTAAAGATATTAAAACATCAGAAGAAAGAGGTTTTTTTTTCTCTCTCTAATGAATATGCTCATGAAAAGTAAAAAAAATGCGACTCAGTTCTTAAAACTATATTAATTATCAAAATAAATTTTAAAAAACCCTACCAAGAACTTTCAATCTTATTTGAAATCAACACCAAATATACCTTAGCAATTTGTTCTCCAAAAAATATAAGAACGCATAAATTATTTACGTTGACGTGCGATCATTCTCTGCATTCTTTTCAATAATAAATATAAAAAAAAACTAAGAAGAAATATGCGTTATCTTGAATTCATGTACCATTATTTATTGATTGATTGATTTCTTATTAACGTCGCATTTAGGCTGTTGATAAAAGATTTCGTAATTTTGAGCCTCGGTTCAGTGATGGGAATAATACTTGAACTAGTAATTCCCTCTCCAAACTTACATAACACGCAAATGGGAGGATTTGAAGCCTCGATCGATTTAACATGCATCATATCTTTAGAGGTATCACGACTTGAACCTACGACTTAGCGGAAACAACATTAGGACAAATCATTAACTAAAAATTACAAGGATAACCCATTATGAGAAAAAAAATAATCCCGTCAACCTTAACTCAATTTAATTTTATGAAGGCGCATTAAATTTAAGTTGGTCTATATGAGAACCACCAAACTCATGAAGCTAAACAATAGTTCAAAAACAAAACTTCTAGACAGAATCCTTTTCTCCTCGCATAACATAATACTTTCCATGCAGATAAGAATCGGTTAGCTGTTCCAATAATTCTCTTTTAATGCATCCGTAACGTTATAATGTTCTTTTTTTTTTCCACGAGAAACAAAAAGCAAAAGTTGCTGCACATGTCCAATCTTGACAACGGCTGTATCCTAATCACCAAGAACTTTTCCGTCTCTTTTTCTGCGAAAAAGTTGTTTGGTATTCAACCGAACAACAGTCCGAAGAGAGCGATTTGAGACTCAATTCACGTGGGAACGTTCTCATGATCATTGCGATTGATGCGATCCGAGATTTTTTTTTAAAGCGATTATTTTCCGCTTTCTTTTTCTTCGCGTTAATTTCTGTCACACAACAATGAATTTACCCATCGAACATAGCGACTAACGGAGTAAAGGGAACTTGAAGAAATGGTTTGCTTTTTGCATATTCTTAGAATTATAAATGCTTTTTTTTTCTGGTATACCATAAACAGAAGATCATTTTTTCTTGTTTAAGCTTAAGGGAGTAGAAATATTTTAGAACGGAAATTGTTTGTTTTGATTTTGTTTGGAATCGTAGTAAATGAAGAGGAACAACTTTTTCTCCCCGAGATTTGTGAATGATCATTCAACGTAATAAAGGAACAAAAAGTTGTTTTTGTTGTTCACCACAAAAGCCTTTAAGAGCATGCGATATTTTTAGAAAAATTTGCTAGTCTTATGTCTTAAATAGAAATTATTTCGTTTCGCTTTTTTAACGTCATATCAGAATTGCAAAGAGTGTAATGGTGTTCGAAACTTAGAGAATTTTCCATTTTGGTTGATTATCTTGAGAACTGTTCGATAGATTTTAATGAAATTAGGTATGTAACTTAGATTGAAATATTATGAGTACCACGGGCTTTTAAAAAATAACCCTCGTAGATGACAGCCTTGTGAAACAAGAGCATAGCGTGAGCGGACGATAACTGAGTTCCACGGCTTCTAATAATAATAATTTCATTTGGATAATGGCAACCATTGCACCGTAAAATGAGGGAAAAAAATAGCGCGTTAGCTGGATATTTACTCCAACGTTGAAGTGCGCGAAACAATACGTTTCACTACAAAGATTCACCGTGAAATATTGGCAGTGTATTGGGCCAAATGCATTGTCACGTCTAGCCATTGTAAAATGGTGCCAGCGGTTCAGAGTACAGACTTAACCTATGCAGAGAGACAAGGAAGGCCATAGGTGAGCACATCAAATAAGAGACATCCAAAGTTCCCTCATCAGCTGGTAAAATCACGGCTACGTTTTTTTTTTTTTTTTTCTTTTTTTTTCCGATTGTGAAGGAGTTGCCTACATCGAGTTTAAGCAGAAGAGCAAAACCGTTCATGCAGAGTCGTACTGCGAAACACTACGAAATTTACGCAAAGCTGTGAAAAACAAAATGACGCGGAATATTAAGCAGAAGTATTCTCCTCTTACGCTACAACAATGAAAGATAGGGTTTACTTCACAATTTCGTAAGGGAGGTCTCGCAGCATCCACCGTTCAGTAACGATATGGCACCCGTCGACTTTTAAATGTTCGGAAAGCTTAAAGAATATTAGGGTGGAAGACAATTTTCCAATGATACCCAGGTTCAGACAACTGTTCTAAGCTGTCTCTAGGATCAAGGAGCGATTTTCTGTCATCGGGATATCGAAAGATAAGTGCAGCGCTCCTACAACTGTCTGAAGAGACAGGGAGGTTATGTAAAGAAATTATGTGCTGTATGTGTCATATAGCATTATCGAGCACTTTTCAGTAAAGTGTTTTTGGCCTTCTTTGTTCGAGTGTAACTTACTTTTTGAATGTCCCTAGTACAAAAAAATGCCATCCAACAATTATAGTACACAAGCATGGTCATGTATACGGTTCACAGGAACGTCTCAAAGAGAGGTAGCAACAGAAAGGGACTTAGCAGGAAGTATGACCCCCTCTTAGAGTTCTCACAACGCGAGTTTACGCTGGAAGGGAAGCAGTTTAAGAGTCCCAGAGGCTACCGCTCCAGCAACGCTGTGTTTTGGTTCTGGATGATTCTAGACGGAGGAAGGGAGTTGCCCTTCCAAGAGTATCCCATATAAAATTAAGGTTTGAAGATCTGGCTGTGGCCAATCCAACTGATGAATGTCCTCACTTTCCAGAAATTTGTCGGCTAGATGAGCCTTGAGTAGACGAGCTTCGTCTTCAATAAAATTCAATTAGGGGCAACTACAACCCGGATAAGATGAATGTAGAACTTCAAGACTTTACTTCTTTTGGTGCATCGATGATAGTGTCTCTATGAAAGACATGGATGTCTGTACGCCCGTTGTGACGATTTTTGTAATTCATGTTAATCTAATTATATTCAAATGACGTCACGATTTCCCTGCTAAGAGCAGGTGTTAATAGTTTTTTTCTCACCCAATTAGTCTGTTTGGTGTCGTATGGCGAAAAGGTGGATTTTACTGAATTATTTTGCGAAAAAGTAGTGATTTTTGATGTTATATGAATGTGTGTGTGTCATATGTGAAATTTGTAAATAAAAGATTTTTATAGTAAATTTGATGCCTCGAAACAGTTGCCACCACACCACATCGTCCATAATCGTCCACAAACCATCACTTCCTTATCAAATGGTGGAGGACATGTCCTGATTCCCTCCAGATGAAGGAATGTTGAGATTAATTGCTGATTAACGTCGAACTAAAATGCAACACAAGGCCTATTGGCGACGGATCTCGTACTTTTGAACCTCGGTCAAGTGACGAAGACGTCACCTGAGTTAGAACCTTCGTCTCTAAATTTATGGCAATGGGAGTATTTGAAACCTCAACAGATTTGACGTACATTTACTCAAAACACGATGGCATCATTACTCGAATTCGTTACTCCAGAAACAACGCCAGCCGCGAGCTAGCAATCATGACCACTCTGCTACCGCATGTAAGAAGTTGTAAAAGATGACAAGTAAAGGATAATAAATATATTTCAGGCTTGTAAATTAATTTAAAAAATACAAATGCTTTTCTAAAGGTACTTTACCAGTATAAAAGGAAACATTAATTCTAAGAATTGTAAGTACGAAATTTAATAAGTAGTTGTTAGTATAGTTAATACAGTTAATCAATAGTTAATTTTAATTCCTAGCTGAATTTATTAAAAAATAAAATCTTTTTATTTTTAACTTTCTTTTGCCTTTTTATAAGATTAATTCCTGTTTTTTTTTTATTTAAAATATTAGCACACATATATGTATAGTATTTTTGAGAAGTGTATTTAAATAAAATCAATAGAAGATTATTAGTTTCACTTTTTTAAAACAATAAATATATTTTATTGCAGTTTTTTTCCCCTCAAATTTGATACACATAAATAAAATATATTCTGCATTCCCAATATTAAAATTTGACTGGCTAAAATTGTACAAGAAAAAAAATTATAAAATTCTCGAAATTCGCATATTTAAACGACATACAAGTAATCCATTAATATTTCATAAAATCTGAATTTATGAGTGAAAATGTAGTGAAAAGTATTTGAAAAAAGTAATTGAATTCAGGCATTGTAATTAACAGCAATGTTAAGGAGAAAAAAACTAAAAACAAAATCCTTGAAAAAGTCCGAAAATTCATAAATGCATTTTATCCAAACCAAGCAAAAATCTTCTAAAAAGAAAAAAAAAAATTCAATGTGCATAAAGCTTTGTTTGTGCGATAGAAATTTCGTTAAATTCAATGCAAAATAATCTTTTTCACTGTTTTTCCTCCCTTCTATAGCTCTTCACTTTGTTTGTTTTTTCCATGCATGGTATACGATTTAAAAATACGGTGAGACCTTATTCATTGCCCATGTCATAACCTTTTTTTTTTCCCTGAATGCTTCGCTGCCTTTTTTGTAAGTTCTCTAATAAATATTAAAAATTTGAATGCATTTCCGTATGCAACGTGTTTCCGCGTTTATCCTTTTAACTTTTATTAACTTTTTTTTTTTGCTAAAAAAAGTGATTGATCAAAGCTATACGATGACTAAACTTAAAAGCTTAGTTAAAATATGGGAACTCTGTAGAGAAAGTTTTTAAAATTAATTAATTAATACTATTAAATCGGGTAACCGAAAGTTGACATGCTATACACGTAAATGTGAACATATTTAATTATTGGTTGCTATTCTTCGTAAAAGCTACAAATTTGCTTTTTAACTCACACACATATTAAACTTATTTTAACTCACACACATAACTCTCACACATCACGCGCGCGAGATGTTTATTCTTTATAATTCCGAGCTATAAATTGATTAAAACAACAAAACTAATGAAGACTTTAAAAAGATTTTTATTTTGAAATGTATTTTATAAATCGGTTAATAATGGAAAGTAAGACCGAAAAACTGTTACATGATTGCCATGGAAATACATTTAAAATGACAGAAGGGTTTTGTTGAACGGAAGAGAAACCAAAGAATTTATTGTTTAGAAGTAGATTAGGACTTAGTTTTCAAATATGTGACCACTTTTATTTATTTCTCTTATGTTTTCGAGGTAAAATTGTTGACAGGATTGGACGAATTAAATTATTTGGTTATAAATTCAGGAGAGAAAACCGCACTGGCAATATTCTCAATAAAGTTTTATTTAAATATATTTCACAGCATATAGATTTGTGAATGGAATTGGTTTATTAATTAGTACTAGTTCAATGCTTTTTCTAATTTCTAAGTAGATGAATTTTGATAATAGAGTTTAATCTTTGTAAGAATGGGCTTAGTATTTCAACACACACGCACCTTACATTCCCATCAAATTAAAAATTCTTGTACAGATGCAATATACACCCGGGTTGGCGTCTTTTTTGGGGTGGGGGCGAAAAGACTTCGAATATTATTGGGGTACTTCGTATTGCAAACGCAGCAATACACATGCGTATTGGCACCATTTGATAGTAGTGGTGTGGGGGAGGAGGTGAGATGCGGATTTTTATGCCTAGTTTCGTACACACAAATAGGTCTAAATGCCACATATATTAAATTGGCTACGAAAAAAAACAAAACTTTACTTACGGATGTTTATTAAATCCATGCTCAAACTTAAGCTACTAGTAAAATCGCCAAACATGACGCCTAGGCGTACACTGTATCTTAGCAATTATAAATCATAAAATTCTTTTTTCGATTTCTTTAAATACTAAAATGCCTTTGAAAACATACATTTAATAAGTTTAATAAAAAATACGATCTTTAAGAAATTATTCGAAAAATTTATAACATTTAAAAGGTAGAATTCATTACATCCACAATTTTCATTATACGAATTGCATAGATAAAAACGATGGGTCTAGTTGTTGGCAATACACCAAGACGGATAAAATCTCTGAATACTATTAACATTATTCAAATCTCTGAATACTATTAACATTATTCAAATATCTGAATACTATTAATCTCATTCAAACCAATTTAATTACATAGGAGTCATATGTATTTGACTAATATCACACGAGTACCATAGTAAATCAGCATACAATACCTAAAATGAGCTCTCAGTAACAAAAAGCATCTTGGCTACGATGTGGACATCTTCCAGACAAAGCAAGGACATCCGGGGAAAACTTCAGTATTTCAAAAAAATAGCAAAAAATACCGAAATTCGGCGGTATACTCAATGAACCTTTTTGTCTCACTCGTGTTTGAAGCAAAATTTCTTGCGTCTATCTTTATTCAAAAGCCCGATTCTCTCCCAAAGTGCATCAGAGTTTTCTTTCTCAAGACACAAGCATATCCCTGTCACTTCACAACAAAAGGGATATAAACCAAAAGGTAAAAAGCGTGATAAATTTACCTGCGGAGACGTAAAAAACATGTTAAATATTTATTGTCCCTCCAGGGTGTAATATATGCGCACAAGTGTTGGAGGTGCATTATTTTGGCGAAATAAATGGATCTTTTCTTTTGGGACGTATACCAGGCGGTTGAGTTGATGAATGTCGACAATTTTATGTCGACACTCTATTTTTTATATTGTATACTTTTTGGTAGACTGAGAAAAAGGTGAGTTATTGCAGATAAAGCGCCGTAAGAAACGGCTTATGAGTACCATTTGGTGCCTGGAATGGCGTTTCGAAGCGCCTTTTGTGATATTAGAAGCTCTTCAAAAAAGACATAGTTAAGAAACTTCATATGGGATTGTTTTATCACTCTTTAGATGTCCTTATCTTTTTCATCCTTACGTCTAAAAAAATTCTGGGTTCTAGACGATGTTTCTTCCATTCATACATATTCAACATTGTGCTGATAAATAGATATTTCGAAAAAGAGTTTCTTTGTTAACTCCGAATTTAGTTTCTGGTTTCATCTTAACATATTTCGATAAGTAAGGGAAAAAAAAACCTCTTTTATTATTTTAAAAGAAACAATTCTTTTTATATTTATTTGGTAGGAAATGACTACCAAATGAAAATTAACTTATGAATCAATGCCAAATATGTTTCGATTCCGTTTAACAGATGGCAGCACCCATGGGTAACAACAATTTACCTTAATGATGCCATCTGTCTTCAAATACAAATACTTTTTGAACCACCCTTGTTCATTTGATCTCTGGGACTCACCCACAGCGATTCGATTGTAATATCAAATAAAAATGCATTTCCATTTTTAAAATAATAAAGCAATTAATACTTCGGAATAAAACAGTTTAATAACTTTATTTGATATTATTTTTTTTAAAATTTGAAATTTTAACTCATGATTTATTCGCCTTTCCTGACGATAAGCTAAAAATTAGGTATAAAGCTTGAATAAAAGATCATGTCTTATTGACAATATTTTTTGTTTTCATTTTAAGCCGATTGGCAAAGCTTTTGTTGTACCTAAAATCTACACGTGTCATCTACATAATTCATTTGTTTTCTTTGTTCCTAGGTATGCAAAGGACTGAAAAGAATGACGGAGGTTTGAGCAACAAGGCGTCTCTGACCTAACGACTTTTTCCCAAAAGATGAAACAGCACCTTAAGATACATCATTTTCGCTTTGACGACGAGGTGAAATCTGACATTAAAGCCTGCTGTCCAGAATAACCTTCTGAATTTTTTTTTTTCGAAAGCCAGACGAGTCACACGTGGGCGCAAGTACGTGGAAAGGGATAGAAAAGGGAACTGTGCGTTATATGGAAGACATCTGTTGCTTTCACGTACAAGAAGAATTTCGGAAAATCGGGAAAGAATTAAAAAAGTTATGGTAATGAAGGCCTTATTTTTCAATCAAGACAAGAGATGTTCGATGGTTTCTATTATTGAAAAAAAAAAACACGTCTTCCTTTTTCTATATAAATTTTTTTTAAAAAAATGTCTATTATGAAACTTTTTTTCAGCATTAAGTCCACAGAATCAGGGGACTCTTTATAAACGAGGATTCTTTACACACCTTAAAATACGGTACATTTATGACGCCCCGGTACTACTTCCCTTTCCTTCCATTTCTGGAGTTACTGATCTGCTATCAAATGAATACAAAGCCATAAAGGGATGATAATCAAGTTATTTTATACAGATTTTTGTATATTCAAAACTCAATCCACATCATATACTCTATCCATGGATATGCCCTATACACGTCAGAATCTAACATCTAAGGTTTTTACGAAGTACCGATCTTAACGAACCAATCAGGTTCGAGTTTAAGCTGATTTTGAGATGAGGGTACGATTCTCTGACCCTATGCAACTCTTTACTAGTTGTGATCTGATCACTCCTTACACTTGTCATAAAATTCATTATCGTTTCGTTTATATCTTCCATTCACTCTCTTTTCTACTAACTAATTAGGTATTAAATTCTTAGCAACTAATAAATGTAATTTTTCAAATGTATTCCCTATATTTTCATAATTCTAACCTGATCTACAAAAGTCACATTTGATCCATTAGACATTACTTTTCAATAAAGCCTTCTATTCATAAAAAGTGAGTATATAAGAGCTTTAACGTATGCCTGTGTAACGCACAGCTTTTGGACTTTTTTCAAAAATCATTTGATTGGTGATTTTTTTTTTTAAAAAAAAAAACACTGCTTCGTTCCTACGATCGGGGCACAGTAATTGAAAATCCCCCTTGTAGTATATTCAGAATGAACATAAGAAATAAGAAGAAAGGATCTTTGATTTATGAATCTTGGGACATCCGCGGTAGCCGAGTGAACATGATCATCAGAGTTTAAATCCACCAAACACTCGATGGGCAGAATTGAGACGCTGCTTCACATTACCTGAGACTGAACATCAAGCTTTTACCACGATGTGGCGTTAAAGTTAAAAGAGTGAGGTTCATTTGCCATCCTAGTCATTCGAGTGTGGTTCAAAATTACAAGGTACGTTGCAAATAAGCCTTGTATTACTCGAATACGTCGTTAGTTCAAAAATTACAATTTATTGATGAATTTCCGATCGATTAATGGATTGTTTATTCACGTCTCACTTAGATGTAACACGAAGGATATTGGTGATGGACCTCGTATTTTTCAGTCTCTTTCAAGTGAGGAGGAAGAACCTGAGCCGACACTCAGGACTCGAACCCACGATCGGATTGAATTAACGCCTGAAATGTGCTAGTGACCATGACCACGCGATTGCCGCGACCACCGAATTTCTGATGGAAAAGTGTTGCTGTTTTTGGTATGCAGTCGATTCTTGTTGTTTTATATCCCTTGTAAATTAATCAATCAATTAACCTGCTCGAAACCAATTTAGGCAATAAATGAAAACACTTTTATATGATTCTAAGCCATCGTTATTCTTGAGGTAAAAGAAAGGGGAGGGAAGGAAGATGAGATTGATAATAACTTTAACTTTCATGCTTACATAACTGATTTGTTCCTATCGACAGCTACTCTTCTTTCATATCCCTACAACCACCGATATTTATGACATCATTAAAAACATCCCTGCACTGATGGAAAAAAGTGAATTTATAAACTGCATTCTCTCTGCAAGTCGACTGTCTGTTACTGTGGACAATTCAAATAAAAAGAAGAGTGGGGGAGTGACGATGCTTATTCTTTTATTATAGGCGAGCTCTGCCGTAATGAAAAAATCACTACATTTTCGTCATTGACAACATTGCAGGAAAAGAAAAGGAAACAGAAGCGGGGGGGATGCGCACCGCTGAATGTGCTCCTCAAGAAATGCTCACTTCCATTTTATTTGTGTGTGTGGGAGGCGGAGGGAAGATCAGCCAGCCGGAGAACCCCGTCGCTTAATTTTGATGTTTTTTGTATCCTCACTTTTACTTTTCATACCCCACAAGGTCAGCGAATTAGCCCGTGTGTGACCTCTACGGTACTTAGCGTTGAAGATGAAGGCTCTCTGGGGATGCGGTAGCCACTCATCGCCTGAGTGCCTCCTCTTGGGGGACTGCCCCGCGATTACGCAGACGATAGCCGCACCAACGGGCGCCAACCGATGAGAGAAAGGAAGTGGATGCAAGAGCACGTCTTGGTTAAAAGAGATCATACCTTGTGGTTAGTTTCGGTGTGGTTTTTTTTTTTTTTTTTAATTTTCATAGTGTGTAAAAGATTTGCTTTTTCTTCCATTTTTAATTCTCATAATATCTAAATTCGAACGCATCTTTCAATGACACATATATTGTCAAAAATGATTAAAATTTTTGACTCAAATGAATTTGCTTGATTAATGTGTGCTTGGATATACATAATTTTTCACCATAACTATATTTATGATAAACTTTCTTATCGGTATTTCAGATCTTGAACCTAAGAGCATCATTCTCTTACGAAATTTTCAATTCCAGGCACTAGACCACTAAAGTCCTTCATTTTATGAATTATAATAAGAAAATTTATATATATATATATTTATAGAAAGGCACACACACACACACACATATATATATGTATATATCTAGAAAGGCACACACACACACACACACATATATATACGCCTTTCAAGCGATACATATATGTTACTTCTTTCCGTATTAAGTAACATTCACTTCTTAACTATATTGATTTGGATTTTGTTCAAACTGAAAAAAAAAGTTTAAAGACCATTATTTTTCACAAATAATCCTCAACAAAAACCGGGACTTTGACATCTGTTGCATAAATTAAACTAAACTAGATCAGGGAAACAAAAACAGCAAGTGAAAAAAATCACCTCGAAATTTGTGATCTCGGCTCAAAAATATGGCTTGTCACCTCATTCCACTTGGTATCCATAAGTTGTAGGAGGACGGAAACTCCACACCCTCCAATTAAAGCCAGTAAGAAGAAAAAAGCAAATAAAATAGTACTCCTCCCTAGAGTGGAATCACTTAGACATGAATGGTTGAACGATGTACAGTTTACCGTACAGAAGAGTTCTTCCACTAGACTCGCAGCCTGGCAGTCTTCCAGAAGAAGGTGATCTGAGAGACCATCTCCAAGAAGCCACACCCCATTTGGCACGAACGGATGCGATTGTCAATTTTCTTTCTTATTTTTCTGTTGCCAGATTAAGATTCATTGTGATATAGGAATTTATCAGGTAGGGCGACTGTAATAAGGCCGCCCCCTCGCATCGCCCTTCATCAGTTCCGTCACTTTCTTGATAGAGAGGCAGTTAAGAATAGATCGCATGATTATCGATGGATAGTCATGAATGAATAATCAGGTATAGTCTGGCTGATATAAGACATCTGGAGTTGTAATCTTAAGCACTAGAGTAAAGTCCTCTAGTATAAGTCAAATGAAATTAGTATTTATCTCCCTGAGCATTCTATCTGTCTATCTGAATCAGCATTTAAAAGGTTTGTATTAGTTTTTCCTTTATGCTATCATATGTGTATTGTTCTGCACAAACTTGATCTGATAAATGTTATATTCATAAAATCGTTTTCAAGTGAGTTTCATGTCATATAAATAGTCAGAAAAAGACATATGAATATTTTCAAATAACATCTCGTTAAAATTCAACAGCGGTGTCTGGTAATGAATCTCGTCCTTCTGAACACCATTAAGAAACGAGGAGATACCTGAATTGGTACTTCATATTTCATGCCTAAACGCTAAAGCTTCATTCCCTCCAAAGAGTAAAATTACGAACTCAGAGAAGTGGCCAATTAGTAGCTTTGACGCGAGGCAGTCAAACAGTGAAGATCCTCAATTTGAAAATGCTAAAACTGTTCGTTGCTTGTGAAAGAAATCACGTGGAGTTTTCCGAGCCAAACATTGATCGCTTTTAACTAATTTCAGAATATAATTCTCATTTTTGGTGGATTATGGAGAAATTTCGTCCCTTCTGTGTTTTATACTTTTTGCTTTGATGAGCGGGGCCGGAACGAGGGGTTTTTAAACAGTGTTGCTGCACACGGCCTCACATTTCTGAAGCTCTCTGGCCGCCAACTGATTTTGTAAAATCAAAATGGTTTCATGTTCTTTTCTTTTATATTTTTGGTTTTAATTCGATTATGCATTAGGACTTTGCAAGGCGATATCGATTGCACTAATTTATTTTATGAAATAAAAATTTGTCATCTAGTTTTGCCTTCCGGGGTCACGATTTTTAGTTAAAAATAATTTATTTTGACTGTATCCAAATTTTGTTACTGATATGGAAATTGTATTGATCTAGTCAATAATGTCGTATATGCAGAGAGATGCTTTTCAAGATTGAAAGTAATAAAAAAACTATTTGAGATCTATAGAACAAGAGTCAAGAAGGATTTACCTCCTTAGCCATTTTATCTATAGTATCCGAATTCGCCAACAAACTAAATTACGATAATATTATCAACGAATTAATTGTAAAACACCTAAGAAGATGAAAAAATTATGTCAGGAACATAATCTAATAAGTCGCAAATCTAGTTGTATTTTATATGAAGTGATTACATTTGTTATTTAACGTATTAAAGACTTTTGTGTGATAGAAATATTACATAATTATTTATCATTTTAATGTACTCCTTATTGTACTATTTATACAATATAATAAATGGCTAAATGAAATAAATTATTATTTTATTGATCGAAATTTGTTCAAAAGCCTCACACATTAACTTTGCACAGGGCTCCGTTTTTATTCGGGTTGGGTCTTTTGATGAGAATATAGCTTAAGGTAAGCTAACAGTAAGAGTTCAATTTCATTTAACTCTTGAAGAATCTTCCTTTATTCTAATTGACATCCTTAAAGCTAATCGAAATTGAGACCAACGACTCAAAGGCACGAAAGAGAGAGGATAGCAGTATAAAAACTCATTATTTAGGTGTTTTTCTCAATTAGAAGTTTGAGATTATTTTGACTGCCTACCATAGTTTCAAAAATTTTCAAAAAGGCCATCATAACGCAATAGAATAGAATAGTAATTAATATTTATGGATGAATATATCTAAGAAAACACCATTCACTCGAGTGTCGATCAAATCGAAAGGCTCGACTACGAATCGCTAAAACCTATATTCAAAAGCCACCGGACTTTTGGAAATCGGTTATATTTGCAGGTGAGAGCAAATACAATAATTTTGGAAGTGATGGAAAACAAATGATATGTGGCAGAAATCTAATACTGAACTTGAAATGAAGAATCTTACTCCTGTGAAATATTAACTTCTGGGAAATATCTGGCTGGGGAGGTAGCCAGATGGTCTAGGGTTGTATAAACGCTACAAGTGTTGAAAATCTCCATTTAATTGCTGGAAAAATGGACATTTGTTTATTAAAATATTTTGGAACAAAATTCGAAACTCAAAGCTAAAAAAACAGGACATATAATCAAATTTCCAACTTTTAGTTTAGTTTTAGTTTAGTTTAGTTTTTATTAACGTCGCACTAGAAGCAACACGAGGGCTATTGGCGACGGACCTCGTAATTTTCCAACTTTATTAGGATAATTACGCAAAACTGAATGCTCCTATTTGCACATTTCCTCTCGTATAAATGTCCTCTCGTGATCAGAACACACCTGCCACATCTCAATCTGTCGAGTTCAATTGGAAAATAGAATCCATAAATTTAAATTTAAAAAAAAAATGAATTTAGAGAAATATTCACATGAAAATGTATAAAAAAATAAAAAATTTGTGAAAATCTGGCGAAATCCATGTCGAAAAGACTGAATGAGTGGAAAGCAGACCCATCACATTTTTAAGTAACGTTTACAGAGTTTATATAAAGAGTTATTTTTTGCAAGCATCGATAGTTTTTCTATCATTACTTTTAATTAGTACACCAAAAGTGTGCATTTTAAAATTATTTAACAATATATTTTATAGGTTAATTCTGATTCTTGAAATTTTTATTTATGATTTTTTCCATTTCAAATATGAAACATAAGAAAAACATTTTGTGTCAAACAGTTGATTTTCCTTTTACAAAAATGTTTGAAAATTTCCTTTGCCTCAATTATTTTTTAAGCCCCTAAACGCTGAGTAGTTCACTTAATTCTTTTGTGATCCTAACTAATGTTACTAATATCCATTAATCTTGCGATTTGTAGTGTGGGCTTACTAATATTTGGGGTTACTTTCCGATTACATTTAAATTTCCTATTCCTTTCCAATCAAATGAAATGTGATCTACGCAAATAAGATCAAGGGTAGGGAAATGAATTTAAGGAGATGCATATAAAAACGACAGAGAATTGAATACTAGAGGATTAGTCAATAGTGAAGTTAGTAGTTAGTAGACGATAGTTGGCATATGGTAGAAATTGCGGTTTTTAATAAAGTAAACCTCTACTGTGATGACAGATTTTAAATTGAATAGAGTTTGATTGGATTGAAAAACCTGTCTCCAGTATCTTTGATTGAACTCGCTCGAATGAGTTGGTAAACAAACACTTTGATATTTATTCCAAGTTGTGTTTCAGGTGTTTTGAGAGTTACTGCTCGATTCTCTGTTCACTGGATCGGATTATGAAACCCGGCACTGTTTTTAACTCCGGTTACATAACTCCGAATTTCCAAACCTGTGGAAATTCGGATTGAATCGTATTGGTCAAAATAGATCCTGTGACATCGGCTGATATGCTTACTATTTGAACTCGAATCAATCAGTCAGCAGTCGTTAATTGCATGCATTCTAAAGCATAAAATCGCTGAGCAATCAGATCCTGTTCGACTGGAGTTAAGACATTATTTTTAAGTGGTTTTGCTCTCTAATTTCTCTTGAATTAGTAAAGTTAATTCTCTTTAATTAGTAAAGCTTTCTTTTGCTAATCGAAATCTTTTTCGAAATTCGTAGTCGTCCATTTCGACAAATATATCATTCCTTCTTACTTTCCTCCTTCTTCTGGTTTTCAATTTTTCTAAATAATCTAATTCAGCAATCGATGAAGTTTTCTTAATTTTATCCATCGCGTAAGAGCTGAAATATATCCAAATCCAAAACTGTTCACAAAGCTGTAAACATAAAAAAAAAAAAAAAAAAATCGTTTACCGCGCAAGCATAGTTAAATCTAACCCAGGTTTCAACCCAGTCAAAATTTCCTAACCTGAA
This sequence comes from Nephila pilipes, assembly GCA_019974015.1. Taxonomy (NCBI): domain Eukaryota; kingdom Metazoa; phylum Arthropoda; class Arachnida; order Araneae; family Nephilidae; genus Nephila; species Nephila pilipes. Next base: position 305,294 of record BMAW01124568.1, read on the forward strand.
CTGGGTTAAGGAATGAACCTGTGACAATGAAATGAACTTACGTCTAGCGAGAGAGAAAGCAAACACTGAATATTCATAACTTAAGGAATATTAGTTAAAATAGTTTGGATAATCACCTCTCTTCATATTCTTTGGTGATTTAGAGATTTTAACTGTGAAATAATGAAATAGGGCGTCACAAACCTCAAAGCAAACCTTTAATTAACAGAATCCTAATCTGGTATAAGCTCTCTGACTATCTTCTGAAGTTGCTGTTACCTCAGTAGCACTCCTGTGACTCCCTCCAATTCCTCTATTTCTTCTTATTCACTATACTTCTTAAATAGTAAGGTATGACTGCGGTAGCCTAGTGGTCACAGTCGGGGAGTAGTAGTAGCTACAGAAGTGATCGCAGCCTCCAGTTTTCGGCTAGTCGTGGATTCGAGTCCTGATACCCCTACAGACCTGCCGCGTAGCTGGGACTGATGCACGTTAAATCTATTAAGGCTCTAAATTCTTCCGTTGGCGGGGTATGGAAGTTAGGAGAGGGAGGTGCCAGCTCAGCTATCATTCTCGTCACTTAATCGAGGCTCGATATTACGAGGTCCATCGCCAATAGCACTCGTGTTGCTTCTCAGGGCGACGTTATAATAAGGTTCATTTGAATGTACTATGATTCTTTTACATTGCAAAGTTTTCATATCAAACCCTGTTGAAAATCTGCCCCAGAAATTTGTTGAGGGAAATGAACATGATAATCAATTAGAACCTTATTCTAAATGGGTTTAATTGATTCATTCCTATAATTTATTTTATAGTGAACATCAGTTTTAGTAATGACATCTTATTTTTTAAGTATTCCCCAAATAATTAAATTTCTTAAGTTTATAACTTTTTTAGATTTGTGGAATTTTTTTCCCTTAAAAAAATGACATTTTTATCTGACTAGGTCTAATCAATCTGTATCACTACAATGCATAGAAATGCATATAAAAATAAGTTTAGTATATTTGAATAGTCTGTATTACAAATCATACGCCATAGCTGTCACATTTTCGTCTTCATTCCGTATTTAACGGAATATGATTATTTTTCTTGCACGAAAAATTTTTTTTTTTTAATTCTCCTTTCAACTACGCACCAAGAGGCGAAAGTTTCAGATATTAAAGGAAAGAAACCAGTTGTTATCTTATAATGTATATAATTAACCCTTAAGGTGGGGAGTTGGTACCATTGAAAAGTTTGTAGGCCTGTGTACATGTAAAGGGGATACTAAGAGATGATATAAGTGTTTGTTCTACAATGTAGTTGTCGTGGCTGTAATAAAATCGTTTGTAGGATTTTTTTATGCATAAAAACAATCAATCAAAAAGAGTTGAACAAAAGGCTCCATTTTTTAAAAGAACTTAGATAACAGCTGCCAAATCTCTACGAAAATATTAGAATGAAAAAAAAAATCCAAATAACAATAAAGAAGAAATTGGTAAATTTGAGGAATCAAAGAGTAAATAGGGATTGAAATAGAGATATAAACACTAGTCTAACTATAGAATTGAATAATTTTTAATATTTAATTGAACAATTTACATACTCTCTCTCGGCTTCAGGGGTGTAATAAAATTTAGCTTCAATTGAGGTATATAAGGAGGGTAATAATTATGAACTTGAGAGAAATTGGGAAAAAAAATCCAATTTGCAGCTAAGACTTCCCGAAGACTAAAAATTACTGTTCGAGTAAGTCACAACTCAATGAATTCCAAGTTAAAACTAATATTTGCCATTTACAATGATGGCTGGCGATACGTTCAATACAGGAAAAAAATTATGTTCTCGTTGCCTTTGGAGACACTTTTTTACTAATTCATTCATTTTCACGGCAATCAAGAAAGAGTAGACTTAGTCTACTGGATTCTTGAGTTTTAAACATTGTAAAGACTATAGGAGAAAGCAAAATTCATCAAACTTTCTTCTCGACTGTGTTTAGGACACGTCATATGCAAAAGTAAAAAATAAAATCCGCTAACGTTTTTAGAATATTTGTATAAACAAATTTGGGAAATGAACTTAAGCACGTTGAAAGAAATCGAATCGATGGAAAAGAATAAATGAATCAATGAAAGAATTAATATTAAAATAAGAACCAACCTCGCAAAATAATACAAATACATATAGATCAACTATCTATCAAAAAATCTATTTTAGAACTAAAAATCAAATAGATCAAAATTTATTTCAAATTATATAGGTTTGAAACTAATTTTTATAAGTTAAAATTTTTTTCTGATTATATAGATCTGAACTTTTTTTTTTCTGGATCAAAATTTATCCATGTTATGATTATTTTGATTATTCTTTAATATTTTATTAGATTTCGTTCATTTCAACGACTGGATCTTCGACCATATTCTTTTTTTCACCAAGTCGTTCCTGACGAAACACTTACAAAATATACCGGTATTGTTTGTACAAACGAAGCATCCTGTTATCTTTGGAAGCACAACAGAACGCACCACTCCTTCAGAATCATCTTTATTCCTTGCGGTTTCAGAAACCCGTGCGCGTTTTGGTGTTAATGACACACGTTCGAAAGGAAAGTGTTCTGCAGAGGGGGTCGAGAGAGGCAGAAGAAGAAGGGATGGCACACCGTGTCGTTCGCTCATGAAGAACGAAGCGTGAAGCCCTCACGACCCTTCTTTAATTGCCAAAGCGAATACCGGAAGTGCGTCAGCGACTTCCACAATAAAGGTACTACTGCATCTACCACTACGTCTTCAACGAAATCAGTGATTGGAAAATGCTTCCATGCATTTTGTAAACCCTACCCTTGAATGGAAATCGTTGTGGTGTAGCCTCACGAGTATCACTGACGAGAGCAGACATTCTTGGAGAACCTGATGAATGAAAGAGACATTCATGACGGCGGAGGGGGATTTCGCAAGACGTCTTTATTGTGGGTGGGTAGGGGGCTTTCTGGGGAGCATTTCACCCGCATCCGAAGGCTGTTCACACACGAAGAGGCTCATCAATCATTGCTGTAACTGACAGTGAAGCATTAATGAAGGTCTTGTTCATTACCTTTCTCTTTCCAAGTACCAGCATCCTTGTTGTTGCCTTTTTGACGTGCTTTCAGAACGTTTGGAGACAAGAGTTTATTTGAACTTTTAAGCTCTACTGCTTAAATAGGCCTTTTTCAGTGTTAACTGGCATCTAATTTTTAGTGATGGCAAAGCTCAATGGTGCAAAAGCCAGGTACGGCTGTGCTACGCCAAACAAGGCGTAACTGTGATGTATATGTTTGAAAAATATGAAAAAATGGCTTGACAAGAATGGTCGAAATTAGAGAAGGGTGGCTAGGAGATTCCGGGGGAGCGCATTCCTTGTTAACCAAAGACGGCAAACTCCTTAGGAAAGATTAAAATTACTAAGGTACCTTGAAGTCATAATACCCGTACTTATTTAAAAAAGGTTAGCCCCTGAGGGGTATGATACTCGTATGAATGAAGATGGAATATAAAATTGCTAATGCCTAGAATTACAATTAATATTTTTGTAGCATACTTTGAGCTTATAAAGATTGATTGGTTGGTTTTATTGGTCGCTCTGAGAAGCAACACGAAGGCTAATGGCGATCGACCTCGTAATTTTGTACCTAGGTCAAGTGACGCGAGCTTATACAGAATTTAATCTAATGAATCTTTAATATTCCCCCCCCCCCTTCTAATGGTAAGAAAATCATTATTGAATACCAACATGACTATACGACTGGTTTTGTAACTCGATCGTACTCTTCAACTTCTACATTGATTATCCACCGGTAGAATCTTGAATTTAACACAAGCAACCAAAGTTTCCGAGGGCGCATCAGCAATGTTCACCAAAGACAGTAAACCCTATAGGGCAAAAAAAAAAAAAAAAAAACTTGGAACCTCGAGGTCGTAATGTCTGTACATACCTGAAAAAGGTAAATGCCTGAAGGGTCTAATTTTCAGTAATAATCTTAATATAAATTATGTATTACGATTTGGTCAAAAAGTTGGACACGAGGCAAAAGGACTGTCCCACGATTGCCATGATAAAGTATAATAACACCGTGAGATTTTAACAAATACACACCCTTCGTACATTTATATTTTAAACTAGTTTCTACTTCAGTAGTTAGTGTCTTTATTGAAGCCGTAAAATTCTTATATTCTTATCGGGAGAGGATATTATTCGGCAGTTGCTCGTAGAAATAAATTTACCCTTAATCTTGATTAGATTCCCCTTTTTTTAATTTAAGAGATTCTTTTGCTGTAGATAAGGCGGATTATTATTGGGGTTTCAGGGAACCAAAAACAAATGGAGAGATTAAAATACCGTTACTTTTACAATTTATTCAGAAAAAACTCGTGATACTCGGTGCAGACGAGTCAAAAGGTTTTATTTAAACATGCTTCTTTAAAAAAAAAAGCAGAGTTTATTATTGGCAGTTATTATTATAGTTGTATGGTATTCCGTTCTTTCTAGCTTCTAGCGGACTCCGAAAAACTGGCGAGTAATTGGTTTTGCCCTTTTAAATCAAACAAAAATGAACGAGTGGCCTATTGTAAAGTGATATACTTCCTCTTGATACCCTGGGCAACATGTGTGTGGGCATTTAGTTTTTTATACTTATAATTACTATCATATTAATGAAAAGAACAAAAATTTGATAATAAATTATCGACTACAGAATATCTCATCAAGAAAAATATAAATCTTTTGGTTTGGTTGCACTGATAATAGTATTTATAGTGTACTGTTAGGAATATGAAAATAGCGTCAGACTGAATGGTATATAGGTTATTATTTAAAAAAAAAAAAGAAATTGAAAAATACCTCCAGATAAAAGTTATCCAAGACGAACTCGTTTCGTTATATTTGTGAGAAATGTGAAGAACCGGTATATTCCAGGAATATACGAAATAATTTAATGTATTAACTATTATTAAGGCTCCAGAGTCCCCAAATGTAGAATTTTTCATTTTTATTGTTTTCTCAGTTTCCCCCTCCCCCTCTTCTTCTTTCTGTTTTTGAATTTCTATCAATATAAAATGATTAGAATTGCTTCAAATGTAAAGATAATAAAAACCAAACTAAACCTTGGTTGGTTGATTCTTATCAATGTCGCATTCGGAACAACACGAGGGCTATTGGTAACAGACCTCGTAATTTTGAACTTCGGTCAAATGACGAGGACGACACCTGAGCTGGCAGCCCCTCTCCTAACTTCCTTACCAGACCACAGTATAAAATGAATAAATCGTAATAAAACAAAACAAAACAAACAAACAAAAAAGTCCCTCCCTCACTTTGAGAAATCATCCCTGAAGAGGTTAATATATCATGTTTCCATAGTGTCTCCAAGTTGGCGCAGTAAAAATGTGACAAGATATTCAAGCCGAGCTGTTATTGGACTGATTCAAATTAACAAGGGTTGTAGAAGTTTTTGCGTGGACCACTGAAGAGGGGTGAAATAAATATTTCATTAATATTTCATGACAAATGGAAACTAATGGAGCGATTCTTCAAGTTGTTAAATTTTCCTCAAAAACACAAATTACTCTCAGGATATTTATATATCGAATATGTTTAACTTCTACATACTGAGATATTTTAAAAATAACAACAATAAAAAAACATTTAGATTAATTATTTTAGAGATTTCACGCAATGGAAGTCAATATGTTTCGTTCTTTAAAATGCGTTCAATATACGGAATATTTACGCTTGTATATTGAACGCATTCAAATGCCACTTTTTTTTTCTTTCTGTTTCATCGCGTTTCAGACTTTTAAAATAGAGTTTTTAAAATAAATCATAAAAAACAATCAATGTTTTTTAAGCTTTTCGTTTTTGTCAAAAATGCTAAGAATAAATTTGGGATAACCAGAAATTCGAAGCATGATATGTAGCTATCTTGAATTGCGCTACAGAACTCTTAAGTTTTTTCCGCTTCATATGTTTTAAAACATATGTAAAAAGAATTTTCTACATTAAAAACGTATTCTTAATTGTCAGTTCAGTTAGCGAAATTTGTCCTTGTATTTAGATGTAAAATTGTATTTAGATTTTACTTCGGAAATAATAGAGTTAATTTTGGAAAATCTCTTGCATGCTTTTGAAATTGAAAAATATCTTTCCCGTTGCAACTCACTAAATTAAATATGCTAATCTCCCCCCCCCCCAAAAAAAAAAAACCCTATTTTTTTTTTTAAAAAAAAGGGGGGGGGGGACATTTCTTTTTTCCTAGTCTAACAGATAGAAAAATAAATACTAATCGCTATTAATATTTGAAAGGTAAAAATCCTTTAATACTTTTTGAGCTGTTTGTGACTTGTGATTAGGATTTGCTTTGATCTTTACTTCCTATAGTTATTCCGGATCTTTAGTAATCTAGTGGTCATGGTCGCGAACTCGAGGCTGGCGGTTTTCATTGAGTCGTTCTTTAGTTGCGTTCTGATGCAACTAAAGACCCGCCGTGTCGCCGTGCAGCTCTAGGACCACGGCCACTTCTCAAACTAGAAGTCATCTTGTTGAACAACTTAGGAGTTTTATCCTTGAATGGATAGCTATTTCTAATTTTCATCCAATTTTAAAAAAAATTATTTTTCAATTTTCCGTTTGGCCACGTTAGCCTAGTGATCATGGTCATGGATTCATGACTGGCGGTTTTCGCCGAATCGTCCGTTCGAGCCCTGATGCCACTAAAGACCCGTCGTGTAGCCAAGGCTGATGCACGTTAAATCTGTCGAGACTCAAAGTCCTCCCATTGCCGTGGTGTGAAGTTAGGAGAGGGAGATGCCAGCTACGTGTCGTCCTCGTCAGCTCACCGAGGCTCAAAATTGCGAGGTCCATCGCAAATAGCCTTCAAGTTGCTTCTATTGCAACGTTAATAAAACCAATCAGGTTTTCATGCTCTCTTCCAAGTGCGAAGAGTTGGACAGTGATTCACTTTTTTTCGAAAAAAAGCCTCGTCATAATTATTTTAGTTTGTTGTATCCAAAAGTTTTTACTTTGTAAACGTGTGAAGAATCAACAGCAACAACAGTATCATCATACTTTCTCCCAGAATTCAGATATTACATTAATCCAACTAAACTTACAATGCAGCATTGAGACAGAATTGGGATCTAATAGCGTTTCGCAATCTTAACAAGTTCAGATACACAAAATTATAGCTTATAATTTCGTTTATAAATAAGTCCTTTTATTTTAGCTAGGTGTGTATAAAGAAAGAAGATATTATATACTCTTCATCCCCCCCCACCAGAATAAGAAATATCTTTATGATTATCTAGAAAATTCTACATAAATCACTAATAATTAGATGGAAACTATTTTTTGATGGATGTAATGCAGTATACATTCGGATTGCCGCCATTCTGTATTTTTTGATGATGAGGCTTTTGATACAAAATTTTGTGAATGCCGTTTGCCATACTGTCACACATTTTAAGTTTGCAGAGGAAATAAACTAATTTGACAACCAGGCGTATACTGCATCTAGGCCACTATTTTTTCCGTTGTGAAGTGTGTTCCAATCCAATGTCAAAAAAACATAATTTTTACTCGGCAGTTATCTGTTAAACTAGAGTTTAAGCTTATTGCTTCTCGTTTTTCAGTTGACACAATATGTTCAGAGAGGGTAAAAAAATATTTAAAAAAAAATTAACATATTATTTATTTTAAAAATTAAAAACCTGGAAGTTGGATGAAAAACCAAGTTGTATTATGACATGACTTTGAGGATAGTTAATAATTTTTTTAAGTATTTAAATAAAAATTATACATGGAACAAAATCGTAAAAAATAATTAATAAGGATGCAGATTCAACATAAAAAGGAAGAATCATTTCATTCAAAATGTAACAATAATCTATAGTGTACGTATAAGAGAAGCATATCAGTGTGAAAAGTTATGGATAAATCTGTCATTAGTTTTGGAGATACAAAAGATAAATAGATTTAACCTACTTTTGATAGAAAATTGATAACTATAATCCATATCTGATGAATGGCTATCGAATACTGGTTTATTAAGCAAGAATAAAATCAGCTTTTTTTTTGTGTGTGTGGAAGATATACTCTCACGGTCAGAATCAAATTATTTGTCTTTTCAATTCAAATTACATCTCGACCGTTCTCTGACGGAAATGATTACAAAGACGATTAATCAGCGATTTATATTTCTATAGATAGTCGTCTGAAGGTCCCAGATTATCCGCCATCTTGAATTCGTGCTTAACTGTATGGAATTTTCAAACCAACCGTATCAAACCTGGACTATTACACTCATTTCTCTGAAATTTTATAAGAATTTTCTAAGAGGAGCAGTAAGAAATGGAAAAAAAATTATCTTGAAATTTTCTTTGTTGCTTATTCTAAATGTGATCATATGTTCCATTTTTATTGGGACCATTCCGTTCTTAAGTAGTCTGAGCAATCCAGTGTATCAATTTTTTAAAAAAAAGTCATAAAAATATCACAAAAAGGAACAAGATGGAATATTGGGAATGTTTCTGCCAAAATTTGGTAGATGGAATTCTTCAAACACTTTCACACTCGTAATTTGAAGCGTACGAGCTTCCTTATATTATTTAATTTTGATGCAAACACCCAAAATTTTCATCATCGGCAAAATAGGAATACCAGGTTAAATTCAGATAGGAGATTATAACCCACACCGGGCAAGGTACTCCTCTAAAACTCTCACTACGTATGAGCTTCCGCATAATTTTCGTATATATTTTATGTCTGTCTCCAGCACTAATACATTCGTAGAGAGAATCTTTTCTCTTATGAATAAGTTGTGGGCGAGGGAAAAACATAATTGTTAGTCGCAGTTCTTAAAGTTATATTAATTACCCAAGTACACACACGCTCTGAGAAATCCTGTCAATATTTTCAATCTTATTTGATATCGACATCAATTATTGATTGTCTTATTAGCGCCGCACTTAGAAGCAATGAAGGACAATTGGCGATGGAGCTCGTAGCCTTCAGCATCGGTCAAATGATGAGGACGACACCCCAACTGGCACCTCCCCTTTTAAACTTCCACACCACACCAACATGAGGACTTGAAGCCTCCACTGATTTAACGTGCATTAACCCTGCTACACAAAGTTTCTTCAGTGGCATCATGACTCAAACCCACTACTTGACGAACGCAACGCCAGCCGCGATCTCGAGACCATGATTACTTGGCTATTACCTCCGCCAAATATACTTAAACAAATTTATTCTTTAGAAAAAATAAGATCACATAAATTATTTCTTTTTAAGTTTTCATTTCTGCTCTCTTCATTAAAGAACAAAAACTATGAATATATATGCATTTTCTAGAAAACACATACTATTACCTGAAAATTATTAGTTGTTAAGATTTAAGGGGAAAATAAATTGCGTGTTTATCATTTTTTTTTCTTTTGAAAATTAGTAGTCTTGTTTTGTTAGAGGAAAAAGGAACGGTACCGTTATTTATATTAATAGTTTTAATGAATGGATTGGAAATTTTAATATGTAGAAAACCATTGTATAATAAGAGGATATTAGATTTCAAAGGCAATACATAGTAGGGAATTCGAGCTTTTCGATGTTTAGATTGAAACAAAATATGGTGACAAAAATCCATTCGATATCCAACAATTGTATGGAATCCTGAAATTTATAGAGAAAAAAAAAATAGGGAACAGCAATAGCGTGAAAATTTTTTTCCTGTTTCCAAATAATGTTTGTAATATTAATCATAAGCGGAACTTTAGTCAGATTTTACCGTATCTCGTGGTTCAATACTTTTAATGAAAATAAATATAGTACGTGCTAGATAAAAAAAAAAAAAAAGTATAGATAAATTTCATTGTTTTTACCATTAAAATCTAGTCACATGGAATGCATTTTAAAATGTAGCAGAATACCAAAAATAATAGAATATGCGGCACTATTTAAATTTAGTGTGAAAAGGAACATTTTGTCCAGCTGAACGATTCAAAAGGTAGGGGAAAAAACATTTATTTTTTATTTTCATTTATTGATTGATTTTGAAAAAAAAAATGATAAATACGAAAATAACGAAATTCATTGATTTGAGCTTCCTATCAATCCAACATTTCTGAGAAATTGGCATCATTACTATCATCCAAAAATATTTTAGCTAACATATCAGTAAGTAGTTGTAGGACAGAGTTTATTTTGTATCAAGATTTTGTGAGTTCGAATCTAATTTTGTACAGTAAAATGAAGTATTAAACATAAAGCTTCAAATATAAAAACGATAATTCCCTTCTCATATTTAAAATTGATTAATCTACTAATAAATATTTACGTTTTCCCTTTCGCTCAATATGACAAAAACTGATTTACTGTTACGAGGAGGGATAAAAAAACCCGCATTAAATAACAATTCTTCCCGAGTGACTCAGAATCTGCTCTATCATTCAAAGAGATGAAGAATACACCTACAATTTTCAATGTTGTGCTGCAATTATCCTGATTTTTCGGGAACCGTCATTAAATTTTCATTGCCGTGTGCAGTACCGAAGCGGAGGTCCCTCATCCAAGCGTGCAGCGCCACCTGCAGGCGTACGTTGAAAGTTCAGTGAGCCGTGTATCCTCTGCCGCGTGTTGTTTTTCATCCTCGGCTTTTTAGTTGCTCAGCGCTAAAAGTTAAAAACGCGCTGGTTTGTTTATGGTTGTATTTCTTAACCTTTCAAACACTCGCCATCCGTGAAAAAACAAATTGAACAAGACATACATTGGAAATTAAATTTGTTTTAATAAAACAAACTGTGGCGAATGCGTTTATAAGGGGATGAGTTTTAATTGTTGATAATTAATATAATTATTAATGTAATGATAAATAAATAACATAGTATACGATTTCTCAATGGATTGCCACGTGGCCAAATATTTGGTTAGCTAAAGTTACCGTCAACAGTCATTCTGAATTCGTGAACATAATGTTAATCCTGTGGAATTTATATTTTTGTCTATTTTTATTTGACTAATTTTATATGACTGAATACAAAAAGGACGCCCGAAACAAAACAATAGATAAATAAAACCAATGAAAGTTTCTGCGTCATTTCATTCTCTTCTCAATTTTTGAAATTATTTTTGAACATTTGTTAAAGGTGGGAAAACCCACCACACAAATCTTTAAAATAGGAGTAAAAATATTTTTAAAAATCAGAGGACCATTGTATAATTCCACAGAAACTTTCAATATTTTTTCTTCTTCCGGATGACCATTTTTTGTATTCAGATAGATAAAATAGAAAGAAGAAATTAACATTTCGTTCATGAAATCGAAATGGCTGGTAAATGGAGCCTTAAACAAAATTATATAAAATACATACAATGATTGGCCGTTTTTGAACAGAAATAAATATTTACATTACTCATGTAAAATAATAATATCTGCTCTGCATATTCTCAACTAAATGAGAAGGTTAACAATTAAAAAAAGATAACTCCTACAAGCTAGAGACAAAAGCCTTTGTGGTATGGTAGGAATGCCACTTCCACTGACGGTAAGTCAAAGGATTGATTACAGAAATTCTATTATACTTAATTCATATGTATATAGATTCACTTAAATTATTGAAATTTAATTGTAAATTTATGAATCTAATTCTATTAATGAAATTGAATACTTTATTTATGAGGAGAATAAATAAGCTTTTAATTCTACTGAATGAATCATATGTGGATAAAATTTTATATTTAAAGTAATTCTAGCATGATGTTAAAATTGCTGAAAGTATACCAATCATTTTCGTATTACCTTATAGTTAATATAAAAGCGACATGTAAACAGTTTTTGAAAGTTTTAGTTTATTTTTAGATGCGTGAAACTCTACAGAACTTAGTTAGATCCTGCTTGATTAAAAAAAAAATATTTTTTCAAGAAGTCGTTAGTGTTTGTTTTAATATTAGAAGGAATGTCGATTTCTTAACATATTACTGACTTAACTGATACTGACACGATGACCAGAATTGTTTTTTTTTTTTTATTTCATAACTATAAAATATTTTACATAGTACAGATCATCAGAACCATTAAAACATTTTCATCAAAGAAGTAAAAAAAAGCAACAAAATAAAGGGAAAAAAATGCAACTTTGGAGAAAGTTTTTTCCATGTTATAGATTTAAGAATGAGATTAAGTTACAAACTGATCACGAAAACCATGTGCACTAAAATAAGGAATCGGAAACGCTATTTGTTATTTAGAGAAACTAATTCATACAAATGAATCATCGCGAGCCATCAAGAACAGAAAGGAGTACTACTTGAGAAATTAAAAAAAAAAAAGCAAATTGATTTTAGAACTATTAACATATCGAAAATTAATAATCTAAGTAAAAAAAATTAAGATATTTTTTTTTCAGTTACAGTACTAAATATATCACGTTTATTCTCCCCCTCCCCTCGTCTTATCCGGAGCAGTTTCAAACAAAAATAAGGGGGGGGGGAGTTAAGTAATAAAGAAGTTTTTAGAGCATTCCCCCCCTTACCTATTTTATTTTATGTTTGGGAGTATTTCGACATTGGTGGCGAGGCGGAGTAAAAACAAAAGATCTAATTATTGTTAATAAAAGTATATCCATTTAAAGTAAAACATCCAGTAATGATGCCTAACTCGTTAAAAAGGAAAATTAAATCATTTAAACAATATTATAATATCTTTGAATATTTTAAGCCATTAAAAATTTTAAGGCTGATGAATTTCTCAAAATACAAACTTTTAATCACTACGTATCAAATTCTATTAAATCAAAAATTTACTTATTTATATCAGTATAAGCTTTCTTAGTGACACAAAGCATTTTTCCTGTTACGAAGAGCATTGAGCTCCTCTGGGGATTAAATAGTACACATTTTTTTTCTTAGATATTTGGATTCATAACACATCTATAACTTTTTAGACGAGTTGTTTCGGCTTTTTTAAGAATTCTTTTAAATGAGAACAAATTTTTGTATTCATCATTATTAAAATTAATTTAAAAAGCATGTATAGCAATGTCAGGGTGTAAAATGTTTCATAAAATGTAAATAAGAAGGCTAAATTAAAGATAATTCCAAATTTTCATTTCATCATGAATATTTATAAGTATTTGGAGAAAAAATTGTACATTAAAAGTGTCTAAATATGTAAAATCTTTAGAACTATTCTTCATTTTAATATTCTCATTAGTAAAATGACGAAAAGATACAACTTTCGGTTTCGATATTAACACTTCCGTTAATATTTAAGCTGCCCCTTAGTACAGTCAAACTTGTATAATAAGAAGTTGAAGTGACCAATAAAAATTCTAATTGTCAAAATTTTTGAATTATATATGCATTTCTGGAGAAGAGGTAAATTTTAAAAAAGTTATCTCTGGGACCAAAGATTTAACAAACAAACTGTATTTTACAAAATATATATAACAATATGTGTATTCACATCTTCCGTTTAAATCAAATGTTTTTATTATGTATCTTAATAAATGTCAACGTTTTTAAAAAAATCGTGTATTTTTACTTGTCACTTTGAATGTAATATTTGAGTCATTGCAAATTATTTCTCTCTTATCTCGTGATGAAAAGAATAGAATCTCTACTGAGCATAAGAATGACCTTCAACAAACAATCGAAGTTCAAATATATGCATCATAGCTTGTGCTGCATTAGGTAGGGACTTTTCCTGAATTTCGTAGTTTTTTACAACCCCACATAATTCATCCACATCGCACAAGGAGTTCAAACCAACTAAAATAAAATTCGAACCATCCTCAATTTTTTTCCTGTTGTGTTATTATAGAATTTTAGGGACTTCGCAAATAAAATTCAAATTATCCAAAATTTCGAATCATGAAATTTTGATTACTCTTAAAGCTCTGTTATGTACATTCGTGTTTTCGTTGATCAAAATAAAAGCAGCTTTAAAATCTTACATAATGAGACTTTACTCTGAACAAATAAAACGGAAAATTCAAACGCAGTTCGGATATTTTTAATCGCCTATTTCATCGCGTGCCATCTTCGTCACGTAGGGCACAGTTTGTCAATCAATGGACCGTGGGATCAATGAACTTAAAACAAGATAAAGTATTTTTACAGGATGTTTATAGTAAATTTAAGTACCATAAATTTTACACAATTAATAAAATCAAAACATTTCAGAGATTGTTATGACTTATAAATTTTATTTCTCGTACATTTATGGGATCCGGAGAATAAAACTACATTCTTCAGGAAACACCGTGGTGTTTAATTGTAATGTTTGGGGGAATCAGTGGAAAGGAAATACGTGCCAGGTTTCTTAACCCTGACACGTTGTCTGTCAAAAAGTGTGGGAGGGGGGATCTTTCTATTTTTGTGGTGGTTTTTATCTGAAGTAAACAGTTTCTTGACCAACGATAAAGATATTCAACATGATTCTCTGCAAGATATTTTTGGAAAATGGCAGCTCTTTTCAACAACGACAGGAATAAAATGCCTTAATAATTAACTCACTGAGAGCACCTTTTCAGCTTGGTTGTTTAAGGCGTCAATAAAGAAGACCTGATCCAAAAATTGAGGGATTCAATATCATTACTCAAGATCATCTGCCTAGAATTGGAGAAGAACTCCTCCCAAAAAAGTGACTAAAACATCGAACCACCGAAATAGAATTGCAGGAAGCAAAGCAAATTGGTTACTTTTCTGGAATTCTCAAACAAAAAAAATCATTTTTTGTTTCATTACAATGGTTATAATATATTTTATGAAAGAAAGAAATTTTCCAAAAAATATTTTTCAATTAATGCTTATAGATCAATTAATATATTTAATTATACAGAATTTAGATAATGTTTGTGTGAATTACGTAAAATTCCGTTTTCACTGTTATATTATAGAACATCCCTTGATTTGTCAATATATACATTTCCAAACATATTTTTACCGTTTTGAGATCAAAACTTGAATACTCTTTTTTTTCTTTTCTTCTTGTGAATATAATGGGAAAGGGTAAAACGGAATTTTATTCCAGAATAGCTTTTGGAGTCACTCAAATGAAACTAAATGATAGCAAAAATATTTTTTTAAAAAAAAAGTAACTACAAAAATAAAAATTAATCATTATAATAAAATAAAAAAATCTTGCCGTCTTAATTTTTGGATTCAAAAAGACTTGGAAAATCGGTGTCAATGCCGTCTCTCAATGGGAATTTTGATAACTTCGGATTTAATCATAACTTTGAAAGATTTTTTAGTACAACAATTTCATTGCCAATAGGACAAATGGTAAAATAGCAAATCATTAGAATTTCTCTTTTAAAATCATAAATACTATGATTAAGATTTTCTTAGATGCATTAACGAACAAGACATTGATTCTTCATCTTTCCCATTTTTACATTTCATTGCATAGTTCAAGTTTATAAAAAGTTACAGATTATCACATTTTTACCAGACTTGTTCAAATTTTTAGGCTTCCAGAGAGCAATTCTTAATATGAAAAAGATCAACACCGAATGCGAGTAATATTGCAGTTTCGACACAAAAAAAGGTATATAATTTATTGTTTTTTTTTTTTTTTTTTCCTTCTTTTTTTCCTTTTAACGCGAAACACGAAAATATTTCGCTTCTCGGACCTAAATATTTTCGTTTACTTTTTTTCACTGGTTAGACAACGCATGTAAGAGTTCTAATGTCACGTAGGATTCTAAAAAAATGTAAGCTTTTTAGCGCTACCGGAATAAGTGGATATTGAAACAATTGTATGTTTGGGAAGGTTTCTAAATTATTAGACAGTCCTACAGTATCATTGGATGCGTGAGTGAATTTGTTGCTGTCAATAAAGTAAGTACAGAGTCGATCATAAGAAATGAAGATATTTTTGAGATCATTCAGAGCAAAAAAAATTCCACCCATGTAGATTCCTTCGACAATATGTTCCTGTACTCCTTACTTCAGAAATGAAAAGTATGCGCAGTTATTTAGATGAGCATTTCAATGGTAAGATGGACGTTATCAAATAATTTTGTAGTTAAAAAAACTTACTACAATATATATATATATATATACATACATTCATACACGAGATGGTATCGTAAAATCGCAATTATAATTATTACTAAGAAATAAGTAACATATCTGAATCAAAAATGTATTCACAACCATTCCATTAATGGATCCTTATGTACATAATATTGTAAATGGCAGACATTAAAACCGATTTGCTTGGTATCTGAAATCCGTAGATTGCAGTAATCCACAGAATTGTAAAATTTTAATTATTATCCTATGGGTATTGGTAAATTTTTAATTATTACTAAAAGTAATCGAGATAGCAATTTTCAATTTTATCCTCCCCGAAAAATGGGTGACTTCAAACTACTGCTTTCTAAAACCACACAAATCAAATTTCATAGTTGTTATTTACAACATTATGTACATAAGGATCGATTAATATACAGGATATATTTTATACAGATATCTCGGTCATTTCTTAGTAATAATTAACTCTTTACGATATTGCTCGTATATACACTTGATGACAAATTATATTTATCCTTTTTATCTTCTTATTTAAATATTAACCTTTCCTTCTACAATTTAATTATAGCAATTTCATTCTTTAAAATCACGCGTGTTATAATTACTAGAAATATTTCAACCCCCATTTTATCGCTGAATTCACAAAATTACGTGAGTTCATCGTTTTTCTCAGGTATAAAAACTGTCCTTAACAGTTAACCACTCTCTTTCATCTTGCTCTTTCTTTGTGGTCTAATTCAGTACTACTTCTACTGCATCAGATATACGCTATCTCGCTCGTTGAACTTTCGTCATGGCTGGACTCTATGATTTTATAAAATGCTTTGATATATGAATAAAAATCAAGATTAATTTCTAAAAGAAATGGCTGCCCCTTCTTCAAGTCAACACCAACAGTAACATCGTCAAGATATATATATATATATATATATGTGTGTGTGTGTGTGTGAGAGAGAGAGAGAGAGAGAGTGAGTGTGCGTGTGTGTGTGAGAGTGAGTGTGCGTGCGTAGATTTTCATTGTATATACCTACAATTATAAATTTGTGCAGGATGTTGAATTAATAAAATTTGATGAAATTGAAAACAATGGTGAGTTTTTTTTCGCACGTATCGCTTAACAGCAAAAACATTAAACAAGAAAAATATTTTGGTCCCATGAAATTCGTGTTCAACGTTTTTCACTGCATTTTAATATATCCAATATGCCTTTTTAATTTTTATGAAATGTCCGCCATTTTTCACAATTATTTCTATTTTTTGTAAATACAACTCCGTTTACCCGATCAAGAACAGAATACCGTGAGACATTTTTTTAACTATTTGCTACAGGAAATATTGCTTAAATATTTTGATGAAATTAGATTTTTATCTATCTTGACAATTTTTTGTACTCTCAAAAATTTCAACAATAATGTAGCAAAATCTTGATTTTCTACGTAAACTGAAAACCAGAGATAAATCAATTTTACCTGTAGATTCATGATTTGAAAACTGTTCACAATGATTTCACTCTTTCAAATATAGCAAATTTAAATTGTCCGGCCTTTTCTGAAGCCATGTCGAGCTTTTTGAAATTTTCAATTGTGTTCCCCAAGTTAACTAAACCGAAAGTGTGTATCTGTGCATCGTACAAATGTGGTCTGTTTAAAGTTCTATTTCTTTAAAATGTTTCGGATTATACCTTGAAGAGATTAATTTCAAACCATTTCAATAACTCGAAGAAAAAAAAAAAGCATGAATCTCTAAAGAATTTGAGACAAGCTTGGTAATCAAGAACGAGGGTTTTTGAATAAATTTAAAGTTTTCAAAACACATAATTTCTTTTGGAGGTGGAGTTACAAAAATGAGCATTACAATCTTTTCGTATTGAAATATTGTAATGCCCATTCCCATAAATCCACCTCCAAAATGTCACGTTTGATGTATAGAAGTTAATCCAATTATATAGCTCAGCGTGGCTATAGAAAAAGGAAATTTTCGAAGATGAAGCGAGAAAGTATGTGAATATATGAGAATGAGATAAAGTTGTTACTAAACTGAGACACATATTATTGTTTTGATATTGTTTTCTTCGTTATAAATTTATGTTATGCTTAAATAAACTATTTTTTATGGAAAAACTTGCCATCATTTCCTTCAATTTGTATTGATGTACTTTTGTCTTTCGTCAACAAGATTATGTTACCTGAAAATTATTAATACAATTTTAACGAATCACAAATCTATTTTTATCTTTGTCTACGAATAAAATTTTCAGAGAATGCTTTAATGCTTATGTAATTGCTTTCATGCATCAAACCGTATAGCGACTGATGAACATGCTATCGCTGTCAACCAATACAAGGGCAATTGCGACAAACCTCATAGTTCTGAGCCACATTCAAGTCACTTGGACAATATCACGATCTGGTAGATATTTAACTCCATCTAACGTGCACTATCCTCCTTTACTTTTCTCTTAACGCATTCGGGACTCGAACACCTGTCTCTACTTTGTCATCATTTGAGTCAAAATTGCCATCATGAACATTTGACTGCAGCGGACTTTTAGAAACTAATACGCATCTATAGGATCACTTAACTGAAACTTCTTGTATAAAGTCTTATTGGATTTTAAGTAAATTAACGCAGTTTAGTTCGCTAAGGCATAGCCTAAAAGTTTCTCAAGCATGAAAAGATCTTGACCCCTATAGCATTGCACTTCTTGATCATTCAGTCTTGACATTTAAAAACTGGTCTGTAAGTTCTCTTGGAATTCGATGTGTGTGTGACGAAATTTTTAAAAAAAATGCAAGTCTTTCACACCAACCGATACAGTTTCTTTTTTTTCTCCGAAAAAAGTGTAGCAGCAGCTCACATTCGCATTTCTCTCCACTTGTGTAGGCGTGTTCGTCCGACCCTCCGTGACTGTCTGTCAAGAGGAGGGAGGTCTCGGGTTTCGATCCTCTCTCTCATCAAGTTTTTACTCGCCCATTTGTCATGTGCTCTCCACGACGATGATGAATTTCGTCTTTGTCGCCCGCACAGGTGCTGCCGATGTGGTTTCTCTCTCGGGTCCGGAAGACTTAACTTACTCGTGGTAAAGGATAGCCGTGGTTAAAGAGATTCAGCCTGACGCTTTGGGATATGGTGATATCAGACAGGAATGTGAGGTCATGCCAGTCTCATGTATCCGATCTCAGAACGAGTGGGTTAAGACGTCTACAGGAAGTCAATTTGCTTATACCACGCGCATATACGGCACAATGGGCTGTTGGCAATGGAGCTGTATGCCTTACCCGTGCTAATCTCCTGTACCTTAAGCGGGTGGGTTAAAATTTTTCAGGAAGTAGTTTAGTTTAATTTGGTTGTTGTATTTAATATACAACACAATGTGTTGCTGGCGAAGGATACTTTATTCATGCCAATATAGTGTGCTCTAAATGGGTGGGTTTAAGCATTTATCGGAAGTAGTTTAGTTTAATCCAATTTTGTTAGGTTTAGATGTTATTGGTACAAATACGAGTGGGAATCGTGAAGTTTTAGTTGTTATTAAAAATAAACGAGATATATATGGGTAAAATTTATTCTACACATTAACTGATCCTTATGTACATAATGCAGTAAGTTGTTCCTATGTGACTATTTATGTTCGTTTGTTTGGAAGCCGTAGATCGAAGAAACCAGTAGTATGGAAAAGATAAGAGTCTATTTTGCCGAATTTTTCAATAACAGCCTTCAAAAGATCAAAAAATTCTCGGAGAATTATATAACTCTGGATGGTGAATACGCAGTGAAATCAAATAACAAATGGTGTGTGTGTTTTTTCAATCTACGGCTTTCGGAAACCAAACAAATCGTCATTAATAGTAGTATTTTGTAACATTATGTACATAAGAATCAATTAATATGCAGAATAAATTTTATTCAGATATTTCTCGGTTATCTCTTAGCCAAAATTAAAACTTCGTGATAACTTCATCGTATACAGCATAATGCTCTGTTGGTGATAGATATTTGGTGATAGGTAGTATATTTTAATCATGTGATTTTCCTGTACTCTAAACGAGTGGGTTAAGGTGTCTAAAGGAAGTAGTTTAAGACTAACACCTTCAAATTTCTAAAAAATTTTAATGTACTTTAACCGACCCTAAGCGAGACAGTAAAAATTAATAAGTACTTTCGAAACAGATTACTGCAGTTTTGCTTGGTAAGGATCTCGTATACTCATGCTATTCTCGTATATATTGAGCGAATGCCCTTAATTGTTGATAGGAAGTTGGTTGAATTAGTAGTATTAGTTGAGCCAGGAAACGCCGATGCTGCGAAGTGAACCATTGGAAACAGTTTTCAAATACTTCACTGATACCAATTGGTATACATTAAATGAGCAGATATCAAATAATTATTTTAATTTAATTAAGTGGATGTTATACTAGTGTGCTGTTAAAATGGATTTCATTATTTTGAACGTCGGTATGATATCAAGGACTGTCGCCTCAATAGTCAAACTTACACATTCGTTGCATCAAAGATTTTAGATCCTTTCAAAATCATCACAAGAATCATTCAATTATTTCTTAAAATGATTTAAAACTCGTAACTAGTGATGTAGTGAAAGTTTTACCAAATGAGAGAAAAAATTTCCGGAAAAAATTTCAAATAAGTTTGATTAACTGCTTAGCTTAATTTTTTTTAATACAAGATGGATTATTGACTATTTTGCATTTTGTTACTTTGTAATCTAGATGATTTTTTCCCTTCATTTGGAGCAAAGTCAGTTATCAGAGTATCGAACTTGATATCTTCCTTCTGTAACCTATATCACACTAAGATTTCAATGGCATTGCTTAAAGTGCGGTTGTGGCATTATTCCATAGCCTGGTCTTTGATGGAATAGAAAAATCAAATTTGCAACGCTTTTTCCATCTCGTGTATAATCAAAAAGTAGTGATCGAAACCATAAGATAAAACGGAAATCAAACATTCATTTTTTTCAGTTCCACTCTAATACGCATACGCAACCTTATTGCAGAGGAAGCATTTAAAATTAAATACCGAATCGCAATATATCACTAAAATAATTTTTAAGACAGAAAAAAGGCAAATTTATGTTTTTTTCAAATTTATGTTTTTTCTCAACAAATAAAATTTTAAAATAATATGCTTCCTATAGTAATAAATTTGGAATTTTATAAATTCATAAATGTTCTTTCCGCATTTTGTTAATAGAGTGAATCGTAGTAAATCTGTCTGGATAAACACGGAAACGAATTAAACCGTCTAGTCTATGAGGAAGTTTTCTTCCAAAATCCCTTTAAATCAATGAATTTTCTTCGTTAAAATATTTAAAATGATGAAATTTTCTCGTTGAAACTACATGCCTATTTAGTAAATTAATTTTGGGAAAATATTATCGAAATTAGACATATGGATCGGAACGAAATTATTTGGGAAAATGTTTTCTATAAGTGAGCTTATTTACTATAAGGAACTACGTATGTTATAGTTTAAGATGATGCTTGGCTGAAAAGTAATAATTCCATGGCCACAGTTTTTTGTTTGTTTGTTTGTTACCTTATTTCCAAAATTCTTGTTGTACCCCGAAAACTATCCAATACATTTGTTTTCTTTTTTCCTAGGCGTCGGTAATGTGCTGAACAATGAAGAAAGAGGCGACCCGATGCAGATGAGTTAGAAGTAGCAAGGGCTCATTGCACCCGATCTGCGACTTTCACCTCTTCGAGAGACATCACTTTCGTTCTGAAGACGAGGCAAAAGCTACCACAAAGCCATGGTGTTAACAACAATCACCAGAATGTTTTTGCCGCGGTTTTGCCCGATAAGTCACGTCAGGATGGAGGTAATGTCGGTAAATGAATAATGTATTACACAGAGGATACACGTAGCTTTCAAGTGCTATAAGGATTGTGAAAATCGGAAACAAATAAAAAAAATTATGACCATAGAGACCTTATATTTCCCTTATTTCTCGTAAGTACGAGGAGAAAGAGGTTTTTTTAAGTTAAAACATAAACAATAATCATTCCTGTTTGTTTTTGGCGAATTTTTAGTATCTTTCTGTGAGATCCATTATACAAATTTCAGAGAGACATTTGACTATATTTTTTTTATTCGCAATAATTATAAATTAGAAGAAAGAAAAATGGAGAATTTACTTAATTTCAATACCTTTTTTCGAATCATTGAACTTTTCGACTAATTTAAATTTCAATGTTCGCAGTTAAGTTCAATTCTCCCTTCCATTTATTACAAGAAAAGTTCATAGTTTTATGATGGTCGCGCGCGAAGTTATTTATATATTTTTTACAATCACATCCCTCAAATTAATTCTTTATAACGATGGGTTATTAGCGTTCTATTAATCGCCTTGGGTAACCTTATAATTTAAATTACCAAAAATAAAACATCTATCTAATCATATGAAATGTGATTACTCTAATTAGACTATAGAAGTGTAATGAAGTGATAATGAAGAACTGGTATATAAGATTTACCAGTTATAGAAGGGAGGCAGGAGTGAGGAGGAATTGAGTAGTGTGCGAAATATAATTATGTATGTGTGTGTAAATCTAATTTGATATAGCTGGAGCGAAGATACGACTCTACCTAGTAGAAGTTGAACTTTCGTCATAACTACATAATCATCTACTCGGACCTGAGTATCGAGGTAAGCTTGATATTTAATATTCACGTAAAACTTGATAGTAAATGTGCTGAGAGACCGTAAACTGATGGAGAGCATTTCTCTTAATAGCATAAATATGTAAATGGTATGAATAATAACCTCCGACTACTTTAACTGATTGGAATTTGATATATCTGTGCTTAAAATTTAAGTTAGACTAAGTTCGTAATTTAATATGACGGAAGAATGAGGTAAAAGGCGTTACAAGTTTACTTCCTTTCATTCCATATATGTATCATATTTGGTACAGTTTTGTTGGATCAGATTCCTTTTCACAACGCAAACTGGCAACACATCTAATAATTTCGATCTGCAATCAGACGACGGGGAAGACATTTGGAGTGATAGTTCACTATCTTAACTCGTTAAGAGATTTTCAGTTTCACCCACATTTAACGCGAAATAGTTCTCATCATTTACATCATGCTACAAGGGCTAGAGAAAATTTTCCATTTCGTATAAACATTCGTGTACATATGTACTAATTTTCAAAACTGATTACAGATAAAAAATAATGATGAACTTGTTTCATTACCTAAGAGGCAAATATGTATACGCATGTTTCATAATAATGTACGGGAACATCGTTTAATGCTAAGAGTAAAGTAAATGAGACTCTTATACAGGGTGTTTTGAAATTCATGGGAAAGATTCGAGGGGTGATAGGAAGCATCTAAACAAGGAATTTTCACCGAACAATGCAGAAGCGGAGAGCAAACGGGTAAACCACTAGACGGCACTGGAATGGAAAGCATTAAGCTCGATTTTTCTTGCACATCGTCATTTCTACCCTGAATTTCAGGAGGCATTTCCTGAAAACTGTACGTCTCGTATAGGCACTTTGCTTAAACGCGTCTGAATTATCGTATTTAATAATAAATTTATTTATTTACTTCGTATTAACTTGGGTTCGAGTGAGTAGAATACTTGAAATTGTGGGTTCAATTCACGAATCCTTTACATACGTTTTCTAAGATTCCTCTGGCCGCTTCTTAGATTACGAACAGCTGGTTCAGACGTCTGTCTTAGATTCCCTCTCATTAACTAACTTCCAAACTCAATATTAAAATTTTCGCCCCTCATTTATGCGTGTGATCAAACCTTTTCATTACACTTCATAATTTTATCTTTTTTATATGAATCACGTTTCATTTTACTGGGCAAGATTTCATTTTAAACAATTTGAAATAGAAAAATCCCCAAGGTTAGTTGGAGGGAAAATAGCGTTGCCCAGTGTTATACATGGCAGTTTTTTTTTTTTTTTAGAAAAACTATTTCTTGGCACTTCTCTTTCACGTTTTAAATTTTCACACAATGTCAACAACGGAATCTCATTAAAGTTTAAGCGGCAAAAACTAAAAAAATACGTTGCACTGATACGATGCCCATTGGCTGAAAGATTCCGCTGGAAATCTGCTAATCAAAAACCCCAGACGAAAGACTAATGATCTCATCGACAACCTTGTTTAACAAAGATCTAACTTCAGAGTGAAAGCAAAAAACCGAGGAAAGCAAAGTTTCAAAAAAAGTGAAGTGTACAGGATAGATTGTTTTTATTTCTGCACCCTCTCACGTGGTCTGAAATTGTCATCGTGGACGGGTTTTTTTTTTTCCTTCCTCCTTTTACAGGGGCGTCGGCACTTTTGGGCCCAAAATAGAAAAGTTGAGCGTTCGCGAACTGAAAAGTGGGACATATCTCTTGCGTTTCCGTCCGGAGGTCAGAAGCAGAGAGCGGGGGATATAAAATTTATGGCCGAAGTCCCTGTTACGAACAGGAAGAGGTCCTTAGCGTCGTTAAGCGATTCCCTCTGCTGACGAAGAAGAGGAAATTTTTAGTCACACGCTTTCGGGGAAAGGCGATGAATTTTTATGGCCGAGGTGCGAGAGAGGAGAAGAAGAATGTGTGTTGTTGAATTTGCGGAATTGTTGGGCACTGTTTTGATTTTTCCGGATATCGCGAGAGTGACAACACGTCACGGAGGGGTTAAGTCATCGCGATTTTATGCATGGGTATTTCCCCCCTTTTCACTTTCGGTAGCGTGAAAAGGGAGCTATGAAACGGAGCAAGAAAACTTCGGTCGTAAAGGCAGGTCTTTCCGAACATTAGAACAATAATGGGATTAAATGAAGGAGGGAATATCAATATTTAGTTTTCTTTTATTCACGGAAAACAATGTAACTTGTATAACATTGTATTGAACTTAAAATTTGTCTTCTTTTAGGAAAGAAATCGTTTCCTTTTCAAAAGAGGCAAGCATGAATAATAGAGGTCTTAATGAGAATACTATTTCTTCCGTTACATGTAGTAAAAAATGGATTTTATATTATTTTTGCTTGAAACAAGAGTTCTATAAAACCTGACATTAATGAAATATGTCTAAGAAATACTTAAGAAAAAGACAATGTTCAGATTTCCTGTAAAATGTGCCAACTCTTTTAAGTTATCCCTCAGTCTTTCATTAATGTGAATTTCCATTTATTCAAAAATTAATACATATTTTCATACTTGTTTTGAATTAACATGCTCTTCAAGAATTAATTCGTAAAATCTTAAAAAAAAATGATTATTTAAGTCGTAATTATTTTTTCATCCATTATTTTAGTTTCAATTCTTTTATTTAAATTATTCTAGAACATTTAGTTCATTGCATTCGTCTTGTTTCACGTTTATAAGCACACATTTTCATTGTTTTCATTCTCTCTATGTGCTCACATATTTTACAGTATTAAAGATTCCTTAGCTAACCACCTTTTTGCATTATTTTTGTTAGTTTTTTCCTCAAGAAGAAATTTGTGGAGAACATCCTGCTTTTACATCAAAATATTTTTTTACCATTATAACACAAAAATCTGATGACATACCTTGAGGAGGTGACACTTGATCGAGACAACAGTTTTTTTAAATATTAATTATGTGAATGGTTTTATTCTTGGAACTGAGTATTAAAAACTTTGAACATATTAAATATCATAAATACATTATAAGTGCGATCATATGAAATTTACCGACTGACATTGAGCAAAATTATTAGAAGGAAAACTTTAGAAATGAGATAGTAATAATTGGTTTTCGACTTTCAACCATAATTAACAGGAAGCTGGTTTTCTTTTAAGGATTCTTTTCATATTTAAATCGTATTTAATTGTTTAAGGTCTTTCCATGATGATCAATGTAATATTAAGAAGCCTTTTTTTTTTATCCACTTGCGTATTACTTCTAGGAAAATTAAAGGAAAAAAAAAGTTTTAATTCTTAAAATGATTTGACATACTCAAAGATTGAATGCATGTATTTAAAACATGATTCTTATTTTAATATTAATCATTTTTCTTCATTTATGATATGTGACAAACATAACAGGTTTTTTGAATGTAACATTTTAAATTGTAAGAAATAGTTAATTTTATCATACATTGATAATAGAACTAATTTTATTAATAAAAAAAGTTCTATTTTAGTTACATGATTTGCAATCTTTGAGCTGACTTTAAATCTTTTGAAAAACAAGTACTATTTTTATTCAGAAGTTTTTGAAGGAACAATTATTAAAAAATACATCTGAACATAATGTTGGTCACGACAAAATTACCTCATAATCATTTTAATACTTAATACTAGAAATCTATTTCAGAAATTCTTCTTAAACAAATAATATAATTACATTTTAATGGTATTTAGCTGTCTCCATGAAGATATAATTGGGATACTGAAGTGGCCGCGGGAACCTAGTTGTAAAGGTCGCGAACTCGCGTCCGGTGCTCTTTCTGTAGAGCGGTAGGTTCAAGCCCTGATACGATAAACAAAACAAAAAAAAAGAAAGAAAGAAAAAGAAAGAAGAAAAAAAAAGAAAAAAAAAAAAAAAAAACCACTGCCAGCAAAGTAACGGGGAAAATGCACATTAAATCGGTCGAGGTTCCAAGTCCTCCCATGGCGCGGTAGGGAAGTTTGGAGAAGGAGGTGCCAGCTCGGAAATCGTCGTTGTCACTTGACCGAGGTTCAAAATTACGAGTTCAGTCGCCATAAACCCTTCTGTTTCTTCTAAGTGTGACATTAAGGAACAATCAATCAAAAAGAGACAGCCACTCCATAATAATAGTCAGTCAAGATAATCTTTAACTAAATTTATTCCAGATTTAGACTAACCAAGAATGAAATTGTATTACAAATGTGGAGCATTTATTAAACCTCGTCCTTAACCAAAAATTATAATTGAGAATACTGCTTATCTTAATAACAATAAATAAAAGTTGTGAATTCTGGAAGAGTCAGGAATATACTGTTAGAAGATCATCACATCGCGCCTTCACCTATATGGTGAGCCCAACAATTTCTCCACTTCCACTGATTCTTCTATTGTCTCTAATATTTATCTGATCCTTTTTTATTCACTACACTTCTTATATAGTAATTTATATACGTTACGGTTCTTTCACAAAGCGAGGTTCTTAATTCAAATAACGTAATAAAATAGCTCAAAAGACTAGTTAAAGGGAGAAATTAGTGTGAACACGTTACAAGAGTTTTATTATTTTTTTTTTTCAAGTTTAATGTTGAGTTAACATTATACTGACACAACATATTTAGGCTTCCAGTTAAATCGGCGATAGATTTTGAAGCCTTAACTGCAATCGAGTGACGAGCATAACTCAGGAGCTGATATCTTATTCTCCAATCTTGCCCATCACATGAGGACTTTAAGTGTCCATATCCATTTAACCTGAAGCATTTTTCAATATTCCGCATGGCTGACTTTCAGATGAATCAAGTTTCAAAAAAGCAACTCGACAATAACATAACCGATCCCGAAATTTGAGACCATGACCATTCGGATATCGCTGTCGTAATATTTTACCAAAGATTATCATATGAGGTAATGAAAATTGCTGAACGTTGAATCCAACGCAACATAGCATGATGTGAATATTTGACTGTTCAACGCAGGTGTTACCAATGCATATGTTCCCCTATAAAGGAATTCTTACGCATATTTGTCTTCAACAAACTTTTTATATGACATTATTTAGTTTGAGAACTTCTTGTGAATGAACTGTAACTTATGTAAATTAGAATATATATTAAAAGTATTATATATATAAATTTAGTGAATAGGACTGATAAGATAGCATTTATAAGCTGGGAAGAGTTTACTAAAAAGGTTTTAGGCGAAAGAAAGGTATTGCGAGATTTGAACTACCGGATTAGTTCTGTGCGTATACTGACACTGTTGTGAAATTAGTTTCAGATTAAAATCCAGTCGGCAAGTATTCATTTCTGATTCGAAGTGAACACGTGAGATCCACGGGCGTGATAAGGATTTTGAGTGTTCGAAAGAAAGAATGAAAATCGAGTTTGATTTTCAATATTGATTCTTGCCTGTGGGAACTCAATTAGTGATGGATCAAAAACGCGCTAGTAGCAAAACTGGAGTGTCACAACCGCTTCAACCCTCGTAATTTGATTCTGATTGAAATGTCGAAATATGTTATTGTGCTACAAATGTAATTAATGCAATCCTAACTAAATTATACTTTTGTGTGTGAGTTACTTTATTATCACTTCAAACCCAAAAGATATCTTGGTAGCAAACTGGTCGTGGTCCCGAGCCTTGTGAATAATGATGTTCCGTTCTTGTCACGGATTCGAGTCCCGTTTTCACTAAGATGAGTCCTATGGAATATTGAAAGCTGCTGACACACAGATTGAACAGGACCACTAAATTTTTTCGTTGTGGGGGACTTTTAGGAAGAGGTAGCTCATATGTCCTTGTCGTTTGACCGTGATTCAGATTTATGATGTCTGTGTGTGAGGAGTGAAAGTCAAGGCAATGCGAAAGAGTTAAATTTGGTTACGCTGCGTCGAACAACTTCTATCTGTTATCTAGATTTTTGAAGGGGAAAAAAGACGAGGTAACGGCTGATTGATAAGAAAAGGGGTAAAAAACAGAGAAAGATCTCTAGGGTAACTTGGAGACTCGTTATCCATGTTTACTGAAGACAGCAAACTCCACGGGAAAGAGAAAAAACTCTTGGAGTCATGTTTTCCGTACTTACCTAAAAACGGTAAGCTTCTGAGGAGATTTATGCCTATTGATTCTTCATATGAGTAACTTTCTGCGCGGCGTTTAATTTAATACGAAGCTACTTACGTATTTTGGTCTCCATTTTTGATAAAGATTGCTTTTTTGATTTTTTACAGTTTTTTTAGATAGATTCTTTTCTCTCTCGAAAGCATTTCTATCGTTGCATTTTATTGCGCATAACGCACTTAATTTTAAATAGCCTATCAGAAAAGCAGTTTTGTTCTAATTCAATCCATTAATTGCCTTTTGTACAGAAACTTAAATTCTCTTAATTTAAAAGTGATAAGTGGTATTTTGAGCAGTATTTCAAACCGAAATCAACCATCAATTCCATTTTCAGTATTATGCATACTAAAACTTGTACAAGGTTCACGAAAATTTCTTGCTCGTCAAAAGAACAAATGGAAGATAAATGTGTCAAATGTAATTAGATTTTCACTTCCGAACAGAAAGAAGAAGAAAATGAAAAAAAAAAAAAAAAAAAAAAAAAAAACTGATAGCCTCACCCAATTAAAAGAGAAACTGTGATGAATAATCACAGACCGTCACCCTAGATAGGGGACACTGGACAATCACGTGGTTCGTGACACCCACAACCTTGGACGCATTTGACCATATCACATCCATCTACAGACGGAGAGACCATTTCGCAAATGGGCTTTTTTCCAAGGTGGCTTTTACGTGAGACGCCTATCCAAAACTATTCCTTAGCAACGTGCGCTGTCCAAGCGGAAAGGCACACTGTTCCACAGCTCCACTAAACTGCATTACGTGACCGCTGGGCCAAAAAGATATGTTTTTGTCATTAAATTAATAGCTACAAAACGGAAAGACCGAAAAAGAAGATGCATTATGCAGTGATTTTCTTTCTCTCCTTTTTTTTAAATTCTTTTTTTCTCTTTCGCTTTTGTGTTGCCAGAAATTGCAGAGTCTTCGTGGAAAGTTGTTGTAAAGTCGGGTAATTACGTAAGACTAAGCCAGTTCTGTGGAGTTTGTGTGTATCGTGGGTCGCCCCCCTCCCCCCCCCTACTATTATTTTGAGCACCAGGTACCGTAATAGGGTTGGAAAGGATACTATTTTCGTGGAAATGGTTTTTGTTTTCGTTTCCCTCTAGATTAAAGATGGGAAAAGTTCTTAACGAAAGGTTGAAGGGATTTGTTGCGTTGCTTTTTTTGTGATGAATTACTGAGGTTGCTTTAATTTGGTGACAGTTTTTCCATTAGATTATTGAATTAAATTTCTTTCGCTTTTTTATTGTTTATTTTAAAAAAATGCTCAATTCGTTGCGATTATTCTATTAAATATAAAGTTCAAACTAGAATTGTTTTACACGAAAGTCGTTTTTGTTTTCCATTGCCTGTTTGTAGTTATATCGTAGTTAGAATATGCGTAGCATTATTTTCTTTTCGATATACTGCAATTTAAATTTAATAAGTTTAGTATTTGTTTAAGAATACAAAAAATGCTTATTGTTTTTTTCGTGAAATCTCTTAAAATTTAATCTATTTTGTGCTTCAATAGATAAATTGGATAATGCGATAAAATGTTCTTTAAAAATAGCGAGTAACAATTTTCAGCAACTCTAAAAAAGGATATAATTTTTAACCAATTTTTAGTTTATACTACTGTTTCAATTTGTAACGTCATAATAATGTATTTAATATTAAAATAGGAATATTTTATTTAATAAGAAGAAATTAATCTTAAGATTTCTATAATTTAAAACGAATTTCATATTATGTGTGTGTGTACATATTTAATGTTATAATAAATATTTGTGGTCTTTATTAATTAAAATCAAAACAGAAGAAGCTCTTTAATTGAAAATACACGTTATTCTTTCTCAACCATACCAAAAGAATCTTAAAAAATCCTTATTCATTTTTTTATTTAGCTTTCTCATCTTGAAACTGTTTGTTACATTTTTTTTTTCATAATTATTTCTGCATCTGACATTATTTAACCTTTTGAAGGGCTTTTGAAGTAATTGAAAATGATTACAAATTTTAATGGAATTGAATAAATCAATAGTGTCTAGCAATAGGAGAATTTTAATTTTCACCATGATCCGTCAGATTACGAGAAGCAAAAAAGTAAAATGAGAGTGACTTAATTTTATTTATTACCTTTTGCCACTGACTCTTACTTATTAATAAATAATTCATCATTATCAAAATCATCATAACGCCAATTAATTCAATAAAACTCAAAAATATTTTTTTTATTAAACTAACATGCACAATCACTGTATTGTTGACTAATTTAAAAAGTAATAAAATAAATGTTTTTTAGAACAATGAGTAACATCTCATATTCACAGAACATTTTAACTGCGTAATTTGGCGAACCTTTAAAAAGAACTGTGTGAAATTTTAGGCTACAGAAACTCACATTTCAAAGGAGGAAAATGATCCAAAAGAGTGGAGTAGTGTTGAGAGTGAATGTTGGAAGATAGAATTCATAAATTTTTTAAATTGGGGAGCTTAGAACACAGTTCTGATTCAGTATATGTTCTATAAAATATCTCTTATCCTCCTCAGACCCAAGGTCAACTTTGAGCCATAAATTTTAGAATAATTTGTCTCAATCGGTTCTAAATACATAAAAAAGTACTGAAAAAATGTTAAAAAAAATTATTTTAATTTTTATTTTTGAGAAATTAAGTGTCTCCTGGAGGAGATATTGAGACAAATTAACATCATAATGTTAATTTAAAATATTTCTTTAATCTTAATTTAATGAGTAATTCGTAATAATTAGCATAATGATCATAATATAAAATTTGAATCTCACAATATACCTGTCCGAAATGTTTGCAGAAGAGTCCTAATTTCCAAAATTTATCATTCGTTTTTATACTCTCTTTATCTTATACTATTAAATAATAATTTCTCAATTTTAAGTTGTTTATTATTGAAAACTCGTGATTTTCAAGAAATACTGTCTGCGAATACGGGAATTATAGTTTTTTCTGCCCAATACATTCGAATTCTGGGAAATTTTAAATTAGACATAATTACAGCGATCACTAATTAGTTATGTTTCATTTCATTTTCTGACAGATACAGATACTTTCCTGTACCCTTGAAATATTTACATTTGGTGAATTTAGTTAGCAATTAAAGAATATCATTCCGAGCTGAAATATATGCTATAGTTAAATTTTCAAATCGAGTGATTTTGATAGCCATTGATCTAATGTCTCCTACAAGCAACACTGAAATAACAGTGTTCTAAACCAGAAGTGGGAAGATTTGAGCGAGAAATTAATAATGTTAAATATAAACAGCAAGTTTAAGGAACTCAACAGTATGTTTAATAATTTTTTATTACACAAATAATAAACGATATGAACACTTAGCGATGCGCAAGCGTATAATTTTCTTTCTCTCGGAAAACAGCATTTTCATTTTACCATAAATAAGCTACGAATGCAAAATGTTCACTAAAAATAATTTTTTTTCCAGAATTACCATCTATTAACATGAAAGTTAACTAATTCTGGGTACCAATGACGCCTTTTATTTAACTTGGTGTCATTTTTTGAAAGTGTTGTTTAGTGTCTCCTACAGACTACTCTGGAACTGAGGAGGTTAAAAATCCCGATTAGTTCTATGTTTGACGTAAAAAACAATAAAAGTTAGTGAATATACCATATATTACTCGTATCTTTTCAAAAGGGGGATTAATTAATAATTAAAAAAAAAAAAGAGTATAAAGTAACATTCACAAAACCATTCTATTTCAATAGCTATTCATTACAGCGATAGGAAACAATGCGTAATGTGCTTTTCACTGTACTTCGCATTAATAAACAGAAAAGCTCGATTTACAGAACGGAAAAAATTCATTCAACGATGCCCAATATACATATGTATGCAAATAGTTTCGATTGTCTGCCACAAATAAAACTTTTTTTTTTTTTTCACTTGCGCCTCTAGAAGTAGTTAACAACATATTAATTACCATTAGTAATATTTTTCATTTTTACTGTAACTGCTTGCATTCCTTTATTTGAAGTGTTTATATTTCATTCATAACACGAATTACTGAAATATTTCCTCCTTTTTATACGTTTATCATCATTTAGTAACAATTTTTGTAATATTTCCTGAAGTTAGTTAATTTTTATTACAATTAGTTACATT
Source organism: Nephila pilipes (assembly GCA_019974015.1). Taxonomy (NCBI): domain Eukaryota; kingdom Metazoa; phylum Arthropoda; class Arachnida; order Araneae; family Nephilidae; genus Nephila; species Nephila pilipes. The sequence goes on from BMAW01124568.1 coordinate 338,239, forward strand.
CTAGTGAGAAGTAAAGCTTGTTCATTTAAATCACAATAAACACATACTAGCTGGATGAAAAAATAGTCATTGTATTATAAACCTTATATCCTAGTCTCGTTATTGGTGTTTGTTCTCTTGGGACACATTGAAAATAAATAATTAATACATTTTCAACAGTTATTTGGCATTTCCATTTTTTAACTTATAAACATTTATGATTGCTCGTTGTTAATAAATTTCTGCTCTTGTTAGTAATATTTTTTTAAATAAAATTTATTATATCTTCTTATATTTTACAGATTGGAATCAAATCGTGTTTAAACAATTATTTTCAAAATTGAGATTGTACAAGAAAAGCAGACAAAATATACTAAATTCGTTTATTCTTTACTGAAAAACATATACTCTGAGCATTATTTTTGAACCAAACATTTTTTTAAAAACATTTTTGTGCAATAAAATATTTTATATATTTTATAATACATACTTTTCTGTATTTTATAACTCTGAATACCAGGAAACCTTAACGTGCATGTGAATTAAAACGATCAATAACAACCTAATCAAATTTCACTATTACTCTTTTTCTAAATAGTAAGAAGTTGTACTCAAATTTCACTTTATGTTCCAAAATTTGAAATGCCTGTAAATAAATTGTTGAAGTAGAAATGTTTATAATTTTAGTTGATTAAAGTTAAATTCTCTAAGTTTTGTGCTCATTGATTGAACAAAGTTTATTTTTAATTAGAATGAACATAATGTTCATAAGTAAAAACTCAACTCTTTCATAGTGAAATTTTTTGACTATCAGAAAATACTGACAATAAAGACTCTGTTTAAATATGTATAGACAAAAAATATTATAAAGATGATATTTAAGCATTATTATAAATTAATAGTTCTGCAATGTAAATAGACAGCTGGCTTAAGACGTTTTAATTTATTGTCATTGTTGAACTATATAATAAAAGCTAAGTTTATTGAAATTCCTAGAATTAATATTAACTATCAAAAAGCTTTAAACGGGGCTTCTTCAAAGAACTTTGTTTTTGTTTACATGAAGAAGATTTTGTTGTCATAATTTTAAAACATTTTGTTAATTTTCAAGATTAAGAGTTTGTTAGAAAATTTTAAAACTGGAGGAAAGCAATTATCATACAATAAATAGAATAAAAAATAAATCATGATAAATTCTTACCGAATAAAATTGCACTAAATTTTTGATTGATCTAATCATTTCAAGAATCATGTAGTCCATTTATAAGTCATGCTTCACTTTTTTTTTCAAATGGAAAAGGAATAATTATGTATCATAAAGTCCATCAAAACAACCCATTCAAGAAGATGCCCCTGTAAAAATATACAATTTAAAAAAGAAAACAAAACATATGGCAATGATTCTACTATCGATAAAGTAACAGTTTAAAAAAAAGGCTACTGGAAAATGTTAATTACTGATGGTAATTTTATATTACTTTTTTTCGAATAGCTTATCTCATCATCTCTTTTTAAAATATTAATATGTTAGTTTTAAAAGTAAAATGCCCTTTAATCTCTGTAATTCCTCAGCTCTTCAATAAGTAATAAATTTATTTATGTCTGTACTAAATTGATTAATTAAAGATTTAATTTTTAAAAAATATAAGTAATTTCATCAAAACAAACATTTTCTGTTGAGAATACATTTCTGCAATAAGTATTTTAAGAAAATTTTTATATTCATATAAGATTTTGTAAGCCACGCTAAGGTTTATATTTGGTTTTTAGACAATTAGAGACTTTATTTTCATAAGAATTTGTTAAAACAAAAAGTTTACATATTGCTCTTTTTTCCTTTACATATTTTCAGTGAAATTTAACTCTTTCATTAAAAATGTTTATTTTGTGTGTGGGGGGGGGATTAATGTCTCCAAATTTTCCAACCCATGTCATATATTTTATTTAAAAACTGTAAAAGCATAATTTCTTTTACAGTTTCAAAATAATATATTATTATTTGATCAGATTCCCTCAAACTTAATGAAAACTTATGTTCTAGAGAACGTAATCACGTACGTACAAATAAATTGTTTTATTTCATATGTTTTCATATTTATCAAACAAAGGATTTTTTTTAAAGTAAACACATTAACTCCGCATAAATAGTAAAAAGTACACTTATATTACATATAAAACACATATTTATATATACAAAGCCTGTATCATTTCCTTTAACGTTGTTTTATTAATTTTCTCTTTAATTTAGCAATTTCCCCTAGGGACTTCATTTTCAGATATTTATCCTATCCAACAAATTACTTAAATAAATGTACTTAATCATTACCAGGAAGAGAAAAAAAAAGATCAATTTATTTAACAAGATATTAGTTATTACAGTTACATCGAGTACCACCGTCTGAGCAAACTTTATTTAAAAGAGATGACGATAATTATGTTTACAAACAGCTCACCATACCCTCCAAATTGATATCATGAACAAACACTTCGGATAAAATATTAAAGTAACAACTTCCCCGAGCAAACGAAGTTAAGTGATATCCGTCTATTCAAGTAAAGCCTATGCAAACCGTATGCGTGAGTTATTTGCACGTATATTAGGAAGGATTAAACAGATAGATAACTTGGACCGAGCGTGACTAATAGACACACACATACACGTCAATCAAGCGCCGGAAATTGGGGGAGAGGGAACATTTTTCGCATCAAAGGAGAGTAAACAGCGGCCTCTCTCTCTCTCTCGTAAACACGTAACAAATTTTAAGTTAATTTTATTACGGTTATCCGCATCATTGTTGAAATATGTTTCCGACTGATGATAACGGGTTGATGCGTTAGGCTTAGCAAATTAGAGATTCTATTCTATTTGTTCATTTTTTCTCTTAGTTTTCAATTCATAACCTGAAAGTGTTTACTACGTATGTAAATGTTTTTTTCATATGGGAATACGAAATGTTTTGAAATTTGGGTTTATATTAGAGATTCTATTCCATTTATTAATCTATTTGCTCATTTTTCTCTTTTTTAAATGTTAAACTGAAATTTTTTAATAGATGTGTGAAAGGATAAGGGATTTATTTATGAGTTGTGTTAATTCAATTCAAGCTGAAATTTTTCCAAATATTTTTTTCCGTTTTATGGAGTGATATTTTTAAAGCTGAAAGATATTTTTTGCTGTAATTGGAGTAGGAAAATTAGATATTCGTATTGGATATGTGAAAAATAATTTACAACCAAAATAAAATAGATTTTTTTTTAATAATATTTTTTATCATACTCCCCTCCCCGACAATAATATTACAATATATTCTCACTTGAGAGTAATGTTCATCTTCTCAAAACAAAAAACGAATGTATTTTCTATCGAAATTGGAAAAATCTGATGAGATCTCCGTCGTAAATACATTACAAATTTTAAATTAATTTAATTAGTTATCAGCATCATTGTTAAAACACGCTTGAGATCGAAGATAACTACTTAGTAAGTTAGGCTTAGCAAATTCGAGATTTTGTTCTATTTCTTATTCCGTTTGTTTATTTTATTTCATTTTTTAATTCGGTAACGGAAATTTTTGATAAGATGCACGAGAAAATAAGAGATTCATTTGAGTTGTTCTTATTTAACTTCATTTGAATTTTTTTAAACATTTTTTTCCTTTAAGAGTAGTGATATTTTTAAAGCTAAGGAATAATTTTTGCTGTACCTTTTTTCCCCCGATACTAATATTAAAATATTTTGTCACATGAGAGTAGTAGTTGTAATGTTTAGCTTCCCCTGATAAAAGAATTAAATGTGTTCTCCATCATATACAAGGGAAAATATTACGAGATAAGTGAAAGAATACCACTTTTGTATCTGACTCTTTGCATTAATTTTTTAAAAATATATTTTTCATTTTTATCTTTTCGTTCTATTTCAATAATAAGCTTTCTACTAAGTAATATTAAATACTTTGTATCAGCTTATATAAGTACAAGTAATGCAATTCAATATAGTACATTATCATGTCTAGTTGTGGCCGCGGTATACTAATGGTCATAGTCGTGGATTAGCAGTCGGTAGTTTTAATCGAATCGTGGGTTGAACCCTGGAGTCACAAAAGACCCGGCATTAAATCTTGTGGAGGTCCTCAGTCCTCCCGTTATCATGGAGGGGAATTTTGGAGAGGGAGGTGCATCCTTGTCACTTGACCGAGATTCAAAATTACGATGTTTATCGCCAATACACCCCGTGTTGCTTCTCAGTGTGACACTAATAAAATCAATCAATGAAGTCTGGTTACAATCAATAAATTTAAAAAGATCACGGTCAAGCCCCAAAAGTGCGTGCAAATTATTCTACGGATTATTGATGAAATATTAATGATTAAAAAGTGAATCCTCTTTTAAAAGTTTGAAAGAGAACAAAAGGTCAAAAAATTAGACTTTATGGATCATTATAATTTTAATCACTAGAGAAACAAGCAAAAGAATAAGTTTATCTAACAAGTGAAATTAATACCAAAGTCGTCTGACAATAAAGCAAGGTTTAGTAAATTAAAATAAAAAAATCAATCACAATAAAAATTGTAAGAATCAGCAAATGACTTTTTTATAATCCTTTCTTTGTAATCGTTTTCATTCTTATAAGGATTACTAAAAATGATCAAAAGTATTAGAAAGAAAATGTATGTTTAAAGGTGATTTTGGGTTCATATACGTTTCTAGATTCGTTTACATTTCTATTTCGTCAAGTCACACCCTTTAAACTTGAATCTCCGGATCTGTCGGAAAAAAGAATTTTTTTTTTTTTCAAATTTGTGAAGCGAAATACAAATTTCTAAATTAACATATATGTGTTTCATCCACGTATTTTGAAAAACTGTTTCTTTACTAAAATCTTTGAACAACTACGAATGTATGAAAGGAAATTGATGAAGGGGAGACTTAAAAATGTTCTGTGCAAACTAAACCTCAGGTACTCACCTTTTATAACCAATGACCAATGGCATACGGTACTATATTATCTAGAAGAAAAATGCATCGAAACAACATTAAGCGCTCTTTTATTGCCACAAAGTAAACTACCATCTATAACTATTATTCGTACTCGATTGGTTTAATATATACATAATTTTCTATAAGTATATACCATTTATTTAATTTTTTACCAATATACGGCTAACCCGGATTTTCAATATCCCAGCCTAGGTCTGATCTCAATTAACTCCAATTAACAGGTTTCGTTGTATTCTTGAATAGAATATTCAAATAACACTGAATGCTTTCGTATTAAATGAAGTTACGTAATCACAGATGAAAAATAAAAATAATACACACACATTTCGAATATTATTTGATATTTTAAAACAACATAAATAGTAAATAAATGCATCAGTAGATTCATCGATTTTCAAGAATATTGAATGAAAAATAATATTGATCAACAGTTAATAGATATTTTGATATTCCATTCGTGCATAAAAATCACATTACAACTATCCTCAATAATTTTAACTATTATATATTTCTATCAATTTAAACATGTAAATAGAAATCTCGTAAATAATTCTTCGTATTAATCTGGATAATACACGTAAAATAAATGCATAAATTATCTCTAAGAAATTTAGATTATTTCAGACATGTGTGTGTGAAAATAAGAAAAATAAACATTTATTGTTATATTATCATAATATTTGGCTTATAACATAGACAGAAGATCCAAAGCAATCAGTAACAGCTTTTTCATAACAAAAAATCAGGAAATTTTATGGAATGTTTGGTTCTTACAGACACTATCCTTACTCCACTGTATCTAATTGTAATTATATCACTAATAAGGTAATGTTGAAAATCTTTTCTCTCATTTGAACGTGAATCCCCACCAACGAATCTACAAAACAAAACCACGGGGGGTGAGAAGGACATTAAGGTTCGAATCAATCAATGGAGGCTTCTGTTGCAGCAGCCCCCCGTGTGGCTTACCAATGCTAATGACGCAATCAGATCCAGGTGCCTGGACACGCATCACCGAGCGCAACTGCCGCGCGGCCAGAGGTCATTCCAGGAGTTAGGAGTCGATTCTTTTAAAAATGACTTCAACAAAAAAGACACGTCACGGCGGGGTGCGTGAGTGATAACTTTCACCGCGGCTGCGCGATTTGTTGAAATGCAAAAGTCGTTTACACTCGCCAACACGCCAATGGAATGACTGGTTGTTCGGGTTGGAAACAGTATTGAGGGATCGGGGAATTTTTAGATAAACGATTTCTGATAGTAATGAGCTATAAAAATTGTGAAAAAAACTATGTGTAAAACAAAAGCTAGTGTGTGTGTGTCTTTGTTTCCCCTTTTCATTCATGTTTCATCGGTAATGAACGTAATTTTCAAAAAAATGTTTAATAATATTGACTTAAAGTAAACCTCACAAAAAAAATTCCGTATTTTTAACATATATGTTATTAGGAATCCATGAGAAATTACTGAAAAAATATGGTCTAATTTATTAAACCTTTAAGACACTATGAGACCACCATTTTTTTAACCCTCAAACTATTTATTAATTTTATTCTTTCATGGCATGATTTGAATCCAAATGGTTTTGATATTGCTTTAAATTGTCATTACTTTGAACTATTTAATTATCATTCCCATTTTATGTAACATTGTTCAAAACTTTAGAATCAATATTAATATTAAATGCAATTATACTATGCATTTACTGCACACGATAAAATTTATATTTGAAATTTTGGTAAGATATTGCAAACAAATTAATTCTAAATCAATGAAATCTATTGTAGTTTATATTTTAATTGCAGGGAGAAGTTCGAATAAAAATATATCCGACTCTCTTATAAAAATCGAGTATATTATCTAGTGACTTTAAAACGCGCCATGAAGTGAGAAAAATTAACTTAAAATGCTTTAAAATAAACCAAATTAATATTTCATGAAAGCAGATTCGTAAACAATAATAGCAGCTTTTCAATACTAAATTATAAACTATTCTGGTATTCCAGCACATTTTTATAATCAAGCTGTAATCTTCGAATGTGATTGATAGATTTAAAAAAAAAAATCCCCGAAAGACGCTAATGGCTATGGTGTTCCTTAATCAAGAAACATATTTTCAAAAGTTCTAAGAATTATTAAAATAATTAGAACAATATTGTCAAAAATCCCAACTACACTGACCGAAAAATGTTCTAAAAATGTAAAGGTAATGAGTTCATCATAACCATTTCTTTTTTAAATCTGAAAGTCATGTCTGGACAAGGCAAAAATGTATGAAATACATTTGATAAAAAATTATGTCATCAAAATGCCTGGCAATAACATAACATTTACATGTTATCAACGATGAAGTAAATAAATACATTTTTTTTCTTAAAAAAAACTGTTGAATAGTACTTGACATTTTTTTCTCCAATCAGTTTTTCCAAAAGCTTTAAGCTCTGTAGAACTTTAAGAAACGAATACTTTAGTACGTAAATCCTTCCGTAGTGTTCTAATTTAAATGTTTTCAGGTTAAAGCTAGTAAGAAAATAGAGAACTATGAAACATAATGCGAAAGAGCAGAATTGAAATTTTTAACCACTCCGTCAAATAAAAAAGAAAACAAAACCAAGCAATTAATTCTCCTAGAATATCAGTTAAAGGTTTCTAAAACTATTTGGATTTTTTTGCATGCATTGGGTAGCTCCAATATTGTTGTGGACAAATTCAATAAACAACATATAATATTTTTATATCAGACTTGCTTGCTTATTTTAGATTGATGTAATATTTATATGAAGTTTCGAAACATAGCATTCTAATCTGTGAGAAATGAGGTTTTTCAATGATGTTTGGAAAGGGTAATTAAAAAAATAACATAATTTTTAGGGAATTTTTAAATTATTTTTTATATGTAATTTTAAAAAAAAAATATAGCAGAAATAATACTGACGATGAAAAAAGTTCATCAACATTCTTTGGGGAAACATTCATTCGATTGCATAAACATAAAATGTTAAGTACTGGAATATCATGAAAATATCAATTTAGAAATACACAGGCTTCGGAATTCTTCTTTCAATTAGTCTTCTTTCAATGTTGAATTCCCTCTCCTAATATACGATCAAGTGTCGCCATTTTACATGATTTGTATTCTTAAAAAATCCACTGTATGTTATCATTTATGAAAATCCTAAGAAAAGTTGCCATTGATCTACAAAGATTATTTTGTCTTCAAGACAGCAATTTTAGACTTGAATGTCAGGAAATAATCAAATTTAGAAATACAAAAACTCTTGGAAATCGTCTCGTAATGTTAAATGTACTCTCCCTGTATACGAATCAAGAGTCGCCAGTTTACCCGCGATTTGAATTTTTAAGAAACTCTTTGTCTGTTATCGGTTGTGTAAATCCGAGGAAATGATGCAACTGATTTTTAAAGCTTATTCTGTCTCCAAGACAGCAGTTTTAGACTTGAATGCCATGAAAATATCAAGTTTAGAAACCCAAACACTTTCAAGATTTGTTTCCCAATTTTGAATTCACTCTCTGAGTGTCACCATTTTACATGATTCGTATTTTTTTTTTTAAAAAAAAAAAAAAACTTATTAGCTGATAGTAGTTATATAATTCATAAAAAAAGTTACAATTGCTTCACAAAGATAATTTTGTCATCAAGATGTCTGTTTCATAAAGGAAAATCTTGTGTAATTTTCATGACTAGTTTTAGAAAATGTACCAGATAAATTATACCATTAATATTATTCACAATGTGACTCATTCAAGTTTGAGCTGTGCAAAAGATTGCATGCATTGCATTGTCGCAATAAGTTTCACAAATTCAAACTTATTTCTTACACGAGACACTGCGCCGCGTTATTGACAAATGAACGAAAGTCTAAATATACACAGCAGTCATGTCGAACATACTCTGGCGTAAACAAAGACTAGATGATAATTAGTAAACCAGTAGGTTACGTACTATTTAAAGATTTTTGCAACTCCGCATGGACAAGGACGACGTCGGGTGCCAAAGTTTTCTTCCTTCCACCTCTATAAACCCGAAACAAACACACAAAAACTTTCTTCGGATTCCGAGAACCACCGTTTTGTGATATGAGGTCCTTCGAAAAAATTTTCAGAAATGCCGCGTCTTTTAAACTCATTTCAATAGCAGTCCTATTGCGTAAGATTTCCTGCCTTGGGTGTCCTCTTATTTTTAAACAATTCCAACGTCTGGAAAGTTGTCTGCGACCGCCAGCACACTCACGTCATTTGGAAACATACCAAGAGTCGTACGTTGCCGCCTAATTGAGTGGTGACAATAATAAAAAAAAACAAGGATGCTACCGGCAAAGAAGTCTGAGGCATAGAGTCTAATGTGCAACTGTATTTCTCCTAGCATTGTAGTTTGAAAGGACAGTTATACTTTGATTTATATCTCTGCGCTTAATCTGATTTCGTGTTGCATGGTTTTCGAGCCACACTGCAGGTGTTTTATTTAATCTATTAGACTTGCGTTAAGAGATATCACCAATGCGGTCTGACTGGATTCATAAAGAATTATTTAAAAACAACTTAATAAGTATTATGAAAGAATTATAATAATTAAATGATGTATTTTCATGCAAGACGAAGAAAAAAAAGTCAATCTCATCTGGACGAACGGTAACTTGTATATTTCCAATATTCTTTTGAGCTGACAATTTTATGTAATTTTGGAATTAATTAAAAATATTCGGGGTTTTATGTTATAGATCAATTGATAATTCAGTTATAAAAGCAGATCATGCAATCGTTTTCTTTTACTTTATATAACAATGTATCATTTGTAAAATGTCAATAAGTTTGAGAATGATAAATAATAGTCTTTTATAACATTATGACTTCTTTTTATAAGAGACTTGATTGAAAATTAAGGGCCCTTTGCTTTTTATTTGTTATCCGATTTTCAAAATTCTTGTTGTTCTTAAAAGCTGATTGTATCCTCCATGTTATGCAGTGGTTTTCTTTGTTCTCAAGTGTTGGTGTATTGAGAACTTAAGAAGAGCCAAATGAGGATAGATTTGAAGCAGGAAGGCATCTTTGCAACCGATCTTGCGACTTGATTTTTACCTTTACCCAAAGTTGAAAAAGCATCTTAAGGTATATATTTTTCGTATGAAGACGAGGTGAAAGCTACTATTGAAGCTTAGTGTTGACAATTGCTACCGGAATTCTTTTCAAAAAGTTTGCCTGACACGCGTTGATACAAGTGCCTAGAAAGGATAAGAGACTTTTTTGAAAAGTGAACAATGAGTTACACAGGGGATGTATGTTGCTTTCAAATACAACAAGGATTTGTGAAAATCTGGCAACAAATGAAAAATTATGGCTATACAGGCCTTATTTTTCAATCAAGACAAGAGGAATTTGAGGGTTTCTATGGTGAATAAAAAAAGTATTTCTTTTTTACACATAAAATTTTTAAAACAATGTCTGTTATGAAAACTATTTCCATTATTTAAGCTCATCAAATTAGGGGATTCTTTATAAACGAGGATTCCTTACGCATCTTAAAATACGGTACGTTTATGACTCCCCGGTACTACTTCCCACTTCTTCTATTTCTATTCACATTCAAAAGAATCACTGATCTGCAATCAAATAAAAAAAAAAGTCACGCAGGGACTATAACCAAGTTATTTCACTCAGATCTATGAATATTCAAAGATTAAACTCTAGCCTACTCTATCTGTGGATATATCCTGTACGCGTCAAAACCCATCGTTTAATGTGTTAACCATGCACTTATCTTACCGAACCAATCGGGTTCGAATTCTTAGTGGATTTAGAGATGAGAGTCCGATTCTCTAACCCTTCTTACCTCTTTCCTAACTGTAATCTATCTAATGGCCTTACACTTGTCATTATATTCACTACGAGTATTCTCTCTCTCTCTTTTGTTTATCGCTTCCGTTCACTCTCTCTTCAACTAAATAATTAGTTATTAAATTCTTCGTAGCTAATAAATGCATTTCTTCCAATCTAATTACTACAATAAGCCACGTTTTATCCATTCGCGGAAGGATATTCAATCCATACGTCATCTAAAGTCCTAAAGGGTTAGCTGAAAGGGAGAACGCGATAGAGTCCATGTTATATATTAAGAATAATTTTAATCAGAGTCGGATTTATATCATAGTGAGGCCTTACACAAATTCATACCCATAAGTAATATTAATACAGGTATATATATAGGGGGAAAGAGATTAAGAGGTGATTAATTTTAGACAATTTCTAAAGATGAAATCCCGTACGAGTGGTCGTATTGTACAAAAATAACGCACCATTGGTTTGGTTTGGATAGGTATTCCGAACACATGTTAAAAAATCACGGTATCACCCCGCCAGTTTGCTCTCACCTTATGTCCAATATGTCGTTTATATCTGATGCTCTTATTCTCACGATATGATTGCATTTATCTGAAAGATCTTCCTCTTCGCCCTTTTATTATCATTCTTTTTTTCAGGTTCGTTAAAATTGATCAAGAACCACTTTTCCTCTCCTAAACTGCTTTTTCACCTCTGATCTAAATAAATCTCTCTGTAGCGATAGCGGAAGCGATCAGTCTTTTAGCGTGCGTCCGCTGAATAAAGCGCACCACCTAATGGGCTTTGGAAGAAACGTGCGCGGAAAAGAATGCCCAAACAAAACTAGCCTCTTTCTATGGACGAGATCGTCGCACCCTATTATACGCGGAAAGGAAACCCCCGGGAGGAGAGTGACAGCATCCAAAACCTTTTTCTGGGCATCAACAAAATTAAACGCTACAAAAAAATTAGACGAATAATATGAGAGAGAGAAAAAATTAAAAAAAAACGTGAGAAACATCCGCAGAGACGCTAGATGAGCCGCACTTCCAATCTTTAAAAACTTTTTTTGAAGCGAAGTGAAGAACTCGCGAAGAAAACGAAACAAACACGTCCCAAAGAAGGAATCGTTTAAAGCATTTGTAGAAGGAAGGGGGAATGGGTACTTTTTTTTGTTTTGTTTTTTTTGCTACGAGAGGAAGTATGTACCGAAAAAGGAAGCTGAAGGCGTGGGAAAAACCCCTCGACTCGAGACCTGTCCCCCCACTACGATCACCTGCTACGGAAGTGCTCTTCCAGAACTAAAAAAATTCTGCGCGCGCAGTTTTAAAAAAAAACCCCCCCCCCCCTCCGATAACCGAGATGGTACGTGCCAGATGTTCGCATTGCTGTAGGAGAAGGATTTAACATTCCACGCGGTCAAAGCATGATTTATCGTTGCGTTGTGAAGCCTGTGACATAGCGAGGCTCTCTGTTTTCGCTTACGAGTTTAGACCTTTTGAAGATTCGCACACTTTCTAAAAAAGGGGAGGGTTGTGGAACTGCCCCATCGCGTGCCCTGTAAAGAGATGGAGAGAGGGTCTAATCTTAGATGGATGCTTCTTCCGGAAATCTTGCTCTCTTTTTTTATAAAAAACATGAAGCGAGTTGGATAGGGCGTGATAGAAAAAAAGGGTTTTCGCTTCCGCAATCTGACCATATAATGTCTCTGATGTTAAAGCGTTTCCCCTCTTGATACGTGTGTGAGCAGATTTTATACGGATAATAATTATTTTCTCGAGTAGAAGAAGCCTCGCTAAATTATACTCCTCGTCTGATATCCATTTTATTTCTTTATTTTTATATCTCATACTGATTAAAGAAGAAACTTTCAAAACCACACGTATCGATTTCATGCTGTGTAATCGATTTTTTAAAAAATCTTTTAATACTGTGCCTTGAGAAATAAAATTTCTCATTGTCTAAAAGCATTCGTGAAATTCGTGTCTGGAATATAAAATCTGTTGTACTCTACTCGTCTTTGATGCTATTAGAATTAAATGGCTAAATGTTTTGAACTGCCCGTGATTGAGCAAAAAAGAAAAGTGTTTCTCTGCACATCACTCGTATTTTTCATGCGCACACAGTAACCCAGAATTCCTTAATGGGAACTTGTAGATAAGCTCAAATTAAGCCACTAGTTCGAGTCTTGATTCCACGAAAGACCTGTCATGCAAGTAAGTAAGTGTACTGTTCATTAAATGGAAATGATTCTCAAAATGTTCCAGAAGTCTGGAAGTTAAGAGAAGGAAGTATAAGTTCTAGCTGGTCGCTGGACTGCAGTTCATAATTACTATCAAGTCAAGGTTTGTCGCCAATAGTCCTATATACAACCACCCTCCCTATACGTGCTCGGAGCTTCAAGTAAGACATTAATTCAAACTAAACACACATTCTTTTGTAAAGTGAATGTTACCAGAAATGCATAATATGAACAACAAAAAATGCAGATTAGTAAACGTTTACATGAATAAATACTTAACTAATCCTAAGGGCGATTGCTGTTTCAAGCATTGTATCCACATCTGCTGGGTAAAAATGAAAGTAAGCTTTTATTGAAGTGAAGTTAATTTAGAGTAGTATTTCTAAAACACAAAAAATTTAAGAATACGTATTCTTTTGGTACCAATTACAGCTTCGAATAGACTCTATACAATCTCTCAAAAGGATTAAAGTTACTAAATTACAATGATTAATCTTGACACTGGACTATTACAAATATGCATTTAAAAGTTTAATTTCACAGACTGAATTTTACGATTTTGTTCTCGTATTCTGTTTATACGAATCCTATTAATTAATTATATCCCTCTCATTCTTACTCACCGAGAATTTATAAAAAAAATTATTTTGACAGTCATAAATCATTCAATTTTAATAGTATTTTCAATAAAGACATTTCTTCGAAAATGTGTCCTTTTATTTTTATTTAGGTGAAGAACATACAGCGCAGGGGATATTATAGTTATTCTATGGTACACTGGAAAAGTTTTGTTGATAATTTTGGCAACATCTGTAGATATATCGAATAATCGAGCATCGAAAAAGCTTTTTTAGTTTTTCAATTAGCCGAAAAGCGATGAATAAAATAACTTTGTTTACTGATATTACTTCTCTCTCTCTCTCTCAATATTAATTTTCACTATTTTGAACTTTACCTAGTAGGAATTTTTGATTATACGATGAGATCATAAATTATCATTTCGTCATCACATTTTTATTGTTTTGAGATGGAAAAAGAAGTATTTTATGCGCTGTAAATTGTATTCAAATGTAATACGAGTAAACTCTGCGTTATGATTTGATTCTAAGTTGTTTATTGAAATTTTTTCACGCGACACATTCCACTAACCACAGAATTCTTTAATTCCAGATTTTTGTAAAACTAAATACACAAATAATTCTGACAATACAAAAATGGCTTGAGTATCAAGAGATTGAATAATTTAACTGTCGCTATAAGCATTTTATTGGGCAAAAACAGATAACGTTAAAATGAATTTTTAATGAAATTTCATCTAACCTAGAGTGTTCTTTTAAAAATAACTTCATTTTAGTTGTATCGCATGTATCTTATTAAAGCATGTAGTAATGAAAGTACTTCAATTAAAATATATTTTGATAGAGAAATTTGCAAAAAAAAATTTGTAAAATTTTTAACAAAGATCAGAATTTATTGTTTGAAACCAAAAAGTCTCCAAGTAAAACTCCTTTGGTTTTAATTTAGTTTATTCATTGATACTACACTATAATAGCAAGCGTAATGATTACTTGTTACGGGATTGAGCAAGAGGATTGTTTTTAACTTGTCCCTCTTTCGGAGAGCGTTCCTACGCCGTGGTATTTGATGGTCAATTCTTGTAAGTTTCCACTATCTTATAATTCAATATTTTCCCTGGAGCTATTATGGTTGCCAATGGCCAATGTATATATATATAACACATATTCTGAAATTAATATATAGCGATTAATATTATGCGCATTATATATATTATGCTGCGATTAATATATATACGCATATATTGACTAATATACACTCTACAACAAAGAAGAAAAACTACGCTCCAAGAAGGAGTTGCCAATTGTAATGAAATTTCGTATGCAAAGACCTTTGGACCGAATATGCACATGTTTAAAATTTGGTGACCAATGAATGAATAGCGGGAGCTGCAGGGCATCGGAACTGCACATTCAGCATGTGTATATAAGGAGCGATTCTCAATCTGATGGTCAAATTTTCTGTAGCATTACAATTTAGGATACCTTTCAACGACCTCGCCGCAGGATTCGAGATCATTACGAGCAACTCTCAGAGTTTGAAAGAGGTCGTATCACTGGATTGAAAGAAGTAGTTTGTGCAAATCGGAGAATCTCTTGTCATATGGGTCGAAGCGATGCCGCGATTAGAAGATGCTGTAGAGAATGGGCGGACAATAGAAGATTTCAATGTCATGAGCCTGATTCATCGTTATCAACCATCAGACGTGCGACCCGCACACGAGTGTGCACCGTGACCATTCACAGATGACTGAAAAAGCGAAATCTATGCTCGTACCGACTGCTACGCCACCTGCCCCTCACGCCTGCACACTGTCTAGCCAGATTACAGAGGTGCTTAGCTCGATCAGATTGGAATAATGTTGAATGAGGACGTATAATGTTTAGCGACGAATCCCGCTTCCAACTGTGTCCTGACGATAATCGAAGACGTGTCTGGAGGCGTCCAGAGCAGTGTGCTGATCCAGCTTTCACTATTGCCCACCACGCAGGCCATCAACCAGGAGTTATGGTCTGGGGTGCCATTTCGCTTTATACCCGGGTCCCTTTGGCCGTCATTAGAGGCACACTTATAGCATTGCAGTACGTCGACGACATTGTGAGACCTGTTTTGCTACCGTTCCTTTTGCAGTATCCTGTCCTTATATTTCACCAAGATAATGCCAGACCACATACGGCACATGTTACTATGAACTGTCTTACAGCTTTTCAAATACTTCCTCAGCCAGCCAGATTTCTCTCCAATCGAGCATATCTGGGATATGATGGGAAGGCGACTGCATCTACCAGGGAATGTTGATAACCTAGCCCGACAAACGGAGAAAATTTAGCAAGAAATGCTACAGGAGACCATCAGGGAGCTTTATCACTCTATGCCACGTCGCGCGGCAGCTTGCATCCAGGCTTGAGGTGGGTCAACATCTTATTGAGCTCGTTACTTTGTAACTATGCAACTCTGAAGTAAATCATTCAATTTTTCTGAAATTTTAATCGTTTTCTATTCTGAACATAATTTTCTTATTCGCAAATTGTTATCTCAATTGGATTGAGATAACACCAAGAAGGAGTTGTCCTTCTTGGTGTGTGTCATTTTTTTTTTTTTTTTTTTTTTTTTGTTATTAGAGTGTGTATCAGTAACGTAGCCAATTAAGGTATCTAAAATACCTAAATGCTCCTCAAAATTGTCATAAAAACTTATTGAAATGACAGTACTGGTTCCTTTGAAATATCCCATGCGAATATACTGAAACTTGTTGGCTTTTCTGGAGTCAAATCGATTAGCTATAAGTCAAAAATTGAAAGAATTATTACTTTTAAGTGATACAAGAATTTTTTCATAACGATGCTTAAAATTCGATGAGGACAACTTCCATACACTTTTTTTACAATTGTATTGAACCCCCATATAAAAATTAACTATAATGTTTTATTTAATTTTAATTACATTCTTCGTATTAGTTATAAATAGTAAGATATGAAGTTATATCTTCTGAAATTCTTATAATATTATACAATTAATTTACTTTTATAATACTAAAATCAATGCATGTAATTCAATAACTTAATTTAATGAAGAAAACTAATAACCAAAATTAATGCAGCTTAGTTTTATGTAATCGTAATATTTGCACTAATTTTTACTGCAAATTAAAATTGAACTCTCGCCAAAATAATTTCCTGGCTCTGTTCCTAAAAACATTTTAGTCATTATTAATATCAAAATTGGTTTCATTGATAAAAAAAAAAAGCTTTTATATGCAAGAAACGTACTGTTGGGAGGGGGGGAGAACATACGTCCACATTGGTCCAACAGGGTTGAAAATTACATTTAAATGTTCATTGAATTTACGGCAACCACACGGAAGCTGTATAATTTGTGGTACTCCTCACATTCGGACAAAGAGGATAGCTTGAGAGCACATGGATCCTTTGAGAAAGACTAGAAGACATTTTTGTGGAACATAAACTTTGAGTTTAAGAAGAAGGAATAAAGGCTTGGAACACAAAAGTCGAAACTCGAAATACCAAAAACACACTCGAGTCATATCTCTCGTTATTATAGATGATATTCTCGTTCCAGTCAGACCAATAGGTGAAATTATTACTTCAGATACAACCAATCAATAGAAATCGTTGTATCAAATGATTTTCAAGAGATGAGGCTAAATTCCTTCCAGGATAGAATTTCAAGACCGAAAGAGCAGAAACAGACAAACAGGTGTCATAAGTATTCATAAGAACAGAAACATGGGTTCTATAACGGGTTCTCTCTCGTACTTTCCTTCTATTAACACTTTAGGCCTTCATATGGCGTCAATAAATAACAGAATATCTTTTTGTAAATGTTGTTCATGAGTATATTTAATGGAAATATGGAAGTGTAGTGAATAGGATTGAGATAGCATTTATAAAACCATGGAGAATTTAATAGTTAATGGTACGAGAGATAGAAATTGGAAGTGGGAAATCATGGAAGATAGATTTGCACTTGTGCTGATAAATAGAAAGATATTAGCTGGTTGCGAAGTCAGTGAGGACTGAATACGGTCAGTGAGTCGGACCTTCCTTGCAAGCACTCCGACTGGCTTGGATCTGATTATTTAGAATCAATTAACTATATACTTATAATACAGATTCGGAAGAGTGTAGGGACTTTATCCACTATTTAATAAGTTAAATTCTGTATGATCGTAGTCTCTTATAAAATCCTTTCGTTGTCTTCAATGTTTGACTTTCGATTCGTTTGACTATTAATTAGTGACTATTTAAATACTGACTTCTGATGGAGCGGTAAAGTGAAGTAATTAATTCCGGAGTGTTTTAGTGTCCACTGACGATTGTAAAAAATAGTAAGTAACTATTTAGAGTACAACTAGCACATTATCAATAATTTTCTTTTGCATTCCAAAAGTTAAGTGCAACAAGCACTAGTCTTTTATAAGTAAATATGATTTATATAACAAACATTAATTTAGAAATAATTTGTTATAAATAGGAATACGGTATCTATATTCGTTTAACTCAACTTGCACAATCAGAACAGATGATGATTTAAAGTAATCGACAAAGGCTAGGCTTGGCCCAGTTTTAGATTAATGATACTAAAGAACAGCAGCCGAACCTAAACATATTGAAAATTCTTGTCATTTGAAGCTTGGGTCAGATCACGAGAACGAAATCAACCCCTGATCTTATATTCAGTTTCTCCTATTTATCCAATTCACCTGTATGAAGAGTAAGTGAGGTCCCGTTACTTCTAATAAACAACATCCATCCGATGAACTAGTAACATTAGGCTGTTCACGATTTTCTCTTCACTAACCTCGGGGACTTTTTAGTAATTTGATTTGCATACAATTACAACTCCATGCTAACCAAATGAAACGTGATTAGGTAAATTAGATGAAGATAAGAAGTGAAGTGAAAGGAATTAGATATAGTGATGTATAAGTGAAACAGAATCGAAAGGAAACAGAAGGGAGATAGAGAATAACAGCAAGCTGACAGATGTGGTAGATTGGAGTGAATTATCTTAATTAATCGTATACATGCAAAGTAGTATCATCAACGGGAGTTGTGAGCTTGTTGCCTATTTAATTAGACTTTAAGATGACTGTAGAGTTGAATACTGAAGGAAGGTCGTCACAAACTTTGTTATCGGATCTCGATTTCAACAATTCTCTACTCAAACCTGACATTCTACATGTCATGATTACGTTAAGTTTCAAAACTAGCAATCAGACTCTTCAGGCCTTTGCTATTCCTGGTGACTAAGAATTAACGAAAAGGGATTACTATACATCTTCTTAGGAAAGACTTTTTCACAACAGAGGTGATTTCTATGGAATCTTGAATTTAATCCAAGTTAAAGAGACAGAAGATACGTATGTAAGATTTTAATTGACGCATATTGTTACAGGAAGAGAAACTCAAAACTTTTTTTTTAGTTGAACTTATCTCTAAAACATTAAGAAATTCATTATAAACATGAATTTGAAGCTTAATAATAATGTGAAATACGTAAACGGATCAAATACACATGTAACGACCTTATATTATTCTGTTTCAAGCTATTACTTTAATGTGAAGGAATTTTTTTTTAAAACATTCCTTCATGTTGTTGTTTTTTTCTTTGAAAAATAACAGGCATGTGTGGTTTTGTAATTTAATTTTAAATTTAACGTTCAAACAATAAGCCTGTTAAAAATTTAAGAATTTGAAAATATTTTGCGAATTTTAGATTTTATTCAAAAATTTGTTTTCGAAGTTAATGTATACTGTGCAGCGTAAGAAATTATTTATTAATAATACATGCCGAAGGTAGTCTGTACCAGATGTCACAAAAGAGGACCCAGACACAAAACTCCTTTTTAGATAGAAAAATGTCCCAGTACTGATATAAGGTTTGACATTGGGCTATTCGCTATTTTCTCTTCACAAACCTAAGGGACTTTTATCAAGTTGAATTGCATAAAATTACAGTTTCTTCCCAACCAAAACGAATCGTGATTAGGTAAATTAGATGAAGATAGAAATATGAAGTGATTTAGGTATAATGATTTATAAATTATAGGTAATTAACGGAAAATAAAGGGAAGACAGAGGTTATCCTCATGCCTGACTTGCCGTCAGATAATTGTTACTGAGATTAAAAAATTCTTCATTTGGTTTGGTGGAATGAAGAAAATTTCACAAACAGTATAAACCTACGTAGTTACTATTGATAAAAGTTATGAAATTAATAATGAGGGGATTGGCAAGTTAGATTTATTATTTAAATCATAAAATAAGACTGTCAGTTAGGTTGAAATTCTAGAGAGAGTGACCTTGGATATTCTACAGTGATAATAAATAAAGAAGCTGCTTTATTCTTGTGTGTCTTCAATTATAGTTTAGCAATTTTTGAATAATGTATTAGATTGAGTTGTGGCACAACAGCCGAACAATGCCCGAAAGATAACTGTGGTTGTAACACATACATCTCTTTATCATATATAGACCGTCTTTAAAATTTTAAAATATCATAAAAATATGCCATTTTTTACTTAAACGGATAAAGTTAAATATGAATTTAGCATACCAAAAGTATGGAATGCCTTTGAATAGTAACGAGTAGTATAATGAAAATGGGCTGTTGTTAATAATATAGCGAAGCCATTATGTAAAATTAATCATGGAATATGTTTCAATTTGAAAAGAATTTTTTCTTGTTCCCTAACATACAAGAGTGGTTCAAAAAGAATTTAAGTTTGAAAACAGAGGACGTTGCTGAGGAAAGTTGGTGCTACCGCTGAGTTAAACAGATCCAAATCAATTTTGATACAGACTCAAAGGTTAGTTTTGATTGCTAACGCGTGAAGTCGTCACTGTTTATGAGACTTGGAATCATCATTACATACTGGAAGCTAAGTAGCAATAAAAACAATGCGATACTTCCTGTAAATCATTTCCAAAGAAGGGGAACTCAAACTCATCGGCCGGAAAAGTTGTGTTGACAATTTTTTGGGACGGGAAGGGCATCGTTTTCGGAAACTTCTTCGAAAATGGATAAAACGTTCACTAGACAATACTATAACGAATTTCTTCATTTCCATTTCCCGTTCCTAATATACCTTTCTCCGATCAAACGTGGGTTTTTTTCCCCCATCGTTCTCGCTTATGTTAAATTATGACCTTCATATAATATAAATATATATTACTTCATAACTTCCTGTTTCTGCAATACTATATTAATATTAAAGTTAACGTAAGCGTCAAACTACAAATTTAAAGATTTTGGTTTTATGATTGCACAGTTTCAACTTTTCAAACTTTAAAAACAATTTTAACAGATTCTTACAATATGTACTGCCACACTGGAAGTTCACAGGTTCATCAACAGTACTTTAAGCAGGTCGAGTGCGCAAGGAGATTTTTTGTGGGCGAAGGGAGAGATTGTTTCCTCGGCAGATGAGAGAACCGTTAGAGGACAACCTCTGTGTTTCCGGAAACCGAATGATGCTTCCCTCATTAATCATCTTGCCGAGTAAGTGACAGAAAACAGCGCAGCTAGTATGTCAGTAAAAATTCAAACATGATGGTTTTTATTTCATCTCGCAGACGAGAACGAAGGGGTACTTTGTTTACCTCCTCCAAGGAGGGCTCGGGCAAAGAGGAAACGCCAGATCTTTATCGTCAGTGCCAGAAGGGAAGGACCAAATGTCAAAGGCATCTTCCACCAGGGATGACACCTGGTAGAGAAGAAATCTATTACAAATGATTGCTCGCCACGACGACAGCAATGTGGGAGGTGCGATGCTTTCTAGCATAGGGGTAGGTGATGCTCAATCAATCATGCATGGATCATGGTGAAGATGGGTATTTGATTCTTCGTCCTATGTGATAAATTCTTCGAGCAAAGGTTTTTAGTGCAATTAATCACAGCTCTGTGTAAAAATGGGCGTTTGATTCCGATTCTGAGCAGTGACTATGTGGTAAGTGTTATGTATTTTGGCAGTTCAGAAGTAAAAAAGTGATTATCTTGGAAGGAGCAATGTAATAAATCAAACATAAATCTTGACGAACAGCCAGACGGATGCAGTTGAAGTGTACGAAACAGTATCTATTTTGCTTTTCTTCTGACTTGTTGTCAGTTGACTTCGGTGCCACTATCTATCTTTCTGTATTCGGAAACCGGGTCTTAAGTTTAGTTCGAGGCTAGATTTAAAATAGGTGCAGGCGAACGAGATTACTGTGGTTTTTTAGAAATCTTGCTTGTCGCTATGGAAAAATGAACAACCAAAATAAATGTCTATATTTGTTAATCTCGAAATTTCGCCCAAGTCGATTGGTTCTGGTCTTCAATTTTTAGAGACTGCCTCAAATCTGACCATTAACATTTACAATGATGAACGTCAAATACTTACTATTATTTTAGAGAAATATAGCATAAAAATATATTTAAATGTATGCTTATCACTGGCAGGAGATGGTAAACTTCGAATTCAAACATTTAAAAAAAAAAAAAAGGAACGTGGAATCACTTTTGAGGCTCTCAAAGCAGAGCAAATAGAAACTTATTCATCTTGGGGCCTTTTAATGTACTAGTTTCAAACTTTAATTTCTTAGTTGAATGTTAAAATTTTAAATGTATTTTTCTCAGTTTGAGTTTTTTTCACTTGCGCGTTGGATATATATATATATATATATATATATATATATATATTAAAAAATAAAAATAATTTTTTTGAAATTTTTAAGAGTTTGAAATATTTATTTTTTAAAAACTTTTATTTTATTTCTATAATAGATACACATTAAAGATGGTATATTTGACTTTATAATTTAACTTACTGTAAGTCATTCGAACCATTAGTGTACAAAATATCTTGAGCGCAGTGAAACCTATTCAAATTTCTTGAAAGAAAATTTTATTATACTCATGGGCTCATAATATAAGAATTTAAGAATGTATTTTAATTATTTTACATGTTTTCGAACTTCAATTCTTTATAAGATATGTGTAAGAACATCAAATTAATTAATTTTAATTGCTATGAATTATAGCTAGTCGAAAATTTTGTACGTTTCCAGTATTCGAGATAAACTCAACATCCCTAAGAGCCGTTAAATCAAAGCTCAAAACGCATTAGGTTTTACTGGATGACAGACTTAATAGTTTGTATCACTAACTATTAATTTATATTTTTATGTAATGATACTTTATCTTCATTACTATCAAGGTCTATCATTGTATTTTGAAATCAAATATTTAGATTTATAATCAAATATTTGACATTCCAAATATTTGGGTTTACATAAATTTTTTTCTACGTATATGAATCTCGAAATGATTTACTCATTTCTATCTTCTATTCTAAGGGGGAAAATGTCAAAACAGAATTTGAAATTCTATATTCCATTACCAAGAATCAATTTAAATTACTTAAAAACTTATGAAAAAATAAACTATACATATAGTTAAGCTTTTAAATTATTATCAATTTCTTCTTCGAATTTTTGTCGTCATATCCTTTCAGGCTTATTATTACGTAGTTTTTTAAGAACATGATAAAAGTTAAAATTATCATCATTTAAGTTTCATCATTAAAATATCACAATTGATAATTTAGTGATAAAAACACGGAATGTGAGAGTATAAAGTATATAAAATATACGAGGTGGGATTGAAAAGCAATGCCTCCATAACCTTAGCTTTTTCTATTCTTACCCGTTTTTCAACACACCTGCTGTACTTGAAAGCTGCTATACAGTTATTGTCTTGGTCCACAGGTGTCTTTAATTTGAGGAGAATTGTGAAGAAGATGGCAACCCACATGAGGCGGAGGAAATTGAAACAGTGAGGCATCATTACACCTTGTGAATTTCACCTCTTTCTAAAGAGGTAAGAGCACTTTAAAAACGTTCCTTTCGTTCTGACGACGCTTCCATAAAAGCCTGATGTCTTTATTAACAACTACAATTCTTCACAAATGGGTTTATCTACTAGGCACACGTTTGCGTAAGAAGTGTAAAGAAATAGAGGCTACGTGGTCTATCCACTAAATGTGTGAAACTGAGATTATAAATACTCTGTAAAACAAATTTTAAAGTAAAAAAAACCATTTTATTCCCTTTAAAGTACTCTTTATTTGAAGCAGTGCACTGGTCCTATCGCTGTTTTCATTTTTCGAAATATCTCTGCAAGTCCATGGAAATTAGGCTCTTCTGCTGCCTCGTCGTTTCTCTTTTTATCATCTTACCATCGTCCTAAAGGTACCCTCGATTGATTATTTCACATTAAAGAAACAGGAAAAAATAAATCACACGTGTTTTGATCTGTTGGTAAGGAGAACGGTTAAGCTAATGATTTAATTTCTGGCCAGAAAAGGGTGGATAATTACTGAAGAACGTGAAGGGATATTGTCTTAATGCAAAAGCCATCTTTGGTGCGACACAAATTTGGCTGCACCTGACCCACAAAATCCCACAAACATTTGAGAATCTCCACGTAGAAAGTAGCATTCCCCGTCTGGCCTTCAGGCAAATATTCTTTGAGGAAAACTTGAGTATCAAAAAACCCAACAGTATAACTACCTTGATTTTTGACTTGCTTTTTGAATCATCCCTACTCCCTTACCAGCCCTCGCTGAAAAGCTTAATCCATTTGGAAAAAAATCTGTTTTATTTTTCAGTGCATTATTTTCATAAACAGCTTCGTCGACATCTCTTGAATTTCTTAAGAAATTTTCCCAAGTATTACAAAAAATGTGATACTCTGTCTTTGTTCATAATTCACCTCAACTCCCATCGTCTACATCAGGGGGAAACACGAACGACAGAACCAAACTCAACTCAAACACTGTACCAGTTTCGGCGGTCAGACGATTCCTGACTGGTGATTGGACTCCAACCAACCCGCCAATCTGTGAATGTGTCATTCATAACGGCATGGCCACTGTATTACATAGCGGATATATGTAGCTTTCAAATACAACAAGAATTGTGAAAACCGAGTAATAAATTAAAAATTTATGATCATGGTGGCGTTATTTTCGATCAAACCTTGAACGTAATAAGATGTAGATAGTTTTCATATACATTGGCAATTCACTATTTAAACAAATAGCTGAAGATCAAAAATGATTTATTGCGTTAGTATAATTTTTATTTTATTTTGCACGTAATCCCCACTAACTTCTCTGCACTCGCCCCATCCTTTGGGGATTCTTCTTTTTCCTCAGCGAAGAATTCTTTACCTTGATCTTGAAGCCAGATTTATATATTTTTCATTGCCCCTTTTTTGTCGTTGGACTTGATGCTACGCAAAGCTTGTTTCTTAGGACCAAACAGATAAAAATACCAAGTGGAAAGGTCAAGGTTGTAAGGACGAGAAGGTAGAAGCTTTCAATCCCTTTTGTAAACAATTTCCAGCGTCAATTGTGTCATATGAGGTCTAACGTTGTTTTGCAGAAGCACGCCTTTTCTCTGCCATTTCGGACATTTCCTCTTCACAACTTGACTTACACACGAACTTGACTTCCTTCTCAATCATGTCTAAGTACGAGTAGTATAAACCATTGATGATGCGTTGTCTATTCAAATAATCACAGAAAGTCGGTATACGAACACTCGACGCGTCAATGGCGCACCTGTGACAACTTTTAAACTTTTCCAGTACCGCGTAAAAACTCGCACTGTTCATGACACTTTCCTGCCGAATTCATCGTTTCTTCGAGAGAATATTTCTGACAGTTTTACGCTTGCCGAAAGTAAAAACCAGATCACAAAGCGATGGTTTTGAAAAGGACTTTTTTCAAGTGAATATACCATTGTAACTAAGACTTAAAATCTTATGTTTAGTAGATATAAATCAAAAAGTTGAATTCAACACTCATCGCAAGTTTGCCAACTAACACTTACGAAAGTTTCAATTGCCTGTATTAAGAGTTTTCTTTACGAAAAATGTTTGTCTGTTTAAATACTGAATGACCCTCGTATATGATGCATAATAAAATTGTAAAGTCAGATAATTTAGTAATTAATTTCACAATGGATCTTCTACCATTTTGAAATAACGTTTTGCACAAGATTATAATACAAGTTTAATTATGTAGCAATTATCTTCAGAAAATAGTTCACTGATTAAAGATCATTGATAACATCTAGTGACTATAACTCCCTATAATTTTAAGGCCATCATAAGGTATCCTTTCGCATTATACTTAATTCAGAAGTCTGAATAAACTGAATGACTGTTTTAAAATTAGTATTAATTTAACTCATAATAAATGCGTATCTTTGTTCTAAATGAGTTCTAAAAATATATATTTTAAAATTTCAGGCTACATTTTAGATTTAGGAAGCATCTCTTAAAGAAAAGGATTTTGTAAATTATTTAATCTTTGTGTTTAAATAATTTTACAGGCAATGAAAATTCAAGCAATAATTTAGAGTGCAATTATAAAAATTTTTATATTTAATTAAAAAAAAAAATTATAGCTTACAAATGACTTAAGGGGACTTAGTACCTTTGCACCTTCAAAAGTTCGATTTTTCAAATTTGATTTTAAAAAATAGTACTGAATGTTAGGAGCATTTTAAAACAAACCGCGTCAAAATCCGACAATTATTACGTCCTGTGCAACAAAAAATATAAATGTCTAAAGTGGCTTGTTCTATGTAATGCAATGTAAACAAACCTCTTTTTCTCAGTTTGCTATTTTCACACTTTCCCACAGGATTAAAAAAAATCTTTTGCATGCAGAGCTTTAAAATTTTACATGAGTATTGTACTTGTAAATCTTTATTCTGTGAACCTCAATTTTGTTAATAGGATGATTAGATTTTATTTTATAACATGATACATGAAAAAAAAGTTACTAAATACAAACTTGATAACTTTTTTAATTTTTCAATTTTTTTTATTGTAAGGTAAATTTAAAATTTGAGGTTTACAGAATAAGGTTATTATTTAGCTTTAATTTGGTATAATAATTATAGTTCTACTGTACATCTTTCAAAAGTTATCTTGTGGGTAACGTGAGGTAAGCTAATTTATTTTTCAAATTTTTGTACGCATATTTCATGTTGTATAAGAAAATATATTAATTTAATAGCAAAACTTGACCCAATATTTTAAACTATGCACTTTATTACACAAACTGGCAAAGTTTCATACTGAAATGAGCAAAAATTGTTGTTTTATGAAGAATTGAAAAAAGTTTGTCAGAATGTTCTACTTTTGATTTCGTAAGGTACTAAGTCCCCTTAAAGGATGAATTTCGTCTGTACTGGATATTTGAAGAGTCTCATTATTTTATTTAATATATATAAAAGAACGCGTTGAGATAGTTTATGAGAGCATTAATAAATAAAATCCTTTTAGAAGTATTAGTCTGATGTTACAAAGCTGATATACTTGAGCACAGTTTCCAAACATTACTAGTGATTTCGAACATCGATTAATCCTTTAACAATTATAAAATGGATTATTTATATACGTTTCAATATAATAACAGTGTGAGAGAAAATTTATTTAAAAATAAAAGATAGATTACATGCATGTCTATAATTGGGAAAATTTGAAGTTGGATCAAATATAAACAAGACGTTTTAGCATTACAAGAAAGAGAGAGAGCCTGATGATTTTTATATATTTTACCTCACCGATTATGATAAAAAATTTAAAATTCAAATAATCGTTTGACAACGTTTTATTCTTCCTATGTTAATTTATTTAGTCACTAGTCCAACTGAAACAAAGAGGTCTGGAATGGAACAGCGCACAAAAAGTGAAACTCACTAAAAGCAAAATCTCGATATTTACAGAAAAGGCTTTCTCTATTCTGCTATTCTCTGCATATTGTATGTCGATCGTCTTCTTGACTATGTACCATAATAGGGGATAAAGTGAAGTTTTACTAAGAACTAACCAAAATTTCTGGATAAAATTAATTCTGTATATTAATTGATCCTTATGTACATAATGCTATAAATCACAGCTGTTCATGTTGTCTGGTTTGGTTTCAGAAACCCTTAAATTGAAGTAACTCTCAGTATGGAGAAGAAAGAGATCCATCTGCTGAGTTCTACAATGATGGCCTTCGAAGAGTCAAAAAATGTTGAGGAAAAGAATAACTTTGAATATTGACTATGTAAATAGGAATAATAAATATAAAAATTAAGTTTCCATTTCAATTATTTTTAGTAATAGTTTAAACTTTACGATACTACTGGTTACTTAAATATACAGAATTTCCTAAAACCAAACAAATCAACACGAATAACTGTAATTTACAAGATCATGTTCATGCGGACCAATTGTTAGGCAGAATAAATTTTATTCAGAAATTTTGATAATTTCTTAGTAATAATTAAAACTTTACGATGACCGCTCGTACAACTGTGAACTTTTGGAGAAGGTAATGCAGTATATCGGTCCAAAAGACGTTCCGTTGCAATCCACTATGTTTTCCTTCTCCCAGACAACGCAAGTCCCAACATAGCTGATGTAACATAAGAAAAAATTACAGAAACTTCACACTGGGCAACACTCGCGCATTTTTTAAATTTTTTTTTTTTTTATCTTAATACTTTCGGACTACCATTTGTATGGATGCTCGAAGAGGCGTTAGGATGAGAAAGATTTTCATCGAAATCAGGAGATTTATGCGCAATTGGCTCCGTACACAACCGACTTCTTTTTACCATGCAAGAATATTTTAAAAAAAAAAAACTCCCCAGACGTTAGAAAAAAATGTGTAGAACTTAAAAAAGTACATATACCAATTGCTAACATTAGTGCAATTTTGGGTAATTAGTATTTTAGGGAAGTTTTTTTTTTAAGTCTCATTTATGTTTGATTTACTCTCGCACTAAAGAGAGGTTCTTTCTTACACTAGAGATCATTAAAAAGTTATTTTTTTAAAAAATATTTTATCAAAATAAGATTAAGACTGAATAAATATTAAATCTATCGGAAAGTTCTGTCCATTTGTATGGTGAAAGAAAGTAATTTTTTTACACTTAATAATACTTACTGTGTAATATAATTTCCGACGTTACTTATGGCCTCTTTGCTAGTGTGTTGGTAATTTGAAAATACCATTTTTGAAAAATACCTTGTCTTTAGAGGTGAAAATTAAGTAGCGCTAGGTTGACGTATGCTTCGCTCTTGAGTTTATTTTCCTTCCAAAAAAATTTCGTGGGAAGAGAAACAGGTAATAAAAACGGAGGGAACTAGACCTAGAGAGTAGGGTGTACGCGAAGAAATTTCACTGTCTTACTCTGCGACTTTCTGACCAGTCACCAAAGATGTCTGGAATTTATCATAAGGCTGCCTCGTTATAAATCCCAGACATCCTATTGAACATCGCCGGCCTTTCTTCTTTGACTGCTTTGTTTAAATCACCTATTTGTTGACAGCTTCTCTCCAAAATGGGTTTTTCTTTAGGTTTCAAAAGCTCGTAATGTAAGGGGGCAGGTTGTCCAGGCTCACATAAACACCTTACGATGTTTTTGTAGGGGATCAATTTTTCATCGCCAGTTAACATCTGATCTAATAAGGCATCATTTTTGTTCTGAGCGAGCAGAGATGTGCATGTGACGATTCTATTAAGCAAATTTTTTTCACTTAACTCGTTAACTATATGTAATATTTATAGACCAATCCTAGTAACGACAGAAATTGTACTATAAAATTATTATTATTAATGAATGAAAAATGTATTATTTTCTTTCAGTTCGCAAACGGACAGATTTTTTGATTGATTGTTTTATTAGCGTCGCACTCAGAAGAAACACTAGGATTATTGGTGACGGACTTCATCCTTTTGAGCCTCGGTCAAATAACGAGGACGACTTGAGCTAGAACCTCCCTTTCCAAACTTCTACAAAGCACCAACGAGAAAACTTGGAACCTAGACACGTTTAACAGCAGATCTTTAGTGGCACCAGGACTCGAACGTAAGACTCGAAGGAAACAACACGAGTTAGATAACATGATCCCAAGGTTACCACGGTCACCGTAAACGGACAGAACTTTCCAGCAGATTTCATACTTTATATTTTCTCACAGTTCTCTTTCAGAACTTTTTTAAATTGCTGAATTAAATATTTCGTACGTCTTCTAATTTGAATGAACGTAAAATTCGCCTCTTATTTCACTAACTCATCCTTTTGAAAAACTTGAAAATTTCCATGCATAATTTAACAAAACATTTCATTTGATTTCTTGCTTTCATCACGAAATGAATCATGATTTCTGACAGCTATCATTTTATAAAACCAGGACAAAATTAAGGTTTTAAAATTTTCGAATATGTGTTAATTAATGATACTAAAACCAACAGCTTATTACAATAATTTAATTATGATGTTGTAACATGGACTTTTCTGTAATATTGTATACTATTTATAATAATTAAGAAAGAGGTAATTAAAATGTATGAAATGTATA
This sequence comes from Nephila pilipes, assembly GCA_019974015.1. Classification (NCBI taxonomy): domain Eukaryota; kingdom Metazoa; phylum Arthropoda; class Arachnida; order Araneae; family Nephilidae; genus Nephila; species Nephila pilipes. The sequence goes on from BMAW01124568.1 coordinate 368,306, forward strand.
AATAACTGCTCGATTCATTTTTTTTAAAGCCAATACAAAGAGAAGACAAAATACATGCTTAGGACTATCGAATATTTTTGGAAAGGAGGGGGGAGATTAAAAATTAAATTTTTATGTTATTTCTCTATTTGATGTACAGAATTCACTAAATTTTAAAGAACAGGAGGAGATATTTGAAATAGGTTTAGCCCTTTTAATGTCAGTTAATTTACAATGCAGTTAAAGGTTAATTCTTGAAATGTTAGAAAGAATTCGGATTCCTAGTAAGCTCACATTTTGCCTCTACGAATAAAGAAATCCTATTTTATTATTTCATGACTGAAGACGAGAAACTGGAGAAATAAATTTTTTTGAGGGAGTCTGAGTCCGTTTTCAATATTTTATTTCTGACTACACTACAGCAACAAGATCCTGCTTCAAACAACAGCACAAACTGTTTTACGGCAGAATTCGAATTGTGTAATTACAATTTTTTAGCAGTATATATTTTAATTCATTGCAGTTACGGAAGCAGTTATCATTAAATTAATAATTAATATAATAAACAATATAAAAAAATAAACTGGTAAATAATACAACGTTAGAATGAAGTAATTAATTCAGAATTTCGACAAGTAGAGCACGCGTTAATTGTTAAGAAGTCAAGTTATGTGCTAAATATTTGGCACAATATGTAGCATAATATGCTTACTTGATATTGCCAATTACAGCTCATATTGATTATCACAAATAATTTAAAACAACGTCAATATTAATAGAAATATTTATTTAAGAGTAGATAATTGATTGATATAGTTATTTGTCTTATAATATTTTATTTAATGGGAGCTATCTCTAAATAGGAGTGAAACAATTATTTAGCCATCACAAAATTCGCTTCGGTAAGAGAAAAAAAATATCATTTAATGAAGTAAAATAGGTACTGTGGTTTATTCAAGGCGATATATAATCAATAATTTGACTTCGTTAAAAGGATATCACACTGTAGTTATATAACTGGCTGAAGGTGGAACTTATTGTTCTGACCTATAGTCAAATTAAGAAAAAACATTTATATGAACTGGTATCTTCCTCTCCTAACTTCCACCTTTTGCCCTATGGTGAATTCGGGACAAAATTCGTTTGATATGCAAGAACCCACGTTATTCCATTTAAAGCCTTTGTGAAGAATCAAATCATAAATGCATGTCTGGTGTTACGGGGCTGCATCATATCCTCATTCAGAGAAGATGGACTTGATAGAAACTTCTCTTAAATATACTTTCTAACCTTCCTGAGTAAACAATTAAAGAAAGAGAGCAATATAAGAGTCCAAAAAAGAACTACTTCAACCTCCTTTCTTTTCAAATATAGGTCACACACAGTCTTAAAAATTTACCAAAGAATGACGTAAACCCAGCTTGGGAAAGAAAAATAACCGAAAGCGACCTCACGTGATTCCCTCCCTTGAAAACATAAGGGCTCCGCTCTCATTTTTAGCTACACATCAGATTCCACTCACAAAGAGAGATCCCTCATAATTTGTCTGTTTGAGGGCCGCCCGCGAATTGCTACTTGAGCGGAAACTAAACGCGATTTATGTTGGCCTCGAGGGGTCGCGGCCCATTTCATTGTCAGTGTGTCGCAGGGAAAGCCACCGTGCAGGCGGAGATGTCATTTCGCGGAAGGAGGAGAAGGAGGAATATCGCCTGGCGATCCGCCCGCTTCTATTTCGGGTGTCATATCTGTCTTCTTTCTGTGTATTTTTGGAAGAGGTGGGGAGGTAGGGTTGAGTCGCTATGTCGCCAACACAGCGAATCCTCTATATCGCTTAGACACGTGTTGACTAAGATGCTAGTACCGATCTACACTGAAGTCTTTTGGATTCACTTCTTTTCAAGTCTTAAGAGGCTAGAATTGCTTGGAAATAGCATAGAATGAACAGTTTCTGTATCATATTAATATGGCATACATATGAATTTTTTATTTCTATTGCATTTTGTTCAATTTCGGAGCCATATTATCCATAAAGCCTCATTACCATCAAAGTGAAAAATATCAAGCGTATAAGGGACGAGTGAAATCTTGCTAGGTTCCATTTTCACCAAAGAAGGCAATCCCGTTTATTGCGGCCCTTTATGGCATCATTCACTTAAATCAATCTCCAAGCGGTATGTGGTAAGAAGTTTCAAGTTGATACTATCGTGATCTTCGCTGCTAAACTATCTTGCACCGAAATTTCTATCTGAACACAATTTTTTTTTATTGTCTTGCGCTTTGATATAAATAAGGCTTTAAGCTGACTAGGCTAACACCTGTGAGCCTCGCAAAGATTTGGGACTCGTCAGTATTCGTTGATGCAGATTTAACTGCAACACTTTATTTAAATGTTCTGAAATGGACCTGAAATACTTCAAAAGCAAGAGATTCTTACAAGAATTGACATAAATCATTTAGATCAATGGCGTAAGTACCGGCCATGGGTGGGCATTGAAGATGTTTAAGGGGACTCTTTTGATCTAAGGTAAATTTAAGAGACATCGAGGACCAACTGCTACCCCCGGGTAGTACTCGCAAGAACGCGCGGAAAATCTTGATTGATACTAAAAATCTTCGAAAGCATGTTTCTCTCTCTCCCACAGCAGATATTTTTATATAATTTTTGAGCAAGATTAATCGTTTTAAATTGAGGTATTAGTACATTGTAATTTCGATTCTAATACCTTTTGACTAATACGGGAAGGAGTCGCATCATGCACCACACGAAGCACCAAATGTGTGTGTATATATTCCGACTTGATCAACATAAAAGCTTGTAAGTTTCTACAACTCCTGGCAAGATTAAGGTTCCTGTCAATACGCCACTAATTTTCAGAGCGTAATATTAATCCTATGAAGTTCCCTACTTTTGTTCTAGAAGCTAAATTATTGCTTAAAATATTAATAGTTAGATAATTGTATGTAATAAAACCCATTCGAAAGAGTGAAAAAAAAAGTTGGAAAACCATGGATTACATTATATATATATATATATATATATATATATATACTGAGAAAGAAGAGGTAGCTCGGATAAGGTTGAGAACTTAATGTTTAGTTGGTCACAATACTTAAGTCTTTCTGGTGATAGATCCTCTGAAGTTTTGACTTTCATTTTCGGATATGTATTCTCAAATGCTTGATTATTGTAACTATTAAAATTTTCTATTATCACTTATGCAGCAGTAGAAACTCTACTTGATATTTACTCAGCTCTACTTGATATCTGTTGATATTCACAAAGATTACATATTAGATATGTGTATCCTTAAGAAATGGATGAATATGTCTAGCTCTCGGTAGCGATACAAATGGATCAAAATAACATATATAAATGTAGTTTAGTTTTCCTAAAATGTATTCCTTCTTTCTTTTCAACAAATTTACTACTATATCTTTTTTTGGCAGAATCTTATTAAACAGAAAATTGAAAGGAATGCTTCACACATGGATGGAAAAAATCTGTTCACGCTAAGAGGATCCTAGTAAGTTATCTTCAGTTTAATAATGCTGCAAATTTTTTTTATAAGTAACACTCAAAAAACTATACAAATACATATACAATATTTTCGAACATCGAAATAAATAAATAAAATGTGCTCTTTCTGCTTCTCCCCCCCATCCCCCCCCGCATCTCATTTATGTTTTAAAAGGCAAAAATTCCCAACCGATGAGGATATTGATATTACATTCTACCGGGTGCTTTAAAATTTCTGATACTGACGATTCGTAAATTTATTACACAAAAACAATGAACATTAATGGGATACTTTTTATGCTAATACTTCTAACATGACGTAGGAAACATTTCGAGTCTACGCTTACAACAAAAGCTCAAAATGTCTGCTCCTTTCTAGTACGCAAAGCTGAACTTGTTTGCACATATTTTGAGAAATGCATTTCAAGATCCTGATGGTAACTTTTTGTATGCTTTTAACATGGCAAATTTTGGGGCAATTAGGACTATTTTCATAAACTTTGTTCTTTAAATATTTCCTCAGAAAAAGCCAGGAAATGTTCAAATCAGGGGGTCGAGGTAGCTAAAAATTTCTTGAGATGAATCGATCCCCAATAAAAAAATCTTGAAGCATTCTCGTATATTTAATAGCTCATATGGCATAATGTATTGTCCTCTTTGAACCGAGAATTTCATTCTCCTGATCGGAGCATTCTCTGACTTTTTTCTTAGAAAATATTTAAAGAACAAAGTTTATGAGAATAAACTCAAAAACAGATTATCTAACACATCGATCAATAACTCCCGAGACTAACCCAGAGATGGCGCTCGTAGTAAACCAGTAACCAGGTCTTTCTAGAGTACTAACCTTTGCTTGAAACGTGTCAAAATTTTAAGTCGATCGGACCAGGAAAAAGGTTTTTTGAAGTGAAGTGAAAAAGGTTTTTTCCAAGTGGGTGCTGCGATTGCTTTCGATGGAACAAAAACAGCAACGAGTCGATGATTCAGAAAGCTGTTTATCGCTATTTATTCGCAACAAAAAAGATTTGGAAAAGCGTTGGAACGATTGTATCACCCTAAAAGGTGATTAACAAAAGGTGTTATGTTGATGAATAAAAAAAATTTTTGCAAAAAAAATGTTGTTTTCAATTTTAGACTCGGGAGTTATTGATCGATGTGTTACATTGTTTGGTTTTATGGGAAAAAGAGCAACATAGGGTATTATTCTCAAATTAACATAACTCAAAGGATATATACATCGCACGCACAGAATCCCCCTAAATGTGTTTCTCTAAATATACACAAACAAGTTTAGCTTTACCTACCGAAAGGGACAGACAATTTGAGCATTTGTCGTAAATGTAGACACAAAATGTTTTCTACGTCATGTTAGAAGTGAATTTCACCATTTGCGTAGAAAAATAGTTGCCTTAAAATCCGTTGATTTTTTTTACAATAAATTTACGAATCGTCAGTACTGGAACTTTCAGGACACCAGGTAGTTGCATCGCAAGAAAATTAACCGTGATAAAGAAAATAATGTTAAAATGTATACTTCGGACATGTTTAATTTCTAATTGTAGCTGACAGCTTCGTAATAATATTGTAATTGGAGTACATATAATATATAACCAAAATTTTAATAGAAATTGAATCTCCTGCAAAAATTTAAATTGATTAGAATGGACTCTTTTAATAGATCAAATATCAAGCAGTGGTTTAATATAATTATGGGCTCTTCATTTAGTAACTATGTTTAAACAAAACAAGTAAAAAATAAACAATTAATCAGTCAAAATTGTTATCAATTACATTTAATGTATGGGTTATTATTACATCCTATACATTAAACATATTGTGTATTATATAGAAATATTATTACTATTTTAATCACTCTATTCTTGAAAAACCTCAGAAATCGAGAGTTTTGATCTTGAATCAAGTCTAGCATGGACGTTCGATTCACCACTACCCCCTTCCCCTTCTTTCGAATTTTCCAAACATCTGTTCAAAATTAGGAGTTCTCACTAATTTTGGGGTGGAGGAAGTCGACGTCCAATGACATGTGCCGCTCGAGGGACATGTCGTCTGACATTCCTTTCCCACATGCGCCGCATCGCGACACGAACACGCCCACGCGAACACCCCCTTCTCGTTCTCCTACTTATATGGAATCGTCTGCTGATATAAGTTTGGAATATCAATCACCTCTCTTCCTTGTGATTGCTGCGCACGAAGTAAATACAGAGGTTAACCTTCGCTTTATTGCATTTCGACGTGCTCTGAACGTGTGTTCTCACACGATAATGTACCTAAGGTCATCAAATGTAAAATTTTCAAATACTGAACATTCTCTCGTAAAAATTCGGAGCTCTTTTCATCTTTAAGACAACCTTCGCTTTTTGTCAAACAACTGAAGAAAAAAAATCGAAGGACTTTATCAGATAAAAATTATTACAACGATGTTAAATATTAAATTCTAACCACCGCGCTTTATTTTAGTATGCAACTTCTTTTCTGTGCGAACTTAAGTGTTTTTCGGTCATTTAACAGCCGAAGTTAGCTTCGTGGTTATGGTAACGAACTCGTGGCCGGCGTTGTTTAATCGAATCGTGGGTTCCACTGATGCCATTAAAGATCAAAAGTGTAGCAGAGCTGATGCACGTTAAATTTGTCGTGGCTATGAATTTTCTTGTTGGCGAGGACTGGAAGTTTGGAAAGGGAGGAACCTGCTCAGGTGTCACCCTCGTCATTTGACAGAGGTTCACATTTACAAAGTACGTCGTGGGTTTGAGTTCTGATGCCACTAAAGATCCGACGTGTGGCAGGAGTGATACACGTTTAATCAGTCGAGGCTCCAAGTCCTCCTGTTAGCGTGGTCTGGAAGCTCGGAGAGGGATTTTCCAGCTGAGGTGTCATCCTCGTTACTAGAATGAGGCACAAATTAAAAAGATCCATGCTAACCTTCATGACGCGTTAACAAGTAATCAATGATTTAAAGATAATAACTAAAAACTTTCGATGGTTACTCAAAGTATTCGGAATTGCGATATAGAATCAGTTTATGCGTCTCATAAACAGAAATCCGGATAGTACATAAAACTTCTGATCGCAAATAAAATGCTGCTCCCTATTATATATAAAATTCTGTATCGTGTGAAGTGATTTCTAGAGATTATTGACAGTTACGTTGCTTATAATAGCGCACATTTTTTGTAACGAATCATAAATGCAAGACATACTTAAAGCACCGAACATGTCCTGTAAAGGCTTGAAAATATGCATTTCTAGTCTAGAAGATAAATAATAAGAAGAAAAAAATTAAAACGCAAGAGCAATTTTATCGTTGAAAAAATCTGCGTTACATACACATGTTGTCCTTGTTGAAAACTAAAAATTATGCTATTATAAATAAAATCTTCCAAGAGCCATGACGTCTAGAGAAGATTGCCTTTTGTCCATTATAGCGAGGCGTAACAGGAATGCTACATCTTCTCAGGTCTCTCTTGACAAGAACTCGAGTTTCAAGGGTGACTGTTTACAGAAGGCATGTTGTTTGCGTCCCGCTCAGTTCTACGAACAAAAGAGTCCGCTTAAAATGGTGATCATAGAGATTGGAGCATGGATCGATGGGCGAACTTTTATCTTTACTGATGAGTCCCGGCTCAGCTTAACCAGTGATTCTTGCTGGAGAACCAAGGACCCTCTACTTGCCCTTCAATCTCCGGGAAATCGACCATTACGGCAGCGGAGGCTTGATGTTCGGGGCAGGCATCATGTTAGATGGCCGCACACACCTCCATGTCTTTAAAAGAGGCACTGCGACTATTGAGGGATGAGGTCTTGGAGCCATGTGTTCGTGTTTTCAAGAGTGCAGTTGTTTTTGATTTCCTTTTAATGGATGACAACATGAGGTCACATAGAGCTCATATGGTCGACGAATTTCTGGAAAGTGAGGATATTCGCCGGATGGATCGGCCAGCCAGATCTCCAGACATCAATCACATGGAGCATTTCTGAGAAGCTCTAGGGAGGGCAATTGCAATTCTCAACCACCCTCCGAGAATCATTCAAGATCTGACAACAGTGTTGCTGAACGACTGGGGCCATTATCCCCAGGACCTCATAAGGTCCCATATTTCTAGCATAAAATTATGGTGCAAGCCTATGTATCTATAAGAGGGGACCATATCCCCTATTAACCCTTTTTTTTTTTTTTTTTCTATTTTGCAACTGATGTTTCATATCTTGCGACTCTGATGAGTGTTACGAACGATTATGGGTATGTACTATAACAGTTAAATGTTTTTTTTTTTTTTTTTTTTTCTTTTTGTATTTTATCAACCCTGTATTCAAACTAAATTTCATTAAAATCTGTCCAGTAGTTCTAGAGATAATCAACCAAATCGGAAAATTACCTTAATTTTGAACACCAGTGTATGTTTATATATACTGCTGTTTGTAGAAAATGCAACACCATGAAAGAATCATCAGAATCAAATGAAATTTAATGCAGAAACGACTTGTACTGATACAAATAAATGATGAAATTTTCAAAACAATAGAAACAAATTAAGCGTCCGAAATCAGTATTTGGTGCAGCCACCATGCGCTGCAATAAGTGCTGCTATACGACGTGGCATGGAGTCAAACAGATGTTGAATATCTGCTTGAGGAAGAGAATTCCATATCGCTTGTATGCGCAACCAAAGTTCGTCTTTGGAAACTGCAGGACGCGGATCACGAGCGAGACGCCGACCAACCATATCCCACACGTGCTCAATAGGCGACATATCCGGTGAATAAGCAGGCCAAGGAAGAAGTTGCATGCGTTGTGCTGAACAGAAGTCTCGAACAGTCCGCGCAACATGTGGGCGTGCATTATCCTGCTGAAAGATAGCTCCAGGGATGCCTTGAAGGAAAGGAACGACTTCGGGCTGTAGCACTTCACGGACGTACCTGTTGCTATTGAGATTACCCTCAATTCGTATCAAATTGGATCGTCCATGATACGAAATCGCACCCCAGACCATAACTCCGGGTGTTCGACCACTATGTCGTTCAATAATACACTCAGGAAGGCAGCGTTGACCGGCATAACGTCTAACACGAACACGGCCATCATGGGTCCACAAATTGAAGCGTGATTCATCTGAAAAGACAACTTGGTGCCAATCAGCTCGCCTGTCTCTGTGTTCAAGAGCCCACTGCCGACGCAGCCGTCGATGATTCGCCGTGAGGGGAATCCTGTATAAAGGCACCCTTGCACGCAATCCACGGCGCAGCAGACGACGACGAATTGACGAAGCCGACAATTGTACACCTGTAGCAGTAGACCAACGTGCTGCCAGCTGCCTGGAGGAAGCTGTGCGATCATTCACCGCCATGTGGAGCAGGTGTCGATCATCGCGCTCTGACGTCACCTTCTGTCGTCCAGTGCCTGTTTTTCGAGTTGTTCGGTGCTCGTCGGTCCACTGCTTCCAAACTCGCATCACTGTGGAACTGTTCCGCTGCATACGAGCTGCTATTGCGCGATAGGAAAATCCTCCTTCTCGAAGGCCGATTATCCTCCCTCGTTCAAACTCCGTAAGTTGCTTGAATTTCTTATTCTTCCGTCGTGGAGGCATACTCAGGTCTCACTAAACGTTTGCCACTAACAAATAATCATAGACTTTTTTCAACGTCCCGCTACAGCACTTTATTTATACGCTTTCAGCATCAATTCAGAGGGCGCTGCGCGCGCCGCGCACGCGCGATGGCTCTGAAACTTTATTAATTTGCATAATATCCTATAATTGACATTTGCTGCGAATTTCATTTGATTCTGATGATTCCTTCATGGTGTTGCATTTTCTACAAACAGCAGTTTATATATCCAAATAATATATATGTATTTGAATGGCAATTAGAATCAATCTGTTTGTAATCGTTATAAAGAAGATTTGAGATTCATATAAAAGCAGCTGGGCTTCAGAGCAGCTGTGTTATAGCAAAGGATATTAAAGAAATAAAAAGAAATATAAAAGAAGCTACAGTGACTCATTCAATTCATGATTTAAACTACCATTAATCGAAATCATATGCAAAACAATCGCTTATGGAATAAAACCCTGTGTTTAAAAGACAGGTGATTTTAACAAGAAGCAACAAAAATGCGTTGCAAGTATTTGTTATACTATTTTGAAGAGATTTCCTGCTGTAATATGTATATAACAAATGAAAGTAGAAAAAAAAGGCCTGCAACTGAACGAAGTTCAAACTTAAAAATCTGTAGATGGTTATGAGGAATATTTCTAAAAAAATTGTATAGTTTTTTAGAAAAATTATTAATGATAATAATATTATTATTATTTTATTTATTTTAGTTTCTGAATTTGAATACTTTTGAATTTACTACTTTTGAAAGTAAGCGCCAGTTTTTATAAGCAAATGGAATTCTTTTATAGAAAGAGGATAGTATTCGTAAAAAAAAAGTTTTTAAACATTGATTTTTACTTTTTAAGATCTTTTGAAAATGAATTTTTATAAATATCACGAATCCAGTATAGTTTAGTCTAAAATATTTTTGTTTTAAACTTCAGATAATAGCATTTTTTGAAGAAAATTCCAAAAAAAGAGAGAGACGAGTAGAATGAAATATTCAAGAATAATTTCATGACGTTTAAAAGGGACTTCTTTTTTTTTTCTAAAAATAATTTTCGTCTATTATTGTTTTCACTTTGGTTCATAACTTACAGACAAATGTTTCAAAAATCGAAACCAGAGTTAGACTTATTTTAATGCTCCTTTAAATCGAAACCGAAAAAGTGTACGGTATCTTTGTCTAATGTTATTCTTTCTAGAGACGTGCCAAAAAAAGATTGCGCAATATCTTTTTGAGGGTGTGCGGTCGCGCTCTGAAAAGTACCACACTTTTTAAATGCATTTTGGTACAAAACAACGCCTAGAATATTTTATTTTCTATCACTACGAACAGCGATAAGAGCTTTTTACGTTATGTGTGAACAGCATTTGAAAGAAGTTCTTTATCGAAAAAAACCATTTTACGTGAACAAAATCATGTTATTTTGAATATTCAAATGAGCGTTTTAATTTACTTAATAGCATGTTTAAAATTTTAGCACATCTCTGATAAACATGACGTATTAATGATGAGTCACTGTATATTTTAGACAAAATATTTGTTACTACATTCTGATTGATCTCTTTCATACTGATATTGTTCTTTGAATCGATCACAAGTATAATTTATGTATATGACCAAAATGTGTAACACGTCTGTTTAAGAACATTAAAGTAGATGTGAGAGTTTAATTCTGGAATACGTTACTTATTATTTAGGGAAGTCTGCGTTATTCCGAATCTACTAGCTGCAATTTTTGGGAGTCGAACGGGCTTATCCCCTTATTTTTTGCAATCGAGATCATATCTCTTATATTATCCGTCCAAAAAAGGTTCTCTTGGTCTGGGCCGACAGAGGAGATTCAGACGAAGCCGTCTGAATATATATATAATATTTTCAAAAACGTATTGAAACTTTTTTCAAAGTTATATATATATGGAAAGAGAGAGAGATTTTAATATATATATATATATATATATACAGAGATGTCATCAGTCAGCCAAAGAAAACTCAAGTTGTGACCCTTTAACTTTGGTGAAAGATTTGGTGACCATTTTGACGAGAAACTTTGCGATTTTAACGACAAAGCGAAGGTTCCAGAAAGTGCCGCAATCTTGGTTAAATATCTACCGGGAAGAAAGTTACGGACATTTTGTAAATTTTACGCGGGACATCACCCCTGGCCGGAACAGGAATAAATACATTGAGAGCATGATACATTAAAGTCTGTTTTTGGAATCTACTTTCAGATAGATTTGGAAGTTGTCGGCTTTTGGACGAGCAGATCTGCCGAGGAACTGGTAGTTGCGTCGTCGAGTGAATTTGCGGAGCAGCCCAAATTCACTTTGACGATTTACGAATAAAGCGTCGTTTGTTGTTATCCCCCGTGTTGGACTTGATTTCACTCCCACACAACCAGAAGTTTTCGTAACTATATATATATATACTAAAAATAAGAATTATAAATAAAAGCTCATGTGTGCTGTTAAACATATTGTATTTATATTTAATAAAAAAAAGGAATCAATATACATCAACATTCACTCCATTCTCTTGTTTAATAGATGAAAAATGACTGAAATGACATGTTTTTTCTTAAATTTTATTTTTACTAGAGCTCTGTTGCATATGCTTTATGGACATTATACATTACAAAAACAAATTTCTAGTGGGTGTAATCAGTAGCATATGTATTGGTAGTTAAATTAGAATAGCGGGACATTTCTAAAATCATTTTCACAACATTTTTATAAGTGCTTCTTGTATTTCAATCCATACTTATTAACCAAACTCATATTTAGAATGATTTTAATTTAAATATTAGTGACGCGGAATATGAAATATAAAATGTTTTTACTGATTTTTAAAATTATTTAAACAGTTTTAATTATTTCATTATAAGACGCGATCTTATTTAAAAACTCATTTTTCAGGGGATTTATGTTAAACAGATGAAAATATACAAATAGCGGGATCTAGGATTTTTGACCTTCGCCACATTTAAGCATGCATCTCAATGAGATCTCTAAAATATAAAAATAGGGGTGACGCAGAGAAGATCAAAGAGGAACTTCATCCATTTCGAGTCAAATGAAACAACAATAGTCACATTTTTATTGATCTAATAAAATATTATTTGTTTAAAATTTTGTTTAAAAAAATTTTTTTTTTCGTATGCAAGGGTATCGTAGTTTTAATTATTAGGTGTAGCAAAAAATTGTACAACAATTTTTATGTGACATCAACTGCGAAATAGTATACCAATCAAGTGCACTGCGTATGAGTCATGTGAGAGGATCAATTTCAGAGTTATCAAACCGATAAAAAAGAAGGGAAGAAAGCGAAAGTAAAATTGAAATTAAGAATTTCACCATGGTAAAAGTGCTGCAAAAGCATATCAGTCAATCTGCTCTATTCTCGGGGAGGAAATCGTGTCGAAAAGCATGTGCGAATTTAGATCTCCACATTTTAAAGAAGGCGATTTTGATATTAGCGATCAAGAACGTACCGGCACTCAACTGAAGACGAGGCATAAGGATTTACAAGCACTGCTCGAAGAAGATGCATCTCAAACACAAAATGAACTTGCCGAATTTTAGGAGTATTACAAAAAACAGTTTCTAATCGTTTACTTGCAATGGGAAACATTCAGATTACAAGAAGATGAATGCCACATGCATTGAGCTAGAGGCATAAGGATAAGCATATCTTTCAGTGCATGAATCTGCTAAAAAAGCTACACAGATTTTTCTTGTGGAAAATCGTGACTGGATATGAAAAAAGGATATGTTATGACAGTTCGAAACGCAAAAGTATTGGGTGAATCCCGGCAAGGCAACAACATCAACGTCAAAACGAGCTATTCACTGCAAAAAAAAATTATCCCTTGCATCTGGTGAAATATGAAGAGAGTGTTCAATTATGAACTTTTGGGTCCCAGTGTAAGTGTAATTGCCAAACGCTACAAGCAAAAATTGCTGTGATTGAATTAGGAAACCTGTCGAAACCGTCCATTTACTGGCAAAGGTTTTCGCCCCCTGAAATTGCTCCATGATAACGCAAGGTCTCTCGTTGCAAAACCAATCAAGCAATCTTGTTGCAATGTCTTGTCTTCGGTACACTTTCAATCTGTGAACGAAGTAAATATGGGCGTCAAAAGGCGAATCGGCTTCAAAAAAAAGTCAAAAGGCTTTCGTCGCGTCAAAAGGCGAATCGTTCTATACTGCTGTCACCCGTCAATGCCCGACCGATGTCAGGAGGTGTTAAATAATGGTAGAGCATATTTGGATGAATAACTGTATTATTTCCTCAGCTCTCAATTACATATTCATTTCTTTGGAACACGCTTTAAAACTTATTACTACACCTAATATTACTAAGAAATAAACGAAATATATCTGAAAAAAAATTATTCTTCTTATTAATTGATCCTTATGTACATAATTTTGTAAGTCACAGCTGATAATAGTTTGTTTGGTTTCAGTAAGTCATAGGCCAAAATAACCCACAGTATGGTTAATATAACGGAGTTCTACTAAGACCTTCAAGTGTCAAGAAATGTTGGGAGCAATGTATAAATCTGAATGGCGACTACGCAGTAAAATTAAAAAGATAATAAATAAAAGTTAAGTTTCGATGTCAATTTTTTAGTGATAATTAAAACTTGACGATACATCAGGGTAATAATTAAAACTTGACGATACATCAGGGTAATAATTAAAACTACGACTCTGCGGGTTACTTCAAACTACGGTTTCTTAAAACCAAACAAACCAGCATCATTATCTGTAATTTACAACATTATGTACATAAAAATTAGTTAAGATTCAGAATAAATGTTACCCAGATATCTCAGTTATTTCTTAGTAATAATAAAAACTTTTACGATACCTCCTCGTCAATTCATTTAAATAAGCATATTTGTTCTCGTATTGGTCGTTTCGGCAAAGATAAGAAAATATCACATATCTTTAAAAAATGCTGTTTGGAAGAGTATAATTTTTACTCATAATATTATTTTCTTTGAAAAAATCCCATTATATAATTATTAAAAAATAAATCCTTTTTATAAAAAATTCAACAACAAAAATACATGTACTTAAAACCGAGCATAGCTTCGCGTGCCTTATTATCTATATTACTATCTCTTACTTTTGCTTTCGTATCTGAATTAATCGAATATCTAAAGGTGCCAATCGATCATAGTCATTTGAATAATTCATTTCCAAGGACATGAAAACACTAAAAATATTTCGAATATTAATTCTTCATGAACATCGAAGTATGGATCGTTTCCGAATAAATTCGAATCTTCGCATCTGAGGGTCTATTAATATTTACTGCATGAAATATTAAATCCAAAATGCATCGAATCGATATTTCGATATCGAATCTAAAGTTTCCATTGTTATTAGTTGATTTGAAAATCAGTCTTGAAATATGAGAAATTGGTATAAGGAATTATTATCTAAAGAAACGAAGGCCATTCAAGCTACTGTTTTATTTTATTGGTCTAAGATACTATTGTCTATCGTTTCAGTATTTTCTGCAGTATATATTAGAAAAATATGTGTGATATCATGTTTGGATAGGTTTAATTAGCAGCACGCGAAACGAGGTTCCTTAACTTGGGCCTTGTAAGCAATTGAGCTTTTTTTGCAACAGAAAACGAAGTATATTTTTGTTTAAATAACTATACAATGAATCTATGTAGAAAATTCCTAGCAAAATACTTCTTATTTTGAATTCAAATTAAGGGAGAAGATGATAGAGTTCTATATACACCCGAGGCGTATTGATTCTCTTAATTTCCATACAAAGCCACGTGCGGATTTAAGAATTCTAAAGACTTTTAACAGGCAGCAGCATTTTTTTTTTAAAGTTCTGTAGATGTATCGAGTATAGTCCGCCTTTGCACCAAAAAAAAAGTTAGCTTTCTATGGCTTTTATTGAAAAAAGCAGAACTACTCAGCTTGTAGTTTTGAGTCAATATCAAGTATAACACCTCGAGGGCTCCTAGTCGATCTAATTCGATTTGGTTAGTATGATTCCATAATGCAGGTGTTTTCAAAAGAATATCCTATCTTCAAAAAAACCTCAGTTACAAAACTAGAGATGTTACAATCTTTTGAGTGAAATTAAATTTAAAATAACACTTTTAACTTTCTAAGTATCCAATGTGATCACCACCAGAAATGCGGACAGTTTCCAGTCCATAATAGAATTCATCTTGTTGGCAAAGGGGAAATTTCCTTCTTCTAACTGTAACATCAGCCAATCTGCAGTATATTCTTGTAAGTAATAGCAATAGCAATGGACTGGGGAAAACAAATAGGATGAACATTTTGTTTTGTGATATGGCACGAACCGCATTAACCTTCGATGAATCGCATTCTGCATCATCAGTTGTTGTATACTGTATTATGTGAGCATTGTATCGGTTGACTTTGCAGTTGATATGAAACGTTGCTTCATCGTTAAAGACAATTGTAGAAGTGAATGACTCGTTTTTTCCAAGCTCATTAAGAGCAAACTTGAAAAAATTAATACGATTCTGGGTAAGAGCATATACCAATTGTAACTTACATGATTTGAAAATCAAACGTTTAATCAACAATTGATGAGAATATGATGACCTTGCTCTTAATCAGTGACCACGCAAGAAACTCTGATATACCTACCTGCGATTTTGTGAGTGGAGAAGGGGTACTTAAAAAAATAAAGTGTTTTTCCACCAATACTGGAGAATATTGACGAACTGAAGACTAGAATAGTTGCAGCCATTCAAATTGTTACACCGAACATGCTAAAAAAAGTGTTGGAGGAGTTCATTTATCCACTGGACATCGATCCAGTAGGGGTCACATGAATCATTTATAGTCTTATAAATTTTAAAGGTATTATTTTTAATCCAGTTTTTCAAAAAGGTTATAATTTCTTTAGTTTTGTGACAATAACTCTTCAAAATTGGGTCTTTCTTTTGCAAGCCACTTGTATAACTGTGCAATTATATGTTTGGATATTTTAACTTTTGAGCTTTTTTTTTTCTCTTTCTTTCTTTACATCATTACCAAATTCTTTTAACTTCTTTTTAAAACATAGGTTCTAATTTAAGTGAAGAATAAAAAAAAAATGCTAATAAATTTCCCATCTGAATACCTCTTATGAAGAGCATTTGCGTGATGTATGTCCAGCCCCACAATCAAACTTTTATTTTACCATTTCCAGGCGAGAGATGGAACTACAGACGAATTAACATAAGTTACTGGCATTCTGATACTACAACAATTATTTATGTTATAGTCATAAAACCCCATTTTCAAAAGATTCACTTGAGTGTACTCATCATTTTATTAAAAAATATTTTTTTTGAGTATACTTATGCTGATTTTAAAATTCGTAATCACCTTAGATGAGAGAAATATCACACGAATAGAAAATATAATATGCTTTCCGACTGCATAGTAGTGATATAATAAACATAGTAATAATCAACGTAGAATTTAAGGTTGCAATCGCATAATGTTAATACAATAGGATATAAGCTCGGTACTTTTTTTCAGATAGAAAAACGTCCAACGTTAACATTATAATCCGATTTCTTTATATCGTTGAAAGTAGCTATTTTCTGTTATTTAGCCCATTTATGTTCGAATGAATTCATTTTTCCTGGGTAAAACATGTTTCACACTTCATCTCCTATACTCTAATGCTAAATAGATATTTAGCTTATACGTGTTTACAGAAGAAAGGAGGTATTATAAAGTATTTCAAGTTTGTTGCATAATAAATGGATATACGTGATAAATTACAAGAAAATGTTCCATTATTGTCCTTTTTTCTTTTCTTTTGAAAATGATATCTCTGCTTCTTTCTTGTCCTGATATATTAAAGCAGCACATATTTGCCCATACAACCACATATTTCTCATAAATATTTTTTGTAACTGCAAAAATTACATTAAAAGTTTACTGCATTTTGGGTGTACAATAAATATCTACTGTAAATATGTCATTATACAGTTTATGTCTAATTAAAGTGTTAACAGCAGCTAATGAATAAGTAATATTCATTTGCTGATGTACCAAAAATATGCTGTTGGAAATGAATTTTTACCTGTAAAATTGTGATTCATTCAAAGATAGAACTAGATGGTCTAAAAGTTTACAGAGTCTTAAAGGAAGGCTAAATTTTTACAACTTCTATCCAGGATATAATTTTTTGACGTATTTAAATACATTGAATTTTATAGGGAAATAAAAAAAAAGAGTAAAGGTTGATTTTTATTATCATCCCCAGGTTTTATATTGCCATGCTCTATGCTTTCTAGAAATGAAGAATATATGATTTGCTTTAAAAATTGATATACTTTAAAAAAATTAAATCTTGCCCAACAAGGTACTTTTCATGTTAAACAATAGACTGAGGATAATTTATTTTTTAACACCTTCATCTTAATTAAAAATATAAAGATGTTTTTTGTGTTTAATGTTTTATTGTTAGTATATAATTGTGAATATCCTTCTGCAATAGAAACAGATTTAAAGC
Organism: Nephila pilipes; assembly: GCA_019974015.1. Lineage (NCBI taxonomy): Eukaryota > Metazoa > Arthropoda > Arachnida > Araneae > Nephilidae > Nephila > Nephila pilipes. The sequence goes on from BMAW01124568.1 coordinate 385,951, forward strand.
TTTGAATTTTAATGTATAGTCTTTGCCTTTGAAATTCTTTTTTTTTTTTTCTATTTATTTAATTTTTTAAAGAAGGATTTTATCTTGTTATCACCTACACATGTGTGGAATATCTTATTCTTCAGAATCAATTTTAGTATTTAATCGCTAGATGGCAGCACGAAAATATTTTAAAATTTAACGCTACAAATTATTCTTTATTTCCAGGTTTTCTGAGTTTTTATTGAGTATTTTGATTTCAAGTTTTCAAGAAATGCAAATTGCTTACATAATTTTTAATCTGAAATTGTTAAAGTCATTGTATCAGCTTTTAAAGTCATTTAAAAATAAGAGACTTTATCAAAATCTGTCAATATATGTATAGAACAAAATAAGTGTACACAACTCTCTCTTTAAAAATACTTAAGTATTATTTATTTAATTTTATGTTTTTTTAGTTTCATGTGTTTTTAAAGATTAAATTTATGTACATTTCAAGAAATACCCTTCTCCATTCAAGAATTTTATTTTATGAAAATTATTTTACTCATTTAAGCTCTTAATAATAAGAACAGATACGTAAAATTATCTAATTTTTGTATGTTTGGCGTGGCATTTCATTTCTTGTGTGATCAATAATTAAAAACATTATTTTTGTTCTCATTCCAAGTCTGTTAATATTTATTGAATATCTATCATCATTATTTGCTAAATGATCCTCCTTTATGATTTGATTTCAGGATATTGGAAGAGGCAGTCAAAAATAAGTGCAGAATTTTTCCAAAAATTTTCAAGATATTAATAATTTGGCATTGCATATAATCACTTAAAAAAACCGAGAGTTTACCTACTATTACGTAATTCATTTAAAAACAAAACCTTTCTCCCAAATTAATGAAATTCAAACTAACGTTGATTTTAAATGAAAGAAAATCATAAAACTTAAATTTTAAACATCGTCAAATCAACGCCTTATATATATATATATTACGTTTTTCACATAGATAAATAAATAAAATAGTTGGTAAATAGATAAGCAATAGTTTTCATTCAAGTAAAAAATATCTTGTGTGAATGAAAACTATTTCTAAATCTTGAGCCCAGAAACTTTTTCCTTTTTACAAGAGTGGCTGAAAAATATACCAGTTTTTGACCACAGATGGCCTTTCTAAGGAAAATTGGTGCTACCATTGTTAGCTATCATCTGTTAAACGGTGTCATAACAAATATTACCCTGATTCAGAAGTTAGCTTTTATTTGGCAGCTATTTGTTATCAAAATTTGATAAGTATCATGTCAAGTTGTCCCCGATGATTAAACATGTATACACTGGGAACCACGAAACAACCAAGACATTGGGGAGCTTCCGGTGCTCCAGAAAGGGTCAAAAATAATACTTAGACGATTTTGAGGGGGTGAAAAAGGCGCCATATTTATGGACTTCTCAGAAAAGTGGACAACGATCAATGGACAATACTTCAGTGAACCACTCCATTCCCATTCCTAATTCTCCATTTTCTCTTCCTGACACGGGTACTTTTTGAGCCGTCCTTAAAATACAAGCTCATTAGTTTGTATAAACTTGAGTAAGAGACTGATTGATTTTTTTACTAGATCGCACTAAGAAGCAACGCTAGAGATATTGGTAACAGACCTCGTCATTCTGAGCCTTGAACAATTGAATAGGATGACACCTGACCTGGTATTTTCCTCTACAAACTTGCATACCATCCCAACGGGAGAACTTGGAACCTCGATAAATTTAGCGTTCATCAGCCCAGCTACTTGGCGGATCTTTAGTGGTTGGTTACAATGGCAGTGTAGAGTGATCATCAAGCTATTAACGGCAGACCTATCCATTCATAACTTCGCCACATCTTATTAGAAAGTTACCTGAGCTAGCACCTCATCCTTCTAATTTCCACATCCCATTTCGTAACGGCGCAGTTTGATTCAGCTTGTATCAGCCCCTGTTTTTCCGAATAATGGGTGCTGGTTAAAACCAGAACACAAACGCGTATCTCAAAACATACATAGCCGGTTGACCGTCGGACAATCGCGGTTGTCATCACTTGATAAGATCAATACAATGATATTTTTTTCTTTTTTAATGTTTTCTATTGCCTTTTTCTGTTTTATTTAAGGGGTCCCGTTTGTTTAATCAATGGACGTAATAGTTTCAAGGACCTATAGGCGAATCTATGATATTTGTCCTAACAAATTTACTATGACTCCTCTAAATAACGAGTATCATTTACACCAAGGAATAAGTACACAGTTCACCGATTATCAAGAAACTACGAGAGTGTAACATATTGGAAACGAAAACAGTCAGGCTAGTGATAAGTATTTAATTTTATTTCGCCGCTAAACAGATGAGGGCTGGGAGGGGGAGGTTGATAATGTCCCGACAGTTGCTTTTGGGAGTTGGCTTATTCTGTACGTGCACTGTCTTACAAAAAACAAACTTTCAGTTGTTATGTATCATCATTTGTAATTTTTTTTTTTTATGGATTCTCAATATCGCTCAGCATTATTGCTTTTCCCTGGAGCAAAAATTCAATGAGAAGTATCCTTTAACGAGAGAAATTCAAAAGACATAAGCCCTATTTTTCAGCCGAAACAATGGTTTGAAATGGGATTTTTTTCGCCATCTTTATACTCATGACACCACATATAATACGGTTAATAAAGTCATTCCCGATTGCAGTTTTTATTTCGTTAAAAATCTGGTACGACGCATATCCTTTCGCGAGAAGAAACCGGACTAAGCTCCTCAATTCGCAGCTGGTGGGACTCAGAATCGAAATGCTCATTTCAATTCGGCACTACAACAAGAGTTTTCAAACGATAGAGACAAACAAAAGCGCATTCTGCTGTCAAGATCAAAATCTTGAACGTAGTGCAAGCAGGTTTGTTAGAAATTTTTTTTTTCTTTGGGCTTCAGAGACTTAGTACTCTTAATTTTTGGACCCCTTGTATTAAATTAATCGGAACTACCAAGACCTTGTTTTCATATGAATTGATTTCAACACTCAAAGGGAAAAAATAAATTTATTTTCAAAATGAAGGATTGAAAATTGAAATTTTACTGAGTTATTTTTCCAAACTCAAATACGTTTCGTTACATTCACAAAAATACTATGTTCTATAATATTAGAAAAAAGTAGGCGAGGTTCTTTTTCAAAAAAGTATATTAAGACGAGTGATTAGAATAATATTTTTATGAACTCTCGACTTGCATTTACCTAAGAATATCTAGTTTCTTAAAAAATATTTATTATATATTAACTTTAAATGAATAATTAAAGATTTCTTATTAGCATTTTAAAATTTTATACAATAATAACATTTCCTATCTTGTACAGAAAGCCCGAGTGAAACATGTTAACTCTTTCAAAAATTTTACTGATTTTTGAAAGAGTGAACATGCTTTCTTAAAATTTAATGATGCATCGAAAAATAGTGAGATGCTTTACTTTTGCTCTGTGAAGAAGAAACAAACATTTTTAAAATATAAATTACAAAAATATTAACTCTGATTTGTACCACCTTAAATATTTAAAAATTATTTTTACTTAGTTAAATAGAAATGCTTTGATGGCAACTTTTAAGGCAAAAAATAAATAAATAATAGTAGTAGTAGTTTCACAACTTTTTAAAAATTCTGTTCCATTTCATCTTATTTTAAACAATTTGTATGTATGTTCCTGTTTAATATACTAATCAAGAACTTGAAATATTTTACATTTTTTGTGTGTTACATCAAGCCTTTAAAAGCATAAAAATGTCTCAAAAGGGTTTTTTTCTACGCAAGCGCAAATAAATAGATTTTACATTTTATTTAATCTTTCTATTCAAGAATATTTTTCTTGTTAAAACATATGAAACATTATTATAATAACCATTCTAATCCAAATGTACCACCATTACTTCTTAGAATAATTGCATATTTCTCAACGTTTACTTTCACTGAAACTTTCGACAAGAATTAAAAAAATAGTAATAATAAAACTTTCATCTTTCTCTACCTAATTAAATGTAAAATTACTTTAACTACAAATATGAAAGCCGAAAAAAAAAATTCCTCTACTAGATAACGAATAACACTCCATTATTCCTCTTTTCACTCGGACAAATAATAGCGTGTTTCGGTCAGACTTATAAATATGCATAAGCAGGAACAGATAAAATAGACGAATCATCTGGTGGGAAAAAAGAAAAGAATTAATCTTCACTTTATTCGAATTGTTAACGACATCATTAGCATCGTCATTTCCCTTTCGTGTTTTCGTTACCTCAGTGAAATAGAGACACGGTTACAGTGAAACAGCTGGAGCTGAGAAATTATTTCCCATCGTTAATCAGGTGACTTACAGACTTATAAAAAATGCAGAAAAGGTTCAAACACAGCTGTTTAATTTCTTATGTTTATCATAGTTTAGAATGAAGGAAAAATATTGCAATATTGGATTTTTCCCCCTCCCAGTAGATAAAAAAATTAAACATCACGAGTTTCGATATCAGTAAATAAAATAAGAATATTTTTCTTAAATTCAAGCATCTTATTGGGAGATAATTTCTTAACTCTTGCTTTGCTGCTTTTGGAACTAATTAGACTTTCACGAAATTTTAATGCAACTGGAGGAATTAAAAAAAAAAAAAAAAATTCCTCAAAAAGAGGGAAAATATCGAATAAACGACCTAGCATCATTATTAATATTAAGGGACATAATTACCCAATAAACATCAATTTCAGAAAAGTTTAAACAGATTATTCTGATTTAGAATAAGTTCTATCAAAATGAATTACTAATGGGGAACATTTAATTAATCGTGTCCTTAACTAATTACTATAATTTAGAATTCAACTTATTTTAATAGCAGCAAAACTGGATCCACAACATAATAACAGCAATACAACTAAGTGTTGAGATCAGTCAGAAAAATACTCCTAGAATATCACTTTACACTAGCTGGCATCCATAGAGTGTTTTCTTTATTTTCGCTAAGTCTTTTTTCTCCTATTTGAATAGTTATTTACAAAAGTCACGGTCCTTTTACAAGGCAAGTTCTCAATTTAAATTAAGTAGTAAAGAAGTCTTAAATGTTAATTAAAAGCAAATGAGCGTGAGAACTATTATAATACAATAATCGCATTCCTAGATTTTTTCCCCTACTTAACTAGATTTCCTATTTTTTCCCTACTGCTAGATTTCCCTACTTAAATATGTTTGATAATGAAAGAAATTACTCAAAATTCGATAAAAAAAATTCTTCCTTACACTACTTTTTTTTCTCAAAATAGCTGTTTTGATGTTTGCTTGGTCTCAAAGCTTGATTTCAAAAGATAGTACTCCGAAGAGCTATCTCAAGACTTCTCTGTTTCAATATTTTTATTTTTTTAAAAAAGGAAGCATGCCTAAAATGCCTTTTTAAGAAATATCAACGATAATTCTTTTGGAAATGGTACACACGTGTCAACAATGCTGTGCTTATCAAAGACAAAAATCCTTGTGGCAGAAAGGACTCAGACATTTCGGTGCCATAAAAACTTCACTTACTACTAGTATCTATATATATATATATATATGTATATATATAAGCTCCTCCAATGGGAAGCGGGACTAAAGGCTTCGAATATCGATCCCATAATTTGAATATGAAACAAAAATTACAAAGCTCACTGATTGAGTTGAATGAATCTATAATTCCAACAAAAATGATTGCCTTGGGACGAGGAAGACCTCTAAGCTAGTGCTTCCCATTCCTAAAGTGCACACTAAACCACAAGAGGACTTCAAAGGCCAATTTAACGTACGGGCACCCCCCCCCCCCCCCAACTATTCTGCCCGCTACTTTTTGTAGAGCTAGGACTGGAGTACATGAATCGAATAAATATAAATCATAAAAAAGTAACTAACTTAACGAGAAATTACAAACGTCATCACAGTCAATCTAGTCTTATTATTAATAATAAGATTTTTATTTAAAATATAAAATATGTTGTGTAGAAGAGTCAATGATTAGAAACACCGAATCAAAATTGTCATTCAAAAGCTCAGCATTTCAGTCACGTGACTGCTTTTAATCTTGTCTCATGTGCGCAATGGTAACTGCAAACAGGAAATAAAAAAGAAATAGATTAAAGCATTTGTGGATAAATTCTAATTCATCTGGTAAGGCCTTATTCGTGACGCTTACGATAAAGTTTTAATGGATAATTGAGATATAATTGCATTGTATTTTTCTCTTTTTCCAAATAAAGAGTTATGTAACATCTGTATCCTTTTCCATCCCTATTCGTACAAGAATCTATCATTGTCAAGGATTTGTCAAGATTCATGAATGCCCTCGTACTTATGATTATTCTTGTTTGTCAAAGACTTAACAATGACACAATGCGATACATATAGATAAAAATCTAGTTTTTAAATACAACACAATTAGACAAGAAATAACGAACCACCTGCGTATAATTTGAATGAATCTTTATACCAATATAATTTTTTTGATTTAAGACTTGTGGAAAACGCCGAGTAAAGAAAAACAAACAGAAAGGTATCAATTCTAAAATGTTCATACCCAAACGAACCAAATCAATGAACTTGCGCATACTAGACAAAACCACTTCAGAAATAATTACAAAATGCAAGATTCTAAATGAAATATATATTTGTACGATAAAAGTTATATATTACTTTTATGGAAATGGCACAATTTAAAAATAAGTAATCTATTTATATGTATGTCTATTTATAACATATATTTAAAAAAAAATTATAATTACAGTAACAGTATGATTTCAGATAATCATTAGAAATGTGCTTTCCTCATTTTTATTGATGCGAATTCATAAACAAGGAGCTCAAAATTAGTCTTTTCCATTGCTTTTATTTCAATATCCAATAGCGCAAGCTCGCATAATGAAACAGCCACCATGGATTATGAATCTAATTTTTTTACTTTTACTAGCGATAGTAGTCTTTCTTTCTAATAATGCGCATTATTATACTTCCTGTTTGATATTGAACGGGAGGATTATTTAATTTGTAAGCGAGAGAATATGTGTTCGTTGTGTCTGAACATAGTTTCTTAAATGTGTTTTTATAATCAGTTTCATCTGTTTGATTAATATTTTAGATTGTTCTTTTTATTTTCATTCAGTACAGATTTAGTAAATCTTTTTGCCTATAGGTCTGTTTCACTCGATTTCTTCTTCTGTAGTTTTTTCTATTCTTAACGTGCTTCTTTTTGACCTTATGCTTGAAATTTCCATATTGATTTATAGCATTTTTCTTCTGGGATTGTTGAATACCTGTAAAACCTTGTTTAACCAGCGAATCTGTCAAAAGTTAGATTCAGAATTTATTTGATTGCCATACTTCATTTTCTTTATGGTCTTTCTTTTCCTGATTTCTTTGTTTTTCATGCCTTGGTTTATACTTATTAATGAGTTGAATTTTATCTACTTGCCATTTTTTTATAAGTTAAGAATTATTTCAGGTATATTGTTCTAGTTCTTATGTTTTGTTGTTGTTAATTTGTCTTTTGTTATGCGTTTCAAGCAATCAAAATTTTTAATTTTCATGTACTTTTTCTGTATTCTAAAAAATTATTTGTAAGCATTCTTTGTAATTGCTTAAAATTTTTCCTAATGATTTAATTTTTGTTTCTACTCTAATTTTAGTTAATTATTTCAGTTACTTCTTAATACTACTGAATTACTTTTTTCATTATATATATATATATTGTAACGCCTTCCTATCATCTACTGCAACGGTCATTATATTTAGAACTTATTTAAACAATCACATAATTTCAAATTCAAATAATAAGAGGGTTAAATATGTACTACAAATAAGTTTATTAATATATTTAAGTTATGAATATTCAAAGATTCATGCAGTATTATTCATTGATGTCAAAAATTAGTATTTTTTAAAACTACTTCCCTCAATGCCTGAAATATGGTTTGGAATAACAATCCAAGTTCACTCTTATCAACGCACTCGGGTTCGAGTGAGAAATATCACTGAGTTTGTGGCTGCGAGTGGAAAATCCAAGTCCTTCCTTTGTGGAAGTACTCCAAAAAGAATATTTATGCAAAGTCTGTCTACTGCCGATGTCCGCTTCCTACCCAAAAATTATTATCATTCACCTACCTACCAGCGTCACAATATATATATGTAACATCTTTTCCGATATTATTTGATGGATGTTACCTCATAAAATAATTGGTAGTCATACGTAGATCTTTCATCATGTTGTTTATTAGAGTCTATCAAAATTAAATGGTATTCATTTAACGAGGATAAGATATTGTACAGCCATGATGAAAATACATCGCGCTAAATTTGAGCATCTGATGCAGCAGAAGTGTTATACAGAGCTGAAAGCTTTGTATTCTAGGGAGTCACCCTAAAAAAGGAGGGTCCTTCGAAATCTTATTAATACAACGATTAAATGGAGCTTGTGATTTCTCTCTTTCTAATAAGCTTAAAACGTAAGATTTTTGAAGAGGAAATTACGATATTTAAGGGAACATAGTTCTCTAAAATTGACAAGACTATCGAAAACAATTTTAATACTTTGTTTCCATTGTATGGCTTCTCACGTCTTTTGTACTATGGCTTTTCTAAGTACAAAATTTCATTGCTCAAGCTGCATTATTTAGCGAGTTATTTAAATTTTATTTTACAGTGTGCCAAGTCATTTCATTTACCTTCAACAATTGAAACTGCTTTTTCATAGCTTTTTTTATATTTCATAAAGGTATGTACTTAAAATGTTACGGCATTTTTTAAATCAATATAAAGTTTTGAAATTTGTTCTGGCTTCTTGTATAGTATGTTTCATCGCCATGTATGTGGTAAAAGAATTTAGATAAATAGTTATTTTTAAAAATACTGGAAAATTAGAAATAGGAATTTTTTTTACTACCTTCCGTAGTGTCTGATAGAAAAAAATTTAAGAAACTATAAATAACACTAATACGACTAAGCATATGAACATAATTGTGGCAAAAACTTCTATGAAAACAAATAAGTACTGTTTAAAGGTATTAAAATTTGTAAAGGCAGAGTATGGATTTTTAAATGTTTTGATTAAAAAAATTAAAATTTTGCTTAATTTTTACTTTAGCTTATGAATATCTAATTTCAAGAAATTGCTCACAGGGTACAGTAATTTCCGCCATAAGTGATATTATTTGAAAATCGAAAGAAGAAACTCAAGTAATCATTGTATAGTTTAAGCATATGACCCTCTTTGTTAAATCAAGTTTCAAACGGAGGCTTCCAAACTGGTAGGACATCCCTCCTCGAATAAGTCATTAAGACCTGCTCCATGTTAATCACCTCTCCTTATTAAAAAAAAAAAAAGTCCTTGTCACGTTAGTCATTGTACTGTCTAGTAAAAATTGAACTCGCACCACTTGTAATAAACAATAAATACTTGTAAAGGAGCCAGTAATTGTTATGAGATCCAGAGCAACCATTTAATAGTCTGTCATCCATCTTTTCCTCCATTCTGTTGGTATTATGAAATGAATCTTGGCAAAGAGTCATCGCATTCCAGGGACGTCTCTGTTGATAACGAAACTTTTCCTTACTAAACAATTAACTTCCCAAACCACAGTTAGGATCTGATAATGTAAATCTTGAATTAGTATCTCACAATGGGTAATTAGAGATATCCGATATCAATCAATCAAGAATGTCTTCCAGAACTATTAATTACCTGGATAGATAATTAATATCCTTTTTTAGAAGATGTGTAGTATTCCTTTATTTATTTAGTATTATTATTTTCAGAGTGCCACTGAAATTAAGATATTTACTTGAAGATATTTACTTTACTTACTAGAGAGCTTAGTTTTTCAGGATGCTTGTCATATAAGCTTTACTCTGTGAATTTCGATGTACGGTTGCCTTTAGTGAGTTAGGACAGATTTGATTTGAGTACGAAATCCACTGAAATCTTGTCCGGTGAGCTTTAACGAGGCAGAAAAGATTTCCCATTCAGGCAAGTTATTACGTGTTTTAATTCCATCGTTATTAGTTTCGACTTGTGGGAAAGAGCCGTCGTACGCCCTATGCTAGGAAGGAAAGTCTTTCTTTATTTTCTTTTTGCTGTTGAGGAACTTCCTGAACAATTTTGAAGAGAAGACTGCGTTTCAAGTCATTACAGCAATTGATACATTTTACTTGCAGCATTTAGCGTCATTTGGAATGTTTCGATTGACGTCATTGACACTTTCTAGTTGTGCTGACGAGTCTATTTGATATATATGCCGTAGCCGTTTGTATAACTTGTTATGATTTATGGGTGAGGTGTTCTAGCTAGACACATTAAGGCAAGTTTCTTTGGGGTTATATTCAACCAGTGTCTCTAAGCTGGAATGTGCTACCATTTATAATTCAAATCCTGCATAACCACTCTAACGTTAGCTGTTGATTGGAGGTCAGTTGACATTGGTGATTTTGGGACGGAATTTATATGGGTGTATCTAAATGTGAATCCATACAAATCTTGTCCGGTGCACCTTAAGCGATTAAACCAGTTTTTAGGCGCTTTTACTCATGCTGTTGTTAGTTTCATCTTGCGAGAAAGGACCATCGTAAAATAAATCTTAATTGAAGACTTAAGGACATGCAGACTCATTTAACGTTCGCTGTCACGTACGAGAAATACTAAAGATAAAGTAATAATATTAATATTTAATTAAATACATACACCAATATCATAAATAACACTAGTACTTTATATAAATAATAATATAAGTTATACATATTTGCAAACACATAAATGGGAACAGCTTCAGAAAAGAGTTAAAAACATGAATAATTAAAAGAATTCAAGAAAATTTCTGTTTTTGAATAATTGCAGATAGTTTTACAAGGAAACAAATTAGGCATCTTCTCAAAGTAAGCCCTGATGCACTTTCTGGAGCAAAAAATAATATACGGAAAAACATTATTTCTAGGGAACGTCGTATGGAGAAAATAAGTTATGTTTTATTCAAACATAAAAGCCTATCTTGCTGGTTTATTCAATACATAGAGCGGTCCGACACAAAAGAGTATTACTAAACTCTTTAATTAGAATTAATATCTAACACATGACAATTCAGTAGTAACCTTAGTCCCTAAACATCCCAACCATGCTAGGTTTCAATTTCTTTTAATTTTAACGCATAATACTTCTAGGCTACGGCGCATGTGTCAAATAGATTCTTCAGCTATACTACAGAGTGCTGATGACGTCGATGGAATCGTTCCAAATAACGCTCATTGCAATAGAGGATATATATCAATTGCTGGGATGCATTAATCCAATGTCACAGTTTTCGATGAAAGCAAGTCTTGAGCTGGCGATCTTGAGTCACAAGATCGTTGCTTTACCAACTGGATAATGTGGCTCTCTTTTTGCCGTTTAAAAGATTTTCCCAAAACATCCGTTTCTATTTTAAGATCAGCAGTGTTTGCTCGAGCACTTTAATTCAAAAATGCTTGTCAGAAATCAAATTATTTTGACTCACATCTCAAACATACAATCATCAAGACAGATTATAATGATGAAATTTCATTCCAATTAAGGGGAAATAGAATAAAAAGAATTTTTATTCAAATGAACAATCATCTTAAATGATCGTTACTTTCAAATTTACATTGATGCAATTTTCGCTACAGATTGATTTAAGCAATGTTTTGAATATTGATCAATGTTTGTGTTTATGTTTAAGCCCAATATTTTAAGGTATGCAATCTTAAATTACAGGTAGACCTAGATATATACCTGTAATTACAATGATTTATAAAAGTTCATAAATTGATCAAAGTTTTAAGACTTTGATGCAAAAGCCTTACATGGGACGTGTTGTATCATTCCAAAAATTTATTGAAATGCTAAAAATTTTCAAAGTGCTGCAAAAAATTACTAAAAAAGCACACCGTAATGTCACTTAACTGCAATACCGCAGCTTTTTAGGTATTTTTCTTTCCGAAGCGTAATAAAAATGAAAGAAGATTTTAGAAGAAATTTTTTGAAACCAGCAAATCGGAATGATAACACAAAAATTTTAAGAATTGCTTATTATATATGTCTTGATATTTTCATTTCGATATTTAAATATTATTTCAACTCGTGAGATCAACTCGCATTTTTTTTTCAACATAGTTTGCGAATTTCAAAACTTATTCATGCAAAATAATTGTTTCTGGCGGCGAAATGAGAATTTGGCGAATTATTAAAGTTTATCTCATGGTTTCAATAATAAGTATGTTCTTCTTAAAATCTGTATCATTCGATACTTTTTGGTCATTTCTTTTTATTCCTGTAAAAATGTTCAATAAGTCAATCAGTAAATCAAAAACTACATAATTTTCATGAGAAATCTATTGCTCTTTTGAGTATGAAAAGAAAATTTATTTCAAAAGTAAGGTTTCTTATACACAAGCAAATAACTTTACAGATCATTGATATAATAAACGGTTACGCATTGCTTCGAATAATTCTTCGTTCCAACAAGTTCCATGTTAACAAAGAAATTTCTCCTACAATCCAATTTTGATCCACAAATCGATTCAAAACTTTCCAAATGACTCTAAATCAATGTTTCCTAAACTTTTTTTTCCTGTGACCCAATTATATTTAAGATTCTTTATCCTCACTCATTAAAAACTTATTGCCTATTTTGAGATAAATAGATTTAAAAAAAATATTATTTAAATGTCGGTATAGCTCTCGTGCACTTAAATAATTGCTCATATGAAAGTTTCACAAAAATAAGAGCAAAAAGGAAATTTTAATAAGATCACATCATTAATGAGGAGTGTGAAGATATATTTTGCAGACTAAAAACAAGTGTTAAAAATCCTGCTTCACATTTATAGGTCGTGACAAAAGGCATCAGAAATTTAACAGCTTTTTATGCCAAAGTTGGGCATTCTTTCGAACATAACAACCAAACATTCATTAGTGATATTCTCTGGTATAAGGCTTTCAGTAATGTGTCACATGACAGTTCAACATCTGAACCCCTCACAATCTTGTCATAGACTAAACATTAAATGAAACTGGACTCCTAATCCGTTCTTTACCGCTTTCAGGTAGCTCTCAAGAGCTTGCCTTCTGTAGATAGGTACGAGAATCATGACCCAAAGCAAACCTAGTGATCTGTTTCTTTCCATGAGGTTTACTGTCTTTGGTAAAAAAAAAGGATGTCGTGCCCCCAGAATCTTCTAGCGAACTTCTCTATTTTCGACCTTTCTTTTTTGTCAATCGATTTTCCCCCTTTTTTATTATTAAGTATTATTAAATGTGTTCTAACACAGTTACATCTTATTTGGCGCAGAATAGCCATATATGGCTCTTGCATCATTAAACTTCACCATCACACACATGCCGTTCTCAAGGGAAACATTCCTTTAGTCTCTAGGACTTGCAAGTGTTCCTCGACAACAGTGGAAATCTTACCCCCAAAAAGCCCTCGCCTTATGTTCCCACCCACCCATCTATTCTGCAGTTCAATTTTCGCACCATGTGATTACAAATTGAGAGATTTTGCGAAGCAACTGCAATCTTAAACCAGGGGCATATGGAGAGAGACTCCCATTTCAATTTATACCACATAATTAATTAAAAATTTTATTGTTTGTTTTCAAGACGAAAAAAAAATTTATGCGGAGTACAGAATTTCAAATATTAATTTTTTCTGAAAAAATATTAAGAAATTCAGTATAAAAAGTTTTTGTCTTAAAATTTCAGTATATAGCAATCTTTATGGGGGGTGATGCAATCCCCATATCCCCTAACACTACCCTACCGTGTTGCGCTTATAAACAGTTACATTGTAAAGTCAGATTTAAAAAATTAAAAATATCACAAAGATATTCTCCGATGGCTTTGAGAAGTATGATATCATAAAACGAAGGCGGATGCGGCACAGCAATTATTTTCCGTGACTCAGTCAAAGTCACGACCCACCATTTGAGAAATCCTGCGCTAGTCAACTCTTCTATGTTACAAGTAGATCCTTATATTTTGGAAATCAATACAGCAATCCAGAAATTTCGATAAAATTCCCATCACACACTTCTTTTAAACCCACATAATGAATGCGAGGCTCATCCCTTGGTAGCCTTCAGAATTTTAGTAGTGATTTGTATGCAACTCGCGTTCACGAAGTCGTTTTTTGTTGAGTTACTTAATATTGCATACAAGTATCATTCGCTTTCGTTACAGTTTCCATGTACTATGTTTTTGATACTTGCGTAATATTATGCAAGACAACTGAATAGAGGTAAGCTGTTGATAAGAATTATAATTCAATTAGTCCTAACTAATTTTTAAGAACCAATAATCGTCTTATTATGTTTTATTTCTTGTATCGATTCGTGAAATATGCATTGCATTAAAGTTCAATTCGGTAATCCTGTTTATATTTTATCTTATCGCAAGAGAGTTCTTGTTACTTTTTATCACAAAACAAGTGTTACATTCAACTGTTCGTAATACATTTAAAACAAAAGTTAAGCGGACTGATTAATGATTAAAAAGAAAAAAAAGTGGAATGTATCAAAATTTGTAAGTACTTTGAATTTTGAGCTACTATGTTTTCATTATCAGAATTTTGTTTATATTAATTTGCAAACCGGATTGAAAATACGCTGCTTTTGTCTTGAAGAAGATAGGAGAGAATGTAGAATTTATGAGCGCGGCATTAAGATATTCAGGTCCTAACATGTTTTTTTTAAAGTATGTATATCACCTTATCTTTCTCTCTAAAAACATTTCGGAAGTTCACTTAAAACAGCCAGCATGTCTTGCAGAAATGCTCGGCTAATGAAATTAATATCTGAGTTGAAACTTTCGCTAATTTTACACTATACACGCGCCAGAGACTTATAAATTTGTAAATTATTTTACGAACCCTAGTACACGCAATTGTTATCAGTCACAATTTGGATACCACAATATAGCGACTATTAAACCTCGATAATACAAACCAAGCGATCAGAAGCTACATTTCCCTACGTTTCTATTTATTTCGTACAAACCTAACTATATAAACTATTAAACATATACGAAGATAGTTTAAAAAGCACCCGAGTTAGGAATAAGGTAACTCATACTGCTATATTATCTACTGATCGTTTTATCTTTTCTAAAAAGTCCATAAGTATAACGTATCTCAAAAACATCGTCGCATTAACTTTCAGGTTGATGGGGTTGTTTTAGTTTTCTTTGAAACAGATTCAAGGGAAAATAACTCATTATTTTGATAGTTGCTTGATTTCCGAAGTATAATAGTGAATCCAGATCTCACGAACAGTGACAACTCAATGCGACAGCCATCAAAACTAACTAATGAATTTTGACCACTCGAAACATTTGTTTTGGGGTCGTTTACCAGAAGGAATCACGTAACCCTATTGCTTTTGCAGCGCCATCTGTCTTCAAACATAGGTATTTTTGAACCACCTATGTAGAATTGCGTGTTATGTTTATGCTGCACACATTTTCAATAGTTTTTTCGTTTAGTTTAATCCATAATATGATTGTCTCTTGAGTTTGCAACTTACTCCCGCCCCCCACACACACTATGAGGATTTTTGAATCCGTGGCATATTTAAACAGATATCAGCCTTCAGTATTCGTACAATGATTTTTGTTTAGATTTATTGCACGGCCGAGGTAGCCTAGTGGTCATGGTTGTAAACTCGTGGCAGGCATTGTTTTGTCGAGCCGTGGGTTGCAGTCCTGGTGCAATTTACGGTCCACCATGTAGCTGAAATGATGTACTACTTGGGGGCTCACATGTAGTATATATTGTCTTCAAGGGTCGAAAATAATTGATAATGCGAATTCTAAGTTATATGTAACTTTAGTATAAGGAAATAAAATTATGCTTGTCAATTTTTTTATGGCGCTTTAGGAAATTATAATGCCTTCGGAAAAATTTAAATGGCTTTCACGAAACAGAATTTATAAAGCGATTGAATATTCAATTGTGTGTTCTGTATTTTGTGTACTATAAGTAAAACGGGAATAAAAAAATAAAGATACCATATTTAATTTGGTTAGTTAATTAATTGGGTTTGGTTGATATCTTGGATACAATTTAATTAATATTATAATAATATGAGATTTTACTGAGAAACGTAATGCCTCCATGACCGTAATTCTTTCATTTGTAACCTGATTTTCCAAAATCTTGTTACACAAGAAAGCTACACATATTCTTTATATAATGCAATTGTTTTTATGTTCCCAAGTGTCGGTGGTGAGTTGGAAACTGAAGAAGATGAAAACAATCATGGAGATGTGTGCAGCGTAGTGTCATTGCACACACTTTGTACTTTGCGATGTTTACCTCTGCCCTGAGATGAAAGAACACCTTAAAAGCATCATTTTCACTCTGACAAGCAATAAAAGCTGCCATTAAAGTCAGTTGTCGTCTGCAGCCATCGGAATTCTTCTCCAACAGGTTTGTTCGACTAGTCACGCATTTGTGTAAATGAGTGAAAAGGGATGAATGTTAAATCCGAAAGTGAAAGACGCGTTACACAAAAGATACATGTAGCTTTCAGCTGAAGCAAAAATTGTAAAAATCAGATAACGAATAAAAAAGTGACCACCAAGGAGGTATTTACTTTCAATCAAACCTTGTGCGTGTGGCACCAGTCTTTAATCTGATATACCCTAATTTCGGTTAGGTAAACGTCGCCTTATGCTTGTTTAAAAGTTGAAAATTAACGTCTGCGATTTATCTCACAAGGCGGCGTATCTGATGGTAAACTGGAATTGCGCTAGTTTAGACCGTAAGTTATGCACAACCGAAATGGCAAATGTAGGATTTGCGGCGGCCTTTTAACCTGATGAGAGAACTGAGTTTGTGCTGAGGCAGTACATAATGTTCCAACTCGCTTGAAACTCGCCTAACTACGGTAGGTTGTGATCAGTGTGAAGAACCAATAATGTATGTAAGTGCCTTGGTGCCTTGTGGGTCAACAAAACATAGCAATCATCCCAAATTAATACGAGTATATCAGCTTTCATTAATTGGAAATCATCGAAAAAGATAATGAAAATGAAAACATAGCGACTTTGAAAGAAGTAATTTAGAACAGAGTGAGGAAAGTACGTGGCATTGATGATCAGTTGTGAAGTTTATTTAATTCTGACATTTATGAGTCGGATTTTGTAAAAATAAATCTTGTTTATTTTATTGATAAAACACTGTTTAATTATTTAATTTGTATATTCTTTTTCACGATTGGTAATTTATGGTGAAAAAAAAGTTTACCAAACCCATAAAAATAACGTTTATTAAAAATCAGAAGAGCTTTTTTGGCAAGTTCAAGTTAAGATGATTGTTTATTATTATTATTTTTTATTTATTTATATTTTTTTATGTTGTAAATGTTATAAAATGTTATCAATCATTATTACGTCAAAATGGGAATGAAATTACTGAATGAATAAATATTAAGTGCCATGTTTTGGAATGCTTTTTTGCGGCGTGTACTGCGAAACGGCTTATTCAGTGAGCTTTCAGTTTTTATTTTGTCAATTATCTAAGCGAGGGTAGCTTATCTACCCGAAATGATGGTACATATTTTAAAGGTTTAAGTAGTATTATTTGATTATTTAATTTCTTAAGATATTTACAATTATATAAATAATTTCTTGGTCATTCTTGTAATTGAAAGTGATTGAAAAAAAAGTAATATTCTAAAAAAATAAGATTTGTAGGTGGAAAGTGGAAAAAAGGAAAATATTCCGTGAATATTATTATTTTTCCACTCAGCAACGGATAGACTACTGAATAATTATATCAGGGGATTCCCTCCCCCTTTTTTTTGCTTACTTTTTTCAGATATATAGCGCAAATACAGGTAAAATGGCTATTTTACTTTAATTCATTATATTTTTGAAATCTTATACTTTTTTTTCTTCAATCATCCAGAATAATTCAATTATACAGAATGATTCAAAAATATGCAACCCAATAATAAAGAGAAATAGAGGAAATAAAAAGGATTTTTCCTCGTCGAGCAATGCGAGTCTGGATATACTTCGTATTCAAGGCTGGCTCTTGTCGTAAGATATGAAAACCAAATAAAACACAGGTAAAATAGAGTGTGCCAGACTTTTAAATTTGTCCTGCTTTCCTGTTTTTGTATCATACGCCGGGAAAAAAAAACTACCATCAAATACGCTGTTAAAAAAATTAAATCATTGGTCTATGGATTGTTGAGCATTTATAAAATTTTCAGGAGCAGCAGACAATATCATTGTGCAATTGTACCCAAAAGACTGTGAAAGATACTTTTCCTTTTTTTACCCAGAAGAATAATTATTTAGAAGTAGCAAAGTTGCCTATACATACTCTTGAATATTTTGTGATTCGGAAAATTGTCTCCATAAGAGTTTCAGTTGTATAACTTATTATTAGCGCTTCTAATTCCATTCACAGCCACATACATAAGACTTATAATTATATGTTTTTAATTTATTGAATGGTGCATGCAGTGGAAGAATGATACTTTAAAAAACAAAAAATTATGTTACTGTCTGACTTATACAGCCTTTTGCCCCTATAAAAACACAACAGTTGGTAACATACATTCGTTGGCAAAAAATATTTTCATTTTAAACTTCCGTTCCCATCTTCTATAATCTTGTAAACCCCTTCCCCCAATTTTTCATTATCAAAATAGCATTTAAACAAAAACTAAACAACACAGTCACTGATAAATTCAAATCAGGCAGTAATTCTATTTG
Organism: Nephila pilipes; assembly: GCA_019974015.1. NCBI lineage: Eukaryota > Metazoa > Arthropoda > Arachnida > Araneae > Nephilidae > Nephila > Nephila pilipes. Next base: position 404,722 of record BMAW01124568.1, read on the forward strand.
AGTTCTTAGGATCTCAAAGTAATTAAAACTCAAGATAAATATTTAACCAAGTCTGAGGATTAATTCCTACATGCAACCGAATCCAAAGTTAATATTATAACAAATTACTTAACTGTTTATCCGTCGTAGAACTTTAAATGAGGGTTGAACTGACTGACCCATTGCAGCCCCTCATTAACTTCGATCATATATCTCTTATCTCATCATAGGCATTATTCTGAAGTCTTCGCTGATAACTTCCTCTCACATTCTCTATCACTAGTCTTCGTATTAAATGCTTCGTTGCTTACAAATATATCTCCTCGATCCAATTCACTACAATTCAGTAATTCTATTCTAATCTACGTAATGCACGTTTCATTCATTAAGAGAGATTCTCAATTCAAATAACATCACATATTAAAATTTCCAACGGCTAGCTGGAAGCAAAAGTGCGATAGAATACTGCTATAAACATATACTTGACGCAGGATGTGTGTTCTGAAACATATAGCCCTCCCCCAATCGCTTCGTTGCTGTTGGGCTGTTCGGAAAGATTCATCCATATTCATATGGGCGAATCTTTCCGAAGTTCAATAACTGATGCCAATTCAGGAAAATTCTTACAACCTTTCTACATTTTTTGAATAGAATCGCTATTTACTTACTCTCTAAATATATATCCAAATGTTTATTTTTTCTTTGAATAATCCATTACTATAATCTTCATTACCCCGCAGACCAACATTTATGTTAAATGTTTAATAATCGACGGTTTGAACCTATTACGTGAACAACTTTGTATTTAACGAAGTTCACTTAAGCATTTCGTCAGCTGATCCATTTTCGCCAAAAAGAATAAGAATGAAATTTTGATTTGCATGCTGTTTAATAAGTTTATAATACAGAACGGTCACTATAGCATATTACTCACTAATTATTTTGTCTCGTACTTTCAGAACTAGGTAGACGATGAATTAAACAATGAACAAGATTCCAATACCCATTTAGCAAATATTATTTATATGATTTTTGAAGATTTGAAACTCATTATATATATATATATATATATATATATATATGTGTGTGTGTGTGTGTGTGTGTGTGTGTGAGAGAGAGAGAGAGAGAGAAAGAGAGAGAGTATAATTATTAAACAGATTAAATATCATAATATAATGCATGGATGCCATAATGAAGTAGTTAATTTTTCATAACCATAACAAAAAATTGCACTAATGTGTTAAAGATCTAAAAAATTAAGACCTAAAAAAATCTAAATTTATATCAAAATAATTCAATTAGTTAATTCAAGTTAGTACTTAATAATGGGTTAACTCGTTTACTGGATCAACCTTCGCATTCAACAACTTTTACGGGATAACAACCCGAATATATAATGAGAAAAGAAAACAAATATGCATACACCTTTAATTAATATAAAATCAAAATGAAGACATTCCTTAAGTATCGGGAAGCTAGTCTAATATAAAAATGTAAAAGCGTTGTGAGAGCAGATGTTCACGTAAAAATTAATTAAAATTGAAAGAAAAAAATTATTTAATTAAAAATAGCTCATATAATTATTGCATTTAAATAATGTGTTGCAAATTATAAAAACCAATAATGACGTATTTAACTTTAGAAAACAGCAAAAAGTACTTTAATTATACAATAGAAATTCAAAAACCATGCATTACAATAGTAGAGTCAACTATATATATATATATATATATATATATATATATATATATATATATCCGGTTAAGGAAACTTACATCCTTAACAAATCTAAATTTTCATTATTCATACTTATAAACATTCAAGTAATTATGAAAAATTATTCACTTCATCAGTTTTTTCACTTATATGATATCCTCTTACATAAAGCCAACTTTAATTAGATTAACATCGTACTAGAGTAATCCAAAGAGCTTTTAGGAGCTTTTTATGCGAGTTACTATCGAATAACTGAATTCTTGATATTCTGATTACAGCTTACCTTACACAACATTAAGATTCAGAGAAAACTGGTGTTCATCATTAATTTGCTTCTAGTCAGCCATTTAAATTAATAGAATATAAAATCTAGAATCCTCTAGTTAATTCGTTACGATATTGAAACTTAATAATCAAAGCCCACAGAATGATGCTATCAAATCTAACAATCCACCAGCTTTATTCGGAAACTTTCTATTTCAATAATTTTAGGTTGTTTGACACATAATAACATAAGATGTAACTCGAACGGATGTATATTAAAATTGAAACAAACGATAAAAATATAACGTGTATTTATTGAAGAATGAAATTTAATATTAAAATAAAGAACTTATTTCTGATTAAATTATCTGAAATTAAGTATTTTTTTCAGTCAACTTTTGTTGTTTTATGATTCATTCAAAAGTAAAAATAAAACATTTATTTTTCTTTCATATTTGTAAAAACCTGTAATATTTATTTTATCAAAAATGACCTTGCCATGTACCTTAATTGGGTATAAGAGACCTTCACAAGTAAAAAGTGACACCCAATAATTGAATGAAATAAGAAAGTTGTAAGACAACAAAACCTCCGTATTATAAATATTGAAAATAATTCTTTTTAATTTACATTTTCAAAACGAAAAATTATCAAAATTGGGAAAGTTATATTTTTAATTCTAAAATTAAGGAACAATATTTCTGATAATTTTGCCTTAAAACGAATCAAAATATTATTTATTTGCAACTTTATAAATCAGGATTAAATTATATTTGCTGAATTATCCTAAGAAAAACTGTATATTAATTAGATGGGCTTCATTCAATTTTAAAAATTATTTTATATTGTATTCAAAACTTAATATGTAAATGGATTTTATCAAAAAAGTATTTGTATGAAATTTGATTATAAAAAATTATTGATATCTGATTAAAAATATCAAAAATTATTCATGAAAAACTTTCATTTTTGAATATTGCATCAAACATTTTGAAAATACATTTTATACACGAATAAATATTATAAAAAGTTAAATGAAGAACAAGCATACAAAAACCTGCCGGTAAATGTACTCAAAAAGTTAATAATAAATATCTTTAAATTTGAAAAACATCTTAAATTTTTATTAATATTGGAGGGGATTAATTCAGTGGTAGGTTAGAAAAAGTTAACGTTCTATATTTACCTCTCGTAAAAATATCCACGTTTCTTTCTTAAGATATCCGAATCCTTTTTCATAACTAGGGCAAATAAGTCAAATCACAAAGAAAAAAGAATTCGCGAAGATCAATTGTGACAAGATTTTTCTACTTTCACATCCAATCACCGTATCCATGGCAACCAAACCAATTGAGGTGTTTTAATAACCAGTCTTTTTAGCTTATTCACTCGACTGAGGTCATTTTTTTCTCTTCTGAGTGACTTTAGAGAAATCTCAGCTGGCGATATTCCAACTAATTGCCCGGATGGAACGCCAACGAGCCGTTGAAATGTCGCCAGCTGAGACGCCAAATTATTAATTGTATGCAAGGTGTGAATTGTTTAATATTCTTAAGAAGGGAAGAAAGTTATAAGAAAATATAAATGCAAAAAGTTCGCACTTTTTTGCCGTTTAACAGAACGCCGTTACTGAATTCTAATCGTTTTTTTTTTTTTTTTTTAGTTTTTTTTTATCGTGATGATTATGAATCAAATGTTATTTGCTCATTGAATTAATTAAAAGAATACGAGAATTACTTTCACTACGACCGTATTCGAGTTACCATTTGACTAGAAAGCAACCGTGCTAAATGTTTTCGATGGTAAAACACATCTCAGATGTATAAGAAAAAAATATTTGTTAAAAGAAAAATATCGAGCTTGAAAACGATTAAAGTAACAAGAAAACTTTCACTATAAAACCAAATTATCAAATTGTACGTTTCAATAAAAACTGATCATGCAGTGAGATGTTTTCTAATTAAAAATGGACAAATTTCGAATATGTGATAAAAAAAAATTCATTTAAAGTATTATGTGAGTATATGTACCTTTTAATCTTCTACATGCAATAAATTATAGTTTCTTAAGACTCCAATCTACCGGTCATTTATAATTCTTTAAACGTAATAATAATCAGATAGAGATTTGAATTTCCTCTTCAATTCTAAACTAATGGTGTTTATCTGAATGCAAAAAAATAACATCCGTAAGAGAAAAAAATAATAAAGGCTTATATTGAATTACTTTTCCACCAATTTTATAAAACATTTTACTATGTTGGTGACGAAGTATTTTAGTTCAGCTAGTCTACTTCACTCTTAACTTATATCTTTACTTAAACATGGTAAATTTCATAGCACATAAAATCGACACACAGTGATGTACCATCGATGGCACACGGACGTCTATAAATAATGTACGTCCTGTACCAACTGGTGTTTGCAAAGGTGTTAAATATCCGAAAGTAAACGAATGTTTAATTAAAACAGATAGACAAAAAAATATTTTCAAAAATTGAAGGAAAAAAATATAGTTCCACAGAAAAACATTTTTACTACTGAGAGTTTTAGGTAATTCAAATAAATACACCAGGCTAGATTTAAGAAAAAAAATTCCTCATAATTTACATTACATTCATGAATTCAAAATAGCTGATAGATGGTAGCTGTAAAGAAGATTCCGAACGAAAATACAGCTTGAAAAATGTGAATTGTTACACATATTTTAAAATGAAAAGTTTGATTTTTAATTATTTGGATTTCACGTTGAATAATTTTTGCAAATCACTTTGTTAATCACCACATACAGCACATTTTTTATTCGCTACTGGAATAGGAGATTCCAAAGAAGTATTTTTAAAGTTTTTTGGTTGGTATATAACAGAAGCTATTTTCCCAAACATAACAAAATAATTTTTAAAAATATATATTTGTGGGTTCATTGAAAAGTCAAAAGCAATTTTAAACACTTAAAACGTTATTAACTTCTAATATTTATTTTTCAACTCGATATGTAAGTAATTGTATAATGATTTTCGTGTTATTTTCATATAACCGCTGTTCTGATTCAGTTCGTTGTTGGATTTGATTTTGTTTAATGAACGACGCACAGAATACTTTCGATGGCCGTCGTACTTTCGAAACCTTATTGCGCTGATCAGGAAGACACGCTGGCATTTCATTTCACCGAATGTGAACTTCAAATCCAATTTGATTTAATGCGGGGCGACTTCGGTATTTCCTACGACGATCTTTTGATGGATTCGACATTTGCACCCGCGACCTTCCGACTCTAAAACTTATGACTCTGAAACTGGAACTTAATGCAGGGATTAAAAAAAGAATGTATTCTTTTTAGGAAGATTTTCCGAGACAAAATATAACTATAAAACAAAAACTAGCACAGTTAGAATATTCTCTAGAGTAAAAAAAAATTTTTTTTTTCCCAACAGTGTCTCTATTCATTACATTAATATAAATAAGAAAAACTTACTTATTTTCACAGAAGTGCATCTGCTGATCACATTTCAATAATTTTTAAAGATATAGACATTCGTTCCTATTATGGATCCATAGCTCCTCGATTTTTCACGAGTCTGCAACAGCGTACAATATGGCGATTAATTTCCCCCAAATTCTACCGGCAGGTGTTACTAAAGAATTGTCCCAAAACTCTGGTACTTTATTGTCTAGTTATTAAATTAGCGATCGCCGAATACTACCTTCCCCCCCCCCACCTTTACTAATTCCTCACAGCTGCTATTCTCCCTCCCCCTTCTTTCACTCCCCTATTCGAAACAGTGAGCCATGCAGAATAATAAAAAATTGAATTCGTAACGAAATTCTTTTCGATATATTTCTCATGCGTTATACCAGATTTGTTTTCACAAACGACGCCTTTATTTTTATTTTTTTCGTTGTCATATAGTGAGAAAAGTACACTGGAAATTGATTTTTATATTATTCGAACATGTTGAAAAAAATAATTTTCGACGCAATTCATTTACTGCATTTATTGTCAGAATAGGTATTTACGTATAATTCATTTCTTACTGGTATATGTTTGTTGGTTTCCGAATAAAAAGCTCTAAAAATGAAATATTGAATAAGAAAACAAGCGGAACATATGTTCTTTTTTCATTCCGATTTTTTGTGAACTCCTTCCATGCGCAAAAGAAAAAAACGAAAACATTCGGAAATATTTTGAGGAATAAAAGTGATGATTTATAGATGCATGAATATTTTAATCTTCTTCAAACTTTCTCAATGTTTTAGCTAAAAGCAATGTTAAAAAATAAGGTCGAAAAGGATTCACAGTTCTGTTTTTGAGCTTTTGCAAATCATTGTAAGCAATAATTGCTGAATTCAAGATTAATTTAAAAGTACCCTTAACTGATAAGGCATTTATAAATTTTATTATAAGATTAACTGAAATTGTTCAATTTTTAGGTTTTAGCTAATTTAACCGAAGTTAAGGCTAATATTAAAAAGCAGAATCCACAAATCTGGAAAGATTTTCACATATAAAAACACTCTGATATTAGTATGAGCTCTTCTAAGACATGTGGTTTACAAAAAGAGTCCTTAAAATTCAGAAGTTTTAAAAAAGATGTATTTTTTTTTTCTTAGTGCTAAGTAGATTTTAACTTTCTAAATTAAAATTTAGGAAACGAAATATGAAATACATTAGGAGGGGGAGTGACTGAAAAAAAATACCCGTCTTCGATGTTTGAAATGGGATATCAGGAAAGGGAATGAATATATTCGGTAATTCCTTGTAGAATTATCCTTGATCGTTCTTTTTTTTTTTTCTTTCTCTCACTCTCCAAGAAGTCCATGATTATGACGCCCTTTGTATCTCTAAAATCATCGCCATAATTTTTCAGGAAAATGAGACCATCTTTGCTTTCTCGGAAGCAAATTCGCAGGTAAAAACCCATTGTTTAGATTGATTCTTGGTTTCCGATGTGTAATGATGAATCCAAGTCTCATTGGAGGCGACAATTCGAGGCAAAATGACAACGACGACTCGACATGGCATCAATTAAATTTTAATTTAGCTACAAATTACCACGAAATCAAAACTAACCTATGAATCAGTGTCAATTTTATTTTGGAGCTCTTTAACAGATTTCAGCACCAATCCCCCGCAATGCATCAACCATCAAAAACAGGTTTACTCTGAAGCACCCTCATATATAAAAGAAAAAACAATCGAATAAAACATAAATAAGTAACATCTTAAAATAGATTTCTAACCTGCAGTATATGAATAATGTGCATTTTTAGCATGACCATACAATTCACTTCAATTCTATTCATATGAGGAGTAAACAAACTTCGAGAAGAGAACTTATTTAAGAAAGAAAGAAATCGAAAAGAAATCGAACTGATAGAACAGAATGATATCTTCTAGACGAAATGAAATAAATAAAAATAAAAAGCGAATTCCATAATAGTGGAATCAAAATATGACAGTGATATTGGACTATTTTCTGATTGAAAAACTGTTTCAGTTGGGGTTTGGTATTGGACATGATGAAGGCAGTTTTCAAAGAAAAAGAAATATTAGTTAGAACACAAAAGCCTGTTTCCATAAAAAAAAAAAAAAAAAAAAAAAAGTTTTCTGCTTGTTTGCGACATCTTAAAATTTTATATCTCATACGAGTTTCTCGAAAATATTTAATATATGACAGAGTTTCTTTGTTAAAATTTAATAATATTCTACATTTTTAATCAAATATATTGTATTCCAAAATCTTACTTGTAACCGAAGGGATAGGAACAAAAATCCGGTCATTCATAATTTTTTTTTTAAATTGTGCTTAAGAAAGCAGCACTGATTATCTTAAATTTATATCTCTATACTGCTCATCAAAAAGTAATATTATATATACGAGGTTGGTTCAAAATGTACTTATTTTTCGCTAAAAATAGAGTAGCTGTACCAAATTGAAGTCACCCTTTTTAGGCCACTTTTAAACGGTCTGAAAACTAATTTGACACTAATTCATAGGTTAATTTTGAATCGACAGCCATTCGGTGCCAAACGAAGATTTGGTTGCTTCTTTGTCAAGAAACCGATATTGTCTTGCGTCGAGTTGTCAACATCGATGAATTCATCATTATACACCAGAAACTAAGTAACATAAAAAAAAATTGGTAACTGTACCGGTGAATCTACTTCAACCCATATATTTCCCATTCCTAACGCGGGTAGTCTTTGAATCACTCTCGTAGCACAAATAGCTAATTCTATAACAGATTTTTTAGGAACCTGAAATTCTTAAAAATATCACAAGTCTTATTTTAAATAGAAACAGATTGGAAATTTATCTCAAAATATTTATATCAAGTTTCCATACGAACTGTCATTCAATAAAAGGATAAATGATTTTTTTTTTTTTTTATTTTTGTAATTTCAAAGATGCATTATAATTATAATGAATATTTGTAACGCTCGTCGGTTATTAATTGTATCACTTTCCATTGTAAGTCTTATAATAATACACACGAGGTTTGGCTATTAAACAACTAGGGTTGAGCTGTAAAACATTTTATTTTGATGCCATACACATTTACTTATTACTACCTTCGATTTACATCCCTCCTCTATTCGATATACCTTCCATTGTTTGAAACATTGCTGGAAGTCTTCTGTCTGCTACTTAAGGACGTGTGCCGATTTCTCTTTCTCTGCTTAAACGGACTCAAATCTTGTTTCTTTCAAAGCAGATTTCATCTAAAGAAACAGATAGAAGACGCATGGCTCGAGATCCGGTGGATGGTCTAACACTGGAATGCTGAACATGGCTATCAACTTCTTGATAAATAATGTGGAATAAGTCGGCGCATTATATTGATGGAAAATTTGTCTTATGGATTATTTGTTAATTCCTAGAATCTTAGCAATCGCTCGAATGCTTAACCGAGAGTCACATCGAACCAGATTACCTATTTTTTTCTACACTATCATCCGTTTTTGACGTGGAAGGACGACCCGGAAATGAATCCTCTTCACCGTCTATTCGGCCATCTTGGCAACGCTTAAACCATTCAAAAACACGCACACGCGATGGGCATTCGTTGCCATTGTTCGATAAGCATTCGTTTTTTTCAATAAATTATAAGTTTCAGTAGTGGTTTTTCCAAGTTTCATGTGCAACTTAACAATAATTCGTTGCTCACTTATCATTTTTCCGGGGAAATAAAAAAAAGTAACTCTAATGCGAATGAAGTCTTGGGTAGTATACGTATTTGCTTACATAAAAGAGAGGTACTGCATACGAAAGAAAAGGCTTCACGCTAAACAGCTTTCCGTCGCTGGCATTTGGCGCATGCGTGCCTCTTCTGTAGCAGCATCAGTCTCGTTATTTAATAGGCCCACCTCGTAGCTATGAAATTACGCAGTCAAATGAAGAGCAAGACAGATGAACCAAATCAATTTATTTTGATTTAAGCTATGAATACTTTAAATTCTGTGATGACTACTTTCTCTCTATATAACTACTTTGCCTATATGTACCTGATTTATCATATGTAATAATTAAAATTTATTCATTTCTTATATATATATATATATATATATATATATATATATATATATATATACACCGGTTCACTCGGTTTGGGTTAGCAGAGTAGTTGGAATCGAGGGCTCGATTCCAGAACCTTTTAACTATCTTTTCTAAGATCCCTCTGATCGTCTGTTCGATTGCGAACAGCTGGTTCAGACACCCCACTTAAATCCACTATCATCAACTAACTAACTTCCATCCTCAATCTAATCTACAAGAATCCCGTTTCATTTTTATGGGAAGAAATTTTGAATTCAAACGCAATGAGAAAGAAATCTTGTGAATTAGTAAAAGTGAAAATCGTTCGCACATTACTTGTCGTTGAAACTCTTTCTAGGTGTTTCCTTATTTTAGAAATGGAAATATAGATTAAGGCATTATTCGCTTCCAGAATACTGTTGTCTCACGATCGATATGTGCTGCTTTGAGGTCCATTTTTAGAGTCTAAAGGAAGCAATAAAGAAAGTAGGATAATGCATAAGACCTATCCATAAAACAAACGGAAGAGATTGTACATCAAATAGTCATTTCTCTTTTTTTTTCTTAAGCTCAGAAAATAGCACGCTATTATTTTGGAAGGCCGCGGCTGACTAGGTATAATTTTAAGATATGACACAAAATTTGTAATAGATTTAATGGAAATAAAATGAAAAAAAAATCATTTTACTCGTAATTTCTTTCCTTCTCACTTTTCTCTATTTAGGTCATGCTTTTATCTAATTTTACATTTTCAAAATACATTTAAGAATTGCATTTTGTGGTGTAATTAGTTTAAGTGTGGGATAAAAATCATCATCTGAAAATAAGATCTAATAGGAAAAAGTTTGTTTTTATGTTTTCAAATATATTTTCAAATATTCTAAAAGAGAATTATAATCTTCAGGAATTCGGGAGATCTGTATCTCTAGCAGTTCACAAAGAACATTCAATACAAAATAATTAATGATAATTTTTTTAAAAAAAGGTTTTATTTTGGTCAATTTTTTTTTTTTTTTTTTTTACAGATGACTATTTTTATAATCAGTATCTAGTACGACGGTGAAGCAAATATGCAATCAATTTTTATGTATTCTACGACAGCAATTATAAAAAGTTACTTAAAGTTTAAATAATCGTTTGGCAACGTTTTATTCTTCCTATGTCTATTTCATTCGCTAGTCCTACTGAAACAAAGCGGTAGGTAGTGGAACAACGTACAAAAAGTGAAACTGTTCCACTAAAAGCAAAAATTCGGTCATCTAATGTAAAAGCTCCCGTTACAGATTTTTGGGATTCGCAGGATATTGTATACGTCAATCGGCTTTTATGATCGACGTACAATTAATGCGATATGCTACTGCGAAATTTCGAGTAAAGTTGAAGCAATATAGTGGTCTAAAATACGTTCCATTACGATTTCTAGAGCTGTGTTGACTAAGTCCCCACAGAGTTTTGGTGCAACATAAGAAAAATTACAGAAACTACACTGAGCAACATTCGAAAATCCTCCATACAGTCTTAACACTTTGGACTACGATTAGTTTCGATCCTTCAAAGATGCGTTTGGAGAAAGATTTTCATCAAATGAAATAGAACAATTTGTGTTCATACTCGTCAAAATTCTTTTAATCTTATAGGAATAAAGAAATTATCAATATGGTGGGGGAATATATATATATATATATATATATATATATATATATATATATATATA
>BMAW01124568.1:420207-441946 GCA_019974015.1 Nephila pilipes
GTGTAATCCGTCATACCATCCGCTAATTAATCCTAAGATAGGGATAATCCTCCGTCGCGAAAACGGACAAAATGAGACATCGGAATCTCTTTTTCGAAGGAAAAAAAAAAAAAAAAGTTGCCCGTCGCTTCTATGACTGTCATCCGGAGGGATGGATTCGTTATCTTATTTCATACCGAAGCAGGTCTTTTTCTCACGACCCGGCGATTGTGTGTTGAGAGAACCGCAGGTAAATATAGTTATCGAATCATAACAGTAGCCATGTGCTGAGTGAAAAACGACTCATCCAGGGGGGTCGAATAAAAAATGAATGGGAACGAATCTCCTGCATTTGCGATAACAAGAAACTGATTATTACTGAATTCTCTAAACTGATAATTCGAGATAACGTATTAGTTTTTTTAAAAATCTTATTTAAACACTTTATTTAGAAATCGAGGTATTTAACGCTTTGCGACGACATGTGCCGCAAATGGTACGTAATGTACATTATTTACATTATACGTCATCGATGGTACACCGTAATATATTGATTTCATGTGCTATAAAATAAATGACGTTTGAGTTAAAAGTTAAGAAAGCGAGTTTAAAAAAGTACGCAGTAGCCAAAACGTATCAAGGGATTCCGTTTTAATTAATGTACAAATATTGGTAACTGATAAAATGGTTGTATGATGTTTTTGTCTTGCTGAGGGTATGAAACTCGACAAACCAAGCAGCGTAATAATTTCGAATGAAAAAAATAATAAGTTTTTTGGCTTACATTTAAATGGATTTGGGCCAATTTCGAAATGTTTCTACGCTAATAAACAAAACATAAGTCCACGGAAAAAATAAAAAGAAATACAAAGTTGTTCAAAATGACTCCTCCGATTTCAAAATGCTGTATTTTCCTAAATAAACCCCACAGAATGATAAGTAACATAGGGATGTAAATTATAAAAGTTTTTTTTTACAAGCGTTCGATGTAACTTCCTTTAGTTACACGTATAACGTCATTTCAATATGTATATCCCTACCAAACACGTTGTAAAGTGTCAGTGGTAATTCATCAAATAACAGTAAAAATCCGTTGTGTTTAAGTTCACATAAATTTGCGGGTTATGATGACGCATACACTTTATCTTTCACAGACCTCCAAAGGAAGAAATCAAATGGGACTATATCAGGTGACTTAGGTAACCAGCTGTGTTACACTGAATCATCTGACCCACTGCGATCAAGCCAATTGCGAGTTAGCTCCGTGAAAGTTTCAAAAACAGCTTTCGGGAAATAACTTCACGAACTCATGAGGACCGTCTATTGTTCACAATATAAGACTTATGTTACGTATTTTTCCTTTGTATTCATGTATCATTCTGTGTTGTTTATTTTTGAAAATATGGAATTTTGAAATCAGATTATTCATTTTGAATAACCCTGTTTTTACAAGTTTGTGTGACTTGAAATTAAAAATTATCCAACTTTTAATCTCCATAAAAGAAATATTACATTCAAGTTAATAATATTTTGCAATTAATGATTCATTCATCTCCACTTTGCGAATGCGGAGTGACTTTAAAATAATTAGGGTGTGCGTGTGTGGCCACAGGTAATAAACCCATAATATAGTGTAATAATTCCATTAAGTTATTATATATTTTAGTGTTGTGTTTCATCTTACATATTTGTACATGGGTGTAGCCTCAATTGCATTGAAGTTTCTTGGTCTCTCACTGACGGTAATAAATCTAGAGTTTTGAATGATGCATCTTCATTGATTCATGTTTTATTGAATATTTTATACGGATAAGTTAATCGAAAATTGCATCCAGTAAATTTTTCTCAACCAATTAACCCTTTCTCTGTTAGTATTTTTAACCAACTTGAAGTATTTTAATAGTACAACATATATATAAGACTCTTAAAATTTTTATCCGTATTATACGATATATTTGCTTGAAATACTTAAAATGGAACCTTCAAAATTAAAATTTTAATATTCTATTAACTGTTTATTTTATTTTATTTTACAAAATCTTAGCGATTTGAAATATATTGGTTACAAAATGCTTCAAAACGAATGTATAACACAGAACTGTAAATATCATGGAATATTTTTGGAAAAGTAGTCTTCATTTTAGACTTCCTAAATAAATTGACTTCCAAAACACATGTAATTATCATTTCATGAGTTAAGACAATGTTGAGGTTGTTTTTTTTTTTTCTTTTTCGAATTTGTCATCGGTCAATCAATGATATGAAACATCCTGAAACATTAATACCCTGACAAACAATCAGTTTTTCTTTCAACGCTATATGCCAGTGATTCTTAAACATTTTAATCTTATGACCCCACTCTTCGTCACTTGACCGAGGCTAAAATTACGAGGTTCTTCACCAATAGCCATCGTCTTGTTTCTAGTGTGACGTTAATGAAAAAAATCAACCAACCCCACTCCCACAAATAAAAATTTCAAATGTCCTCTCTCTTTCCATTCGCTTGCTTGAAAAATAAATGATGTTTAATTTTTAACTTAATTTAAAAAATAATAAATAAATATATTTAAAATCACTTATATTTAATTTTTAATTATTACTCATTTCGCTAAATTAAAAGGAAATATTAGTATTTTTTATTATTACCAGGTATACTTTTCTATCAAGTTTTTTATTATATTATTAACTAATTTAATCAATTTTCGAAAAACCTTTGAACGAAATGCATAATTAAAATAATAAGACTTATAATGAAACGCATAAATGAAATACATATACATAAAAATAACAAAAAAATGAAAAAAAATTTAAAATTTGTTCCAAGTATACTAAATTTAATGAAAGAAATCACGAATGAAAGAGGAGAGATGGATACATGAATAAAAATTAATGAGATGGATGCATTTGTTTTATGCTGCATATTAAATTAAATCTTGGTACAATATTTGACACTACTGTACGTAAAGAATAATAAACGTTTTAATAAGCGTTTAAGCTAAAAAAACTCGTTTCACATAAGTATGTGGTGCTGAAAAGCAGAACGTCAAAAAAAAAGGGGTGGAGGAAAAAAAAGAAAGAAAGAAAATTTTCAGAAATTGTGTAAAATTCATTTCTTGCTACAATCTAGAATTCAGTCAAGAACTTTTATTAAATGCAATATGGACATCGCTATAATAATCCACTTAGTGGTACTTTTTAAATGTTCATGTACGATTTACAGTTCAACTTCACTAGTTTTACGATTTATTAGTTTTTATTAACGTTGCACTAGAAGCAACACAAGGGCTATTGGCGACGGACCTCATAATTTCAAACCACGGTCAAGTGACGAGGACGACACCTGAGCTGGCACCCCCCTCTCCTAACATCCACACCACACCACGGGAGGACTTTGGGCCCCGAACAGATTTAACGTGCATCAGCTCCGGCTACACGGCGGGTCTTTGGCGGCCAAGGATCGAACCCGCGACTGAACGAAAACCGCCGGACGCTAGTGCACGACCTTGACCACTAGGCTACCGCGGCCCCCTGAAATCCACTGAAGAAATGACGACGTGAAAAGAACACGCGTTATATGTTTTCCATTACAACACCGTTTAACAGTTAACCAATTGCTTCTCGCCTGTGTATTGTATGGTGAAAATTGCTTGTTTAGATGTTTTCTATTACCCAATCAATTTTTGACCAAGAGATTCGAAACGCCCTTTATATTTAATAAATATATTCCAATTGTATACGCTCAGTAAATTTATTTCGTTTTAATAAAAAATGGAAAAAAAATATCATTAAGATACTATCGCTCATTCACCCTCAATAAATCGCGTAGTTACATAATTAATTGAAAATACTGAAATATTTTATATATAAATTGAATTAATGAAATATTTTCAGAAAAATATTTTGGAGATGTCAGAAGTTCCAATTTTTATATAATTAATGCGATGATTATAATTATGTACATTAATAATATGCATTCCTCTTATGAGTTAGTTGAATTAATGGCAAATATTTATTAATCAATAGGAAGTTAACTTTGTTATATTATGCTCGTTATAACATTATTACATGAATTCAATAAAATGAAGTTGTACGTTCTATTGATGGTAAACATTGTTGGGAATTGAAACATGAAAAATTATATTAAATAGTTTTACATATTTTGTTGAATGTACTCAAAAATATATGTAGTGAATGTTTTCGAAGGAATTTCTAACCTTTTGAGAGGAAAAACATTTGAAGCAAATTGAAAAGAATTTAATTATGTAATTACGTGATTGAATGTTAGTATTTTAACGGCGCTAAGGCCAGATGTGGCCAAGTTGAAACAAGGAAAAGCTGCAATTTAGACGTGTTAATGATTCTTTTTTATTTGTTAGCAAGAGAAGCTTCAAAATCAGTCCGTAATTTTAAGGAACAAAGCAGAATTATTAAATTTTATCCAATTAATTTTTTTTTTATGAAATTTTGCTTGATTGATCGCTTTTCCCCCTCCCCCCACACACGCAGGGAGATTAATTCTTTAGAAAATGCGAGAATTTCGACCATGAAGTACTCTAGCGTTCTTTTTCTATTCCATGGAATTTACTGTCTTTGGTAAACAAGGATGACATGCCTTCAGGATCCCCTAACGACCTTTCTCTAATTTCCACCCTCCTCCTTGTCTCCTTACTCCTTTTAACCTATTTTTCATTTTAAGAAGTCTTGTTTGGCGGAGCCACATTCATCGCCTTTGAACTCGATTGTCACTCACACCCACACATCGCTATGTATATAAGAAATATATTTCAAATTGCTTAAAATGTATTTAGCGAAAGAAAAAAAAAAGAAGATCCTGATTTCTGAAGAGCCCTTGAACTTCAAATTACTGATTGTTATGAATCATACGGCTTTGGTTTCGGAATCAATCGAAAATAACATTCAACAATCCATATCATTCCCCATTACGACCTTGAATGGAATTTAAATTTCAGTACTCGAATTCCTGGCAAAAACAAAGGCAGTGAGGCCCTATTTCGGAGTTCATAGATATTAGAGCTCTTACCTCCTCTCTTAAATGTTATGATTAATACACTTATTTTACCTTCGTAACAAAATTGTAAAATCGATCGTAAAATTTTAAATATTCAATATAGTTTTATACAATACTATTTGAAGCGGCACATTTTTTTTCCTGTTCATAATATGTTCTACGTAACGTCTCCTGTTACATTCATGTCAAATGAGCTTTCAGTGATACTGTAAAATTATAAAAAAAAAATAGCATATCTGGTGGGTTTTTTTCTAAATTTTAAAAACACATCGTGATGAATAAACTCATGCGTTATAATACACACAACACCAGGTGAATTCATTTTAATATTGGAATACTTTGTATATTGCGAAAAAGAATTTCATATTTTGTATCTTATCCTTCACTCAGTGATTATTGCTTTAATATAGCTTCAACAACTATCTTAAAAATACATTTGAAAGCTGAATCGATAATCAAACTTCATTTTTGGATTCTTCTTACAAAATATGAGGTAATTTTATTTTACAAAAAAAAAAAAAAAAAAAAAAAAAAAAAACTATCGACTAAGAAAAAGCAATTTTTACTGAAACATAGATTTCATTGTTTCATAGTTGTCCAATTGAGATGAAGAGCTTACTGTCTAATTAGATCCATGAATTTCGGAAGAAAATTATGGTGATACATTTGACGTAATTATTACAAGTACTCACATAATTTAAATACACGTACAATCGTCAATTAATAATAATGTATTTTACATATTGTATACTTGCTAATAGTATAATAAGAAATAAATAAGCTTTTCTTAGAAACAGATGTTTAATACTATTTAACAGCAGAATCAAATAATAAAATATTGATATTACGCATCCCAAGTGGCCGCGGCTTTGGAATCGTGGGTTCGAGACTGAATGCCACTGAAAACCTTTCGTATAGAGGGACTGATGCACGTTAAATATGTCGAGGCTCCATGTCCTCCCGAGGCATGATGTGGAAGATTAGAAAGAGATGCGTTAGCTCAGGTATCATTCTCGTCATTTGACAGAGGTTCAAAAATACTAAGTCCGCCGCCAATTACCCTCGTCTAGCTTCTAAGTGTGACGTTAATGAACAATCAATAAGAGGCCCTTAAAATTTATAAATAAGGACTCACTTTATCGCAAAGGCCCCCTTGAAAAAATTAATTTAAAATAACTAAAAGTTTTTTTTCTTCTTCTTCTTTTTTTTTTGCTCTTTTATAGGAAAAAGCTATAACTCGGAAAAGAACATGTGATTTCAGTCCTATGCCATGAATATAGGTTTTTTAATGGCATTATGATTTTCAAATAATGAAATGTTTTCAAAATTGATTTTTGGGAAGGGGGATACAAAGGGGGTGTATACAAATACAAATAAAGCTAGTAAATATTTCTTCAAGTGTAAATTAGCTTCTAAAAATCATTTATTAGCTTCGTTTTTTGTGACGAGATGCTTAATTCGAATCCCGATATCGGTCATTTTAACAATAAAAAAAAAACATTTTTTTTTTTTAATTTCACCGAAAAGACCCTGAACTTCTTTCTGAAGGAAGTAAGTTCTTAAGATATTTATCAACTTAAAAACTGAACCGTCCAAAAATCAACAACAAGCATTTGCTGTTGATATTAAAAAAAAAGTCATATGAAATATTTTTTTTGAAAATAAGTAATCTTCACAAACGATTCCTTACAAACACATTATAATATAACCTATATTTATTCTTCGATACGCTTAAGTTTATTTACATTGGACAAATAAAACGAAAACATTGTTTGTTTTGCTATTGAAAAAAGTTAAATAATAGAGAAAGAAATTATTGAAAGTAAAATGAAACAGTTATTACTTGAATACCAAAAAGCTAATTTCCATAAAAATACATTGAAGCATTGTTAAAGTATAATTACTGCTAGGAAATAACCGATATATATCTGAATAAAATTTATTCTTCATTTTAATTGATGCTTATGTATTAATGTTATATATTACAGCTATTAAAATTTATTTGTTTGTTTTCAGGAAGCCATAAATAAAAGTAACCCCAAGTTTGCTGAAGTCAAAGTTCAACCTGTTGAGGCCTACAGTGACGACCTTCGAATGTCAAAGAAACGCTGGGAGAAATGCATAATTCTGGATGATGATTATGTGTAGAGAACTCTTTAGAATAACAAATACTATCTCTCAGTTGTGTGCTTTTAATAATAATTAAGTCTTTAAAATATACACACAACGAGATAATAATTTACTCGTTTGAAGTTCCTTTAATAAACCCGGCTTCCTGAAATATATATTAATAGCTATTATTTACAATATTATGTACATAAGTATTCTTAAATATGCAGAATAAATTTTATCCAGAAATCTCAGTTATTTCTTAGTAATAATTAAACTTTTAACTAACTTTAAATCCTGAAATGTTCCATTCAAAATTGTTTTTAAAAGAAGATGTAATCTTTTATCAACATTTTGTCTTTTTAGGGCTACCTTAATTCCCCTAGGGACTAATAGACCACTGGTTATAATATTAAAGCCTATTTTTTAACATTTAGTTAAGTAATGTTGAGAATATCTACAGTTATATATGATTCTTGAGACGAATGATTCACTCTACAAAGTCGTAGGAGGAATTAATATATTGATGTCGCTGATGACAGCGAGTTTGTTGCTACGCCTCCAAATTTAGCGCATCATTCGGCGTTTTTACCGCGCTATTAGACACATCATTTGAGATTTCTGCCGAGCAGGGATTACCCAGTTGCTAAGAATATACATACTTAGAACTCCGCGGTTTTTGCAAGCGGAAAGAATGTTAATGATTTTTCCGAAGCAGACGACACTGGCAGCATCCATCTGTCTGTGTCGTGTAAAATTCATTTGCAGACATTAATTTCGTTTTAAACATGGTTGCTTCTCTTGGATGCTTCTTTTACAACAGTTTCTATTACTCTCATTAATTCCTCACACATTATATAGCCCTAATGATACGTACACTGAATCCAGTTCATCTCTTATTTTTTTAAAAAAAAAAAAAAAAAACTGAACACACTTGCAATGACCCTTAAGTATTTCACTCCCTATTTGCTTAAAGTTTGTTTATTTATGAGTTCATAGATCGTAGTTATAGTTACATTTTATTAGAAGCTACATGTTATGTTAATGCAAAACAGTCTGAAAACTTGTATATGCCGTAAAAATTCAGGGAAAAAGAACCAATAATGATACGGAAGTACATACAATAGAGCATTGATTATCCGAAGCATTTGAGGACTGGGGGTGTTCGGACAACTGATTTATAAGATGACAGAAAATAATACCTTTTTCATACATTTAATAATATTTATTGCATACCGTAATTTCCGTCGTTACAAGTATTGGTCTACAAATATCCCAAATGGGTGCTTCGTGAATTCAGTGAGCAAACTTTCTTTAAACGTGTATCGTCATACACACACCTCTCCGTACTCGGAGCGCAAGCGAATCTTTCTTGTACCGGATGATAACTGGCGATGAAAAGTGGATTACTTACGAAAATATCGTAAGGAAAACAGCTTACAGGGAGCCTGGACAATTCGCCCTTTCAACCTCTTAATCGAGATCGAGCCTAAGAGAAGGTTGTGTATACGGTGGGACGTCCAGGAACCGACATGTTACGCTCTTTTGAAACCTAACAAAAAGAAAAATTCAGAGAGATACTGTCAGCAAATGGATGGTTTAAACAAAACATTGAAAAAGCTGGCGATGTTCAATTTGAAGCACATTATATAGCACCGTGATAATGCCAAACCACATACTGCTTTGGCGATTCGTCAAAAAATCCCAGAGTTAGGTTGGGAATTTCTGTCGCATCCTCCATACTCCCCATACCTAGAATCCTCTAATTATCCCTTGTTTATCTCCTAACAAAAGATTTTAAAAAAGAAAACAAATTCAAAACTGAAGCATACGTCAACCTAGCAATACTTGAGTTTTTAGCCAGACAAGACAAGATATTTTTAAAAAATAATATTTACAAATTACCATCACTCCAGCAAGAGTTCATAAGTAACTACGGAAAATATATTGTACAATAAATATTATTAAATGTATGAAAAATGTATGTATTTTTTTTTTCGCTTCACAAATCGACAGAACTTTCCGGTTGACTTAATAAAACGTAGATAATTAACTTATTTAGTTTGACAATTTCAAAATAGCTGTTGAAGTAATGTGATTAGGATTGTTTTAGTAACGTCGCGTAGTGAGAAGCAACACGAGTGCTATGGGTGACGGACCTCGTCGTTTTGAACCTCGATCAAATAACGAGGACGACACCTGAGCTGACACTTCCTTCTCCAAATTTCCACACCATTGGGAAGATTTAGAACCCCTACAGATTTAATGTGCATCAGCCCCGCTACACAATGGATCTTTAGCGGCATCTTGAACCCATGAATCGACGTGACAGGCCGGAGGCTAGTCTACGACAATAACCACTAGGCTACCGCGGCCACAGGCCATTAAAGTAGGACTACAGTTTAGAAAAAGAAATCCAACATTTTCTTTTGCTTCAAAGATCAGGCTTATTTCTCACCACTAAATCTCGCAAATGTATTAAAGAGAATAACTGTATAGCTTCTTCTAAAGGCTTCTTGTTTTAACCACTTCATAGTATTCTCAAAGCAGGGAAAAGCTTTCTCACTGGGTAGTCTTTATTTTTCAGAACGGTCTTCGTCACCATGGTCTTTGTCGTCGTTGACACTCACATCGATTTCTTCGTCCGCTTGTACTTGATAACCTGGATCCTCGACATCACAATCGAGCCAGTCTTGAACGTTTTCCTGGTCACATTCTTCAACTATCCAGAATTCTTCCGTCAGCCCATCCAGTTTTAATACAAATTGCCAACTGGAATGTTTTCGGATAATTGGTGTTCGGATGATCAATGTTCTACAATAGATCAAAGAGTGGCTAATTGACGATGCTGTTATAAGAATCAACATTGCAATCTGGCAATGCTTTTTAGCTCAAACATCATTTCGGTATCATTATTTTCTCTCTCTCTCTCTCTCTTTATGAATTTTTAATTTATACCAATTTTCTGCTCAGCCTACAATTGATCGCATCGATTGATTTCAATAAACTACTTTTCTCTACTCTTTTTAGAGTGGAATTGTTAGTAGTGAAAACCAGTTTCAATAGAAAGATATGAATTGCTTTTAACTTAAAGTGCAACATCTTAAAAGACTTGTTCATGCTGAAATATTCTTGATTTACAAAATACACAGAGGGAAAATCTCGATACTTTCAAATGAAATAATTGTTAAAGTTTTAATTTATTAATAGTTAGTGGTATATATATATATATATATATATATATATATATATATATACCACCAAGTTTAATTATATATATATATATATATATAATTAAACTTCGATGTAAAATTATATTGAATATGATTTCGTAACTTATATAATCTATAGGTTCGAATCTCAATTCTACTGAAAGATCATTATGTGAAATATTAGGAGCTGTAACAGGTTCAATCTTATCGGATACGAAAGATCCATCTCCTCCCCTTCTTTCGGTTATTGTGTAAATTTGAAGCCCTAAAAATGAACCCAGGTGTCTCTTGCGCCCCATTACGTATTTTATGACGAGATCCTTAGCAAATAATTTACAAATTTTTTTCCTTAGCCATGGTAGCCGAGTGGTCATGGTCGCGAGCTCACGAACAGCGTTGTTTCCACTGTGTCGTGAATTCGAATCCTGGTACCACTAAAGTGAGTGAATGTAAAGTTTATTGGCGCAAGAGCCAAATATGGCTATGCTGCGCCAAACAAGATTAAACTGTGGTCTAGACGTGAAGTTGAAAAAAAAAGGTAAAAGTGGTTGACAAGAAGGAGGGTCGAAAATAGCGAAGGATCGCTAGGGTATCCCGGGAGTGCGTCACCCGTGTTTTATCATGGTACCATTAAAGACCCACCATGTAGAGGTGGCGATGCACATTAAATCTATTGAGGACGGGGTGTGGAAGTTTGGAGAGGGGGTACTAGCATAGGTGTGGTCCTCAGCATTTAACTGAGGCACGAAATTTTGAGACCCGTCGCAAATATAGCTCTCGTGATGCTTCTACAAGCGACATTTATAAAAGTTATTATTTATTAATAATCACCAATCAATTGGTTTTATATGTAATCCTGGAAAAAATTAAAATAATTTTCTTTTATTTTGAAAAATGGTGTTGTTTGTGTTTATTTAATAATTTTGTATAATAGAGTAATTTTTGTTCTGAATAAGTTTTAAGCTTTTAGATAATATTCAAATAGAATAAATGAGAAGATATGAATTTTAAAAAAATGTGTTTATCGATTGATCGTGCAATCATTGATTTATACGACCTGATACTATTATAAAATCATTATTTTGTTTTGAAACATTGATTTCGTTTTCTGTTTGTCAATGGAAAGAAATTAATGATATATGATCTTAATTTAAAAATCCTTCGAATACTCTTTGTGAATAAAAAAAAATAAATGTATACTTTTTAATGACCTCCTCCTTTCTGAGTAATGATTATTTACACACACGTATATATATATATATGTAATGATTTAACTTAATCCATATTAGTTTCTAGTAATAATAATTTAATTTCCTAATTTTTCCTACTCTCTCATTTAAAAGTAAAGAGTTCATTCTTATTTCCTGATACCAATCCTTTTTAACTCTAATTTATGCAATCACGCGTTCTTAAGAAATTCGCTGACAATGCTGTTCCCAGACTTCAGACCTGTAGGTATGATCCCTAAAAGACTTTAGGTCTGCACTTAAATTCCCTCGAAATCCCTCCATTCGTACCACATGTTCTATGACGTTTATAGTGAAATTTCCCTGCTTTATAACCAAAAACACAATGAAAAACCCTCTCTTTTTTTTACAACGTTTTTATGTATTTCACTTGGTGTGGGTGTGTCTGTGTGTGTATCAGTGTGTCATCAAATTTTTGATCGTTAATTTAACCAACTTCCCTTCAAGCTAGAGCTCTGAAACTTTGGGAATCGTTCTTAATCGCCTAACAATGCAATATTTAGACATTTGCGACAAGTTTTAACTAATATTTCAATAATTTTTTTAATAAACTTTGCCACCATATAAAAGCGTTGTTTATAAAAATGTTGGTTTTTACCTCGAATTATTATTTTACACTCTTGCTCTCATAATCTTTATCCAACGGCGGAGCTGTGTAATTCCTGCCGTGTGGAAATGGTCTCTCTCTCCACTACAATAAAATAATTACTTAAAAATGAAATTGGTTTTGACTGTTTTTATAAACTTAATTAAATAAGTACTATTTAAAATATTTAAAAGAAAGACTTAACATTATATATATGTAGGGTTTTCCAGCTAATTATAAAAGATTTAAATTTATTTTCCAATGTACTGTAAAACCAGTTCCTCAGTTATTCGATAGATGGCACCACGAATCAGCGTCATGTGATAGATCGTGCAGCGCCACCTATTCCTGAACAAAACTGAGCAACATTTCGTTCTCGCTATCTTTCCTCCACTTTCCGCTTCTCTTTTCATCCGCATTACCCGCGATGAAGTAAACTCCGAATGAGAGAGCGTGTTCCAATGCCGAACCTCTATATGGGATAAACATTAATTAGGCCACCATCTATCTGTCTCAGAAGAACTGTTTACTCCTAATAGAGATAATCTGTATTTAGATTAATGTGTATATATTTTCCCTTCATCTCTCCATTTAATAAGCGAAGTAAAATAAGTAGAGCCTCATCATTGAATTGATACGAAATCATCAGAGAATCCGTTAATGGAATTACTCCCCTAGACAAACTAGCCCTTTGCGTAAGAGCAGCATATATATCAAATAAAACTATCATTAAGATCTCTCTCTCTCTTTATATATATATATATATATATATATATATATGATAGTTTTGAGAAATATTTTAATATTAAAAGTGTTAAGGTGTTAAGTACTCTTTTTATTTTCCATTAAGAAAAGAAATTTATTTAGTTAGAGGCTATTTATTGTATGATAATAAACTTGAGAGGATGTGTATTCATTTAATTAAAGACATAACTAATTGTTCCTTCAATATAACATGAAAGGTCATAATTTAGAGCTAAAAAAAGTAGAATATTGAAGTAATGAATTTATAAATATTTATAAAGATTAATTTTAAGAATCTTAATAAATTAAAAAAAAAAAATGATCCCCATTAAAAACTGCAACATTATAAATGCTTTTAAACATAATGAAAAGTGAGTCATATTCTTTTTATTTATAATAATAGGCTAGATTCAAAAAATGACATATTTATGTGTTGTTAATATCAATGAAAGGAATATCAATAGGTAATTTCAAGCAATTTGGATATTGTTGAGAATAAAAAAAAAAATTAAGAGTTATTATGAATCATAGCACTAATTTCAGAATTAACTTTTTAAGAATTAGTCTCTTAAAAAACAAATTAATTTCAATGTGAATAATTTGCTTATTAAATTAGAAGTTAACTATGGTCTTTCTTTATAAGCTTTTAAATAGTTTAAAGACTATATTAATTATATTAAAATTTATTCTGTAGTAGTAATATGACTCCCTATTTTGCTATTAATAAAAAAGATGTTTGCTTGAAAGATTTAAGAAATGCGGTTATTAATCTGCAGAATATATTTATTATTACTTATGTAGACAAAGTACCTAATGATTATGCTATCACATGTAAAAAATTCTACTTTTAACTTAACAAATAAGCATCTTGAGAATAACAATTCATTTAGAGTTGTGAACAAGAGCCTAAAAGAAATTTATAATAGAATCATAAAATTTATCAGAAAATTGGAAAATTGGTTAATGTTATATTTACTAAAAAAAAATTTAGCACCAAAATTTCAGAAAAACCCTTTAAAATTCAGAACTGCATCTATTGTGTGGTTCGAATTCTTAAATTACTCTTGCTGGTAAAAATACTACACAGAATTATTCGAATTATTATGGATAACCTGGAGAGAATTATTATTATTAAAAATAGTGCTGATATAAAGTCAAATATAATAATAATAAATAGATTTATACTATTTAGAAGACCTTTTAAATTCTATTTTGTAAAAGTTTTAAAGGAGAATTATAAGAAATTTAATAGTAATAAAGATATTTCATATGACAAATTCATTTACTTAGTTATGTTTGTCTTAAAAGAAAATCGTATTTTCTTAAAATGAGATATATGAATAGATTAAAGGTATGCCATAAGATGGGGAAAATGTAAGTAGATGTTAAGCCAATATTTATTTATATTTTTATGAAGATAATTTTTAAATTATGATTGTTTTAAAATGTTTAGATATATTGATTCTTTCAAATTAATAATAAAATAGTTGTTAAACTTTTCTTATTTTTTTTATCCAGATAATTTAAATTTATTTATACTAATTTTAATATAAATGAAGCGGATTATTAAGATATTTTTTTTAAAAAAAAAAAAAAAAAAAAACAGTAGATAATAAAATTTCTAATAATATATGTGGTAAAAATAATAGTAATATATGTGTGTATTTTATTTCCCTTTGTTATTCATAAAATATCCTTTTGGTGGGGCTCATTAAGCCTGGATGTTTTAGGAACATCATTTATGATCATATTTTGCGTAATATTAAACTTGAGACTAAAACACGAGATAAGTTTAAATTAACTTGAATAAATTAAAAAATATCGGTCTCTAAACAGAATTTCCTTCGAATCTTACTAAGAGCAATTTAAAATAATAATTATAATAATAATATAAATTGTAGTGTTTATTCCCCCTGCCTGTTTTAAAAAAATTTCCTCTCTTGTATTAAAAAAAAAAAATCTTTTTTTTTCCCCATTTGGCTTTAATTTTTTTAAAGTTTTTATTATTATTATTTTTTTTATTTATTTTATTTTCTTGCTTTATTACCCTGTCTCTCTGATAGAGGGCATTGCGCTACATTTCTGGTTTAAGCTTAGTTTCCTTTCAGCGGGAGACTTATGTGAAAGTTGTTATACTTGTTGGCATTTCATATAAGTTTTTGCAATCTTTTTTATTCTAGTTGATATATTGCTTAGATTATTTCTTTTTCTATTTTCATTAGATACAGATTGATTATATCTCTTTTTCTGCATATATATTTTATTCAATTTCTTCTTTTGCTTTTTTTTCCCCTTCATAATTTATGGTATTCACATTTTGGGCTTTTGGAATTATTTGGTATTTGTAAAACATTATTTATCAGTCAAATCCATCAAAAACCAGATTCAGAATTTTAGAATATTATATTCCACTTTTTTTTTTTTTATCTTTTTTGTTTTTTTCGTATTTTGGTTTGTACCTATTTAAGAGCGGAACTTAATCTCCTTGATACTATTTATAGGTTTAATATTCTTTTGGATTATATTGATCTCTTTCTTAAATATCTTAATATATAATCCCTTTTTATTTTTCTTTTGTTCTAGATTTTTGGCAATTAAAAACTATTTATTATTTTTCTTTATGCTTTTTTTGTAATCTAAAAAAAAAACATTTGTAGGTTTCCTTTCCAACTCTTAAAATTTTTATTTAGTTTTAATATTTGCTTCTATACAAACTTTAATTTATTACTTTGAATTATTCCTTTATATTATTGAATTTCGATTTTCATTACACGCACAAATATATATATATATATATAGTAGATGTTGCCCGATTGTCAATATAAAGATGATTTTCTGTAAGTGTGTTTTATTTTATTTCATTTTTTCTGTTCTCCGGTTAACACGAAGACTCGAATCCTAGACCGACACTGGTCCCGTTTAATCCGAAATTGCGATGTTTTACTCTCTCTCTCTCTTTTTACACACACACACACACACACATACACACACACATACATACATACACACATATATATATATATATATATATGTGTGTGTGTGTGCGTGTGTGTGTGTGTATCTGTATGTGTGTGTATGATGTAGTAACTGCGTATAGAAGATTCCACTTCATTTTGAGCCTTGATAAATAGACGAGGATTATATTTGCATCGTGTTACGAAATTACGTATACACTACGTCATGCGCAAATCTTAGTTTGATCTCACTTGCGCAACTCTCAAAATTTCACATACTTTAATGGAATTGCGAATTTACAAATCCTTCATTACTTATCTATAATTCTATAATGAGCCTATGATTATAATAAAATGAGAAATAAATCTAAAGGCTATTTAACCCCATCGGATTCATACGTTTCCATTTTTAAATTTGTTTCTCACCAAAAATATTGTGTTATTATTATAATAGACTAAAATAGGGTAAGCAACCAAAAGATTTATATATATTCATCACATAATTAACAGTGTAAAATTTATTTCAACGTTATTTCAATGATGAATTCTGACATAGTTAAATAAGTCAAAACTGGTTCAAGTTTCAAGTAAACCGTCATTTCTTAAACTAAGAATTAATCATTAACTTTCGAGTTTCGCTTATATATTTTTGTCTGCTTCATAATGTTTTTTTTTTAATTTCGTTCTGCTTATTTCTACTTCTGTTTTTTTTTTTTTTTTTTTTTTACACATGTTATAATTACACTACTCCTAATGAAGCCCATTATTTCCACAGATTTTTGTGCAAGTATACAAGGAATTAAAATGAACTGTCTTTTTTAGAGAATATTGAAACGGCGGTTTTTTGACGTCATCGGGAGGAGAGATCCATATTGTGCTTTACTCTTTTCTTAAAAAGGAATATTCAAATCACCAAGAAGCCTTATATCGATTTAACTTGATCTTAATTTAGGTATCGTATTATATCTTCTTTCGTGTAATATTCATTTGCCTGTTGTGTATCTGACCTTTTCTGTTACATTATTATGTTCATCTTAAGCTGAGTTTTGTTTCACTGCTTAAGTCTGTGATGTTGAGCTACTCGCGATTTTCTCTTCACAAACCTCAGAAACTTTTTGGTAATTTGAATTGCATAAAATTACAAACTTTTCCCGACCAAAATGAAACTTGATTAGCTCAATTGGATGACAATACAAGTCAAGTGAATTAAAGAGAATGATATACGATTGAAATAGAATTGAAGGAAATGAAGGGAGGTAGAGAATAACGATGTGAGGATAGAGATTTAATATATATTGAAACATTTTAATTTGCTTTGCAAAGGGAAACAAAATATTGTTCGCAAAACTAAGGGAAAAAAAGCATCCATTCTGAAATTTCCCTCTATAGGGATAGAGCCTTCATTTTAATTAGAAAAGCACCATTAAATGCTTCAAAACATCCCTTAGATTATTCTAAATGAAAATCGTGTAAAAAAAATATACAATTGGGAAATGAAATGTTTATAGATGTAAAGATGTAGATTGGTACTGGTATATAAATAGACACATCATTTAAATTACGCATTAGATATTTTCGATACCCGTAAATATTAACTCAAGTAGCGCATTTTCATGAACTTTCGAATGATTCTTTTTTTCCCTTTCGCGTTGATTATTTTCACGTAGAGCAACAGTAAATTTTTCACCGTCCCCGAAACGCTATTAATCTTATCAATGGGACGGAGGAAGAATAGAGATAGTGCATTTCTCTAACTTTCCCACGCTGTATCGGTAGGGATTACACATTTCCGATATAATCAACACGAATCGATAAAATGCTCTTGCTATCACCTGCGTACAGGTAAGCAAACCGATTGAGGTGGGCTGGCATTTGAGTGAGAAAGGTTTTGTTATTAAATATAGGACTACGGCAGAAAGTGTTTTCACTCTCAGAAGAGTGCGCGCGTTTCGAAATGATGCGATTGCGTTTCAAGTCTTAACAGTGTTCTATATCAAGTGGAAGATGCATCTTGATCATTTCCCCCCCCCCCCTTAAAAGTCAGACTGCGAATGTAGATAATGGGTTTGATACATGTTTTAAATTATGCTGAATACACATTTGATTAGGGTTTTGTGTACAATAATCATACTCATTGTCAACAAGATTAAATTCTTCTTATTTTCTTATTCTATTTTTTAAAAAAAAAAAAGATATTACAATCACAGCAAAATTAATATATTGAAATCAATAACATAATTAGAAAGATTTTCCGTAAAAAAAATTTAAATTTCCATAAAAATATAATCACCAGATCACCCCCTCCCTTCCCTTCCGTCGGTGAATAATTTGATCAGGATCTTTGTTGCTCCTACGTTTGATAAAATGAAACGTCGGAGGAAAGAGTAATTAAGGGCTTGATAATATCACAAGCGTATCAGCAACTTTAGGAAAGCTATCTGAAGATAACTTCCTTCAAAATTTGGTCTTATTAACATTGTTTATTTTAAAATATTTTTTTTTATATTAATATCGCACTACAGAAGTACAGAGAATCACTGGAGAAACATTTTATGAATTCCTCCCTTTACACAGACTTACTTTGTGACGAAGACCCTATCGTGTTTCCCCCTTCAGTAGGGGACTTTATGAATTTGTTGAATTGAAATCTCTCCCAATAAATGAAACGTGACTTATATAGATTAGAGTTACTGAAGTGTAATGAATAAAATTGAGGAGATGCAAAAAAAAAAAAAAAAATGGAGCGTTTATTTCGATAATTAGCAGTTCAGTGAGTGATAGAAATTGTGAGCTGATGTTGTCAATTTGAGATATCTATATCAAACCTGTACCGAATAAGAAGCTCGAGGAGTGATCTTAAAAAAATTCTACAAAGAGTCAAGACTTTGAACCCTCATCTATAAATCTTCTAAGAACTCGAGCCCGATTGGTTCGGTAAGATAAACATTGTCTTTTTTATTAAACATTACATCAGACGCAGATTGGGTATATCCACGAATGGATTATCTTAGGGATTGGCTGTTAATTAATTGGCTCACTCTCTCTCTGAATAAAACAATTTGGTTACCACCATTGAGTGTTTTTCTATTCTTTGGATTACTTATTCGTAGCTCTATTATAGATAAGATTTATAATGGAAGTTGAATGACGAAATAATGGGCGTTGCAACTTTAATGTGCTCAAAGATACAATCAATTGGAAGATAGCTATACTTCTTAAAAAAGCAATTTGTTTTATAAAAATACAAAAAGTTTTTTTTTATCTTCAGTAACTAACATTGTTCGAGTAACACTTAAGTCGTTTAATACAGTTTTTGTGTAAATGAGCATGGTATTTTTCAATGGCTCCCCATTTTGATTACATTCCTTTTATTTCCCAAGATGATTTTTTTAATAAAAACATAAAGCACAAATTTTACTTAAAAACCAAAATATTTTTAAATTATATTTCTTATTAGACAATAAAAAAATTTCAGCCATGGAATAACTATTTGGATTTTGGATAATATACTATTTGATTTTTTTTTCTCCCTTCCTTTTCGGATTCAGTGCAAAAATCGAAGTGTAAAATTTTTTTTATTTTAATTTTGAATGCGAGTAAAAATTTTATGAAAACACATTATTTTAAATCGTAAGCAATCACATAAATGTATATGTACGAAGTGACGAAAATTTTAATAACTCTAAGAGTTATGAATATTTCTTCAAAAGACGAAAGGTATAAATACATATTAAAAACCGTCAGTATAGTAATTTATGAAAGTCGAACAAAAAGTAGAAACTTTAACACATCGATCAATAACTCCCGAGACTAACCCAGAGATGGCGCTCGTAGTAAACCAGTAACCAGGTCTTTCTAGAATACTAACCTCTGCTTGAAACGTGTGTCCGATTTTAGATCGATCGGGCGAGAAAAGAACATTGGCCAAAAAGAACAAGCAGTACTTTCGTAGAACAACGCGCTTAAGTATTGGTAGCGGCGCCGCGCACCACGCTTAAAATTTGCCAAAAAAGGCAGAAAAGGCAAAACATTGCCGCGCCACACAAAACAAAGTGACGCGTAGGCAAAATAGCGTTTCATGGCAAACCGAAATTTGCCCGGCTCGTACGCCGCTATTTTAATGCTGTACTGCCGCTACTTCCGTAGCCTTTTTTTGCCGCTTACCAGGTATTGCCTGTTGTTGCCATCCAGCCGTATATGGTATAAATTGCATTTGCCGCTTCATGCCATCGCCGCTGTACCGCCTTAACGGCCTTCTTTCGCTTCGCCGTCCACCGCTTTTGCGGCACAAATTCCTACTATTATTCACACTCTCCCTATATATCTTGTTCCAAATTTTCAATCATCAAATAAAATGCTTTTATTCATCACTCAAAGTTCAATAATTTTTTAAATTTATAGTGGATGACACTTGATATTAATACAGTTTTTTCAAATATTAATTCATTTAATTAAATTTAATTGGTGAAAATGCCGTTTAGCCCAACCACTTGGCGCGATTTCAAAAATTGTTAAACTTGGCGATTTTTTTTGGCTAAACGTTAAGTCCATGAAGCGGACCAGGATAGTGACATTTGGCAAAATACCGTCAAATAATTTAATAAAAAGTAACAAAATTAAAAATTTTCTTCATTGACCTAAGTAGGAATTGACTTTAAATTTTTTTGTTCTTATATTACTTGTGTTAAGGATCCAATTACGTGCACGAGTGAAGATATTGCGATATTGCTGTATTTTAAAACGTTTTTCTGAATTTCACTTGGTGTGTGTGTGTGTGTGTGTGTGTGTGTGTGTGTGTGTGTGTGTGTGTGTGTGTGTGTATGTGTGTGTGTGTGTGTGTGTGTGTGTCATCAAATTTTTCGATCGTTAATTTGCCAACTTCCCATCAAGCTAGAGCTTTGAGGTACGAGGAATCGTTCGTACTCGCTAACAATGCAATATTTAGACGTTGCGACAAGTTTTAACTCATATTTTCTTTAATAATCTGCAGTTTAACCTTAAAACCACTTGGCACGATTCAAAAAATTGGCACCAAACTTGGCGATTTTTTTTTTTTTTTTTTGGCTGAGGCGATTAAAATCAGTGAAACGGAACAAAGGTAGCCACATTTGGCAAAATACTGCCAAATAATTCTTAATCTTCAAAGGAGTAGAAGCCTTTTCTGAATTCTGGTTCCATTTTTTTTTAATAAAATGACTTACAAACTTTCAAATGCATGTTTTGATTTATGAGTATTATAGATTTCTTAATATGCTCACAAATGTATCTTTTAAGTAAATTTTAAAGTTAAAAATAACTAACAGTTTTAACTAATATTTCCAATAATTTTCTTTAATATACTTTGCTACCATATAAAAAACGTTATTTTAAAAAACGTTGGTTTTATATCCGAATTATTACAACGTTTCTGAATTTCATGGTGTGTGTGTGTGTGTGTGTGTGTCATCAGATTTTCGATCGTTAAATTTAACCAACCCATCAAGCTAGAGCATTTTTTTTGGGAATCGTTCGTACTCGCCTAACAATGCAATATTTAGACGTTTTGCGATAAGTTTTAATTAATATTTTCTTTAATAATGCAGTTTAGCCCAATCCTTGGCGCGGTTCAAAAAATTTGCTCCAAACTTGGCTGGTTTATTTATTATTATTATTATTTTATTTTTTGTTTAACTTAAGTCCGTAAAACGGAACAGGGTATACATTTAACCATGAAATATCGCTAAGTAATTCTTGTCATGTAAAAATTGGTTGGGTAAATGCATTCCATTCATTTAATTTTACCGGATGAATTAATTAATTTTAGTTAGTTTTAACGTTTTTATGTATTTCACTTGGTGTGTATCTGTCTGTGTGTGTATCACTCTGTCTCATGTAACCCC
>BMAW01124568.1:441971-595645 GCA_019974015.1 Nephila pilipes
GTGTGTGTGTGTGTCATCAAATTTTCGATCGTTAATTTAACCAACTTCCCATCAAGCTAGAGCTTTGAAATTTTGGGAATCGTTCGTACTCGCCTAACAATGCAATATTTAGACGTTTGCGATAAGTTTTAATTAATATTTTCTTTAATAATGCAGTTTAGCCCAATCACTTGGCGCGATTTCAAAAATTTGCTCCAAACTTGGCTGGTTTTTATTTATTATTATTATTATTTTATTTTTTGTTTAACTTAAGTCCGTAAAACGGAACAGGGTAGCCACATTTAGCAAAATATCGCTAAGTAATTCTTGTCGCCAAGGGTGGTTGGGTAAAAATGCATTCCATTCATTTAATTTACCGGATGAATTAATTAATTTTAGTTAGTTTTAACGTTTTTATGTATTTCACTTGGTGTGTATCTGTCTGTGTGTGTATCACTCTGTCATCAAGTTTTCTATCGTTAATTTAACCAACTTCCCAGCAAGCTAGAGCTCTGAAATTTTGGGAACTGTTCTTACTTGCCTAACAATGCAATATTTAGATATTTGCATCCAGTTTTAACTAATATTTCAATAATTTTTTTAATAAACTTTGCCGCCATATAAAAACGTTGTTCTTAAAAACGTTGGTTTTTAATTCGAATTATTTAAGTTTAGATCATATGAGCGAGAACAACATATGAATCAAAACCATATTTTATATAAATTACAATAGACACTTCATTAACCCTCCTTGGTTCAAAAATATCGCTAGTTGCACCAGTACCCATATTCAAGACGTAATTATTTAATATTCCAGAATACAATATACTCCTTCTTTGTATAAGGGTAGTTCAAAAAGCATGTGTTTTTGACTACAGATGACGTTGCTAAGGAAATTTGGGGTCACTATTTTGTACTTCCATCTGTTAATCGGAGCCAAAGCAAATTTCACACTAATTTATTGGTTGGTTTTGATTGGCGCTGACACGAGTTCTAGTCATCATTTTGTATCAAGTTATCATCATCGATGTGACCTAGACTCATCATTACACAAAATAAATAAAAAACAACAACAATGGTTTGCTACTGAGGAATCTGCTCCAAAGAAAGCGAAGACGATCTCATCAGTTGTAAAAGTCATGATGATGATTTTTTAGCATGCAAAGGCATCACACCAATGAACTTCTTGAAAAAAAGTGGCAATGAAAGTAAGTTACCCATATCTTCCTTCTAATTCGTGGACTCTAACTCTTTCCGAGCCGACCTCGGATATGATGTTCATTAATTTTATGTTTTTGAAAACAGATTCAGCATATAAAAGGCAATCAACAATTTGTAAAGGAATACACGATTCAGTGTACTAAAAATTCTAATTTTTGTTCGATCTTCACGAAACTCAGTTTGAATAATTTACAATATGTTTATATATATATATATATTAAATATTTAAAACTTTTTGACTTATAAATTTTTTGACATATACAGATATTTAAAAAAGCATTGAGATAATTAGCATATAGCACATGTTAAGCTACTTATTAAATTCATTGAAACGGAAACAAAATTTTATACAAGAAATGCTACATATAGGTAAATATTATGCAAGGGGAAACTTTTATAATTTCAGTGTGTTAAAAAATTATAAGACCACTAACTAATTTGCGCATTTCTGAAAGAGACATAATAGACAAATTTTAAACGTATATATATAAATGGGATCGGGAAACACTTTCTGTACTAATGCAACTTTAAAATTTAATCTAAATTCTATTAAGATCTGCTCATTTTTCTAAAAATTGAATAAGGTGTCTGTTAAAAAATTGTGAAACTACCTGAGAAAATTAGCATATTATACATCACATCAGAATCATCATAAAAAGCATGCAATATTATTTCACGACCGCGTTACCTGAGATGCAAAGGTGCAGTTTTGGATTATGTTACTTCCGATTTATTTGAAAATGCCGCGGGGAATCTGAGGGCGAAGCTAGAAAATTTTTATTTCCTAAGGGTACGGGTAAATTTGTGAAAGAGAAATAGCTAGGCAAAGGAAACGTTCTAAAACTACCATTCGCAATGCCATAATTAGAAAGGATGATTTAAACAAAATAAAACGATCCGGAAAAAAAAATGGGATTTGGAGGAGCATGGGACGGTCGATAAATTTTTTGACTATCAACTAAAAAGGTTTTACGACTGATAAGATTTTGGAACGTTTCAGCAAAAAGATTTCCCATGTCACAGTTCGGAAGATTTTTTTAATTTTAGTTTAGTTTTTATTAACGTCGCACTAGAAGCAATATGAGGGCTATTGGCGACGGACCTCGTAATTTTAAACCTGGGTCAAGTGACGAGGATGACACCTGAGCTGGCATCCCCTCTCCTAACTTCCACACCATGCCATTGGGAGGACTTCGGGTCCCGATAGATTTAACGTGCATCAGCCTCGGCTACACGGCGGGTCTTTAGCGGCCAAGGATCGAACTCGTGTCTGAACGAAAACAGCTGGCCATGTGTCTGAAACCATGACCACTAGGCTACCGTGGCCACCAGTTTGAAAGAGTCTTGGATCATATATTGATGCAAAATTTGTGAAAACGAAGTAAACATCGAAGTTATTTAAACATCATCAAGAAAAGAGACTGAAATGGGCTAAAAATGTTATGTCGTGCAACGGTCTGTTTAGTTTAGTTTAGTTTTTATTAACGTCGCACTAGAAACAACACGAGGGCTATTGGCGATGGACCTCGTAATTTTGAACCTTGGTCAAGTGACGAGGACGACACCTGAGCTGGCACCCCCTCCCTCTCCTAACTTCCACACCGACAACGGAGAACTTTGGGTCCCGACAGATTTCACGTGAATCAGCTCCGGCTACACGGTATGCATGTGTGTGAGATCTATTTATTTGAAAAAGGGAACCATCAGAAAATACTTTATTTTCTGCATATTTCTATGTATGTTAATGGAATAAATTGATTAGACACAGTGAGGTAAAAGGTCACTTTTTTATTATGAAAAATGTATTTCTAGAAATCCAAAAAAGTTATGAACTGATGAAATCTATCTATTTGTGGAATACTTAAAAAAAGATGTCTTAATCAAAACCCATGTGAGGCATTACGAAATAGATTATAGGAATGGGTCGATTAGATCCAATTAGACATAAAGGTTATTGCAAACCAATCACCCATCAATTCCATATTTAAGATCTCGATTGAAGCATAAGTCATTTAAAAAAGTTAATTTTGCTTAAATTCGAAAGAACTCCGAATCATAAATATTTTTATGTGATATGATTTTGTTACAAATTGAACCAGCCCAATCCTTACGTTCGCATTCTTAATTACTCTCCTAAATTCTAAGTTCTCTTCTAAATTCTAAATAAAATTTCTCAACAAAATTGATTATTCCTCCTTTTGAAAAGATGTTTGCGTGCTTAGACTGGTAACAAAAGCTGGTTCACAATCGGTAGCACAAAAAAATCTTATTAAAATAGCATTCTAATTAAATATCAAACAGCGTTTTGCTATAAATAAAGACATAATCCCAACTAACTGCATTAATAATTAAATAAAACAATTTGGTTTTTTTTCGTCCTCTACTAGAGAAACAACAGGGTATTCATCAAATACTAGTTAAACCGGAAGGAATTATGGGAAAATAAAGGTAATTTATTTTGGTCTGTGACAAATCTGAGACAATCACGTGACACTGAAGACCTTGGAAAATTTTTCTTTTTTTCTTCCTAGACAATATCCCTCTTTATTCTACGCATATGTTACGAAATTCCTTCCTGAAAAAAGAATTTCTTTAGGTATGAAAAGCTATTCATGCGATTCAACCTCTGCTAAAAAATTTCGCGAGGATAAGTCAGTGTTGCATATATAAAGGACACGCACATCAACACACTACCTGTCTTTCTCTGTAAAAGAAAGAAACTATTAGTGTTTTGATATAGACTTTACCCAATGTAATGCCAGAGAGTTTTGATATTGTGGTTTAGTCGTAAATCTAATCCAGAAATGAGAAGGAGGTGCCTGCTCATATGTCGTCCTCGTCACTTGACAGAGGTTCGAAATTACAAAGTTCGTCACCATAACCCTCGTGTTTCTTCTAAGTGCAATGTAAATAAATGATCAATCAAAAAACAATGTTTCAGAAATATTTTCTGTATACGTTGATTTTATTAGTTTGATGAAATGGGGATAATAGCCCTTGCTGCTATAAATCCCGTAAAACCAAACAATCAATCAATCAAATTAATGAAATATATAGGAGAAATTTGGAACAAATTTTCACAAAACTGACTGTAACTTTTTTTATATGATTAACTAAGGAAAATAAGAATAGTGTGTCTATAGAAGGCTGTAATCTTGAATCTAAACTAGTTAAATGGATAAATTTTTTGTTCTCCCTTAGGTTCTGAATCTTGAAACATAATCGAGAAACACTCTAATTATTTTGGATTCGATCTCTGTTAATCTGTCTTTTTTTTTTTTTTTTTTTTTTTACCCTTCTGTCTTTGTAAACAAAGCATTTGGCTTTTAATAGTTATAGTGATTATTCCGAATATTATACCTAAATACAGTGGTGCCTTTCTCTAAGTGGATATCTTTGAAATGTGATAAATAATATATCCATTTTTATCTGTGTGTTATTTCTATTTATTTCATTTCGCTCACTAAATAAGGTGAAATTTTATTTTACCATCGAATGAATATCGTTCAGTGAATCCTTAGAAAATCTAAGAGATGGCGCTCGTAGCATCGAAAATGGTTTGTTTTTAGAAAGCCTCATGATTCACTAGACAGCTGTCTCTCAGTTATATGCATGAAATGGTCTCATATTTATTGTCAATTGAAGCAAAAAAACGTGCATATTTAGATAAATGTGAGCTTTGAGCGGTTATTAAACACTTATATTTAAAAGGCTTTACATCAAAAGAGATCAAAGCTGAGCTGGATGAAGTTAATGGCATATCTGCTCCTGTGTTTTCAGGTGTTTACAAATGGGTAAATGAATTTAAACGTGATCGCACATCCACAAACGATGAGAAAAAAAAAGCCGAATTTTCTTTGAGTAAAATTACTTTCTGTTGAGTCAAGGAATTAATATTGTGACTGCACGCATATTGGTTACTCGATTCTGACTCAAACAGCACTTCTCAGTGCTCCCTCTGATTTTTTCTCCTTTTTTTTTAATCTGATCAACCGAACACCGACTATGGACCCGATTTTCGGCAAAAGAAACGACATGGATTATAATGAAGATCCCTCCTCCACCATTTCATCTATTTCCACTAAATCTGATGACACCAACTCATCCTGCCAAAGAAAACAAAAAACCGAGAATAATATCGCTAAATATTCCTGTCGCAAAGAAAAACACCAATCCATCCTGGCTGAACTCATTTTCAAAGGCACTGATCCCAACGACAAATTTCTTATCGAAACCCGACAACTTATCGAGGGCCTGGACAACAAAATGCTACGACTTCAATGTAAGTATACTACTTTAGTGCCTTGCGCAACTGCTGGCTGCCCTGTTCATCACACCCCTAATATCTCACCTAGTATTAAATCAAATAAAAGTAATGATAACAACTCTGACGGTTTTGTTACACCACTTAAAAGAAAAACTGCCAGGAAATTAATTAATAACTCGCAAATTGAAATTAAAACCAAAAATAAATACCAAAAACTTTCTACTATTGAGATTAATCAAAATTCTGAAAATTCAACCTAATCTAACTCAGAAAATAATACCAACAAAAATAAGAATCTCCCTCCCCCAGTAATGCTTAAAATAAGCCAAAACTATAGACAACACTTAAAAGAACTTACTTCTGCAATTCCCACTTTACGTACTCGCCTTTCCGGTGAATACATTAAATTGTACTCAAATAAATTTGAAGAATATCTTTCACTAAACAATGTTCTAAATACTATGTAATTGAACCTAAAATCTCGCATGCTTTGAAAATAGTTATAAAAGGTCTACCAAGAAATACTGATGTTAAAGATATTCATGAAGAACTAGGCTTTAACCCTACAAAAGTTAACCAATTGATCAACAGGCGAACGAAGCTCCCCCTACCGATCTACATGCATGGTCACACTACCAAGAAACGAAACAAATAAAAAAATCTTTGATCTTACTAAAATTTGCTATATGTCAATTACAATAGATAACTACAAAAATAATACCACCACTTAATGTTTTAATTGTAATAAATTTAATCACAGCGCACAAAACTGCCATATGAATCCGAGAACGTTCCGGTGCCCACCCCACTCGTGATTGTCTAATTCAAAACAAAATCCAAGAAATCACCTGTATTAACTGTAACGAAAAAGGACATTCTGCCTCCTACAAAGGTTGCAAACTCTTTCCTAAACCACCAAAAAACAATAATATTCCACTGAAAAAAAACTATCAGAGAAAATTTCACTTTCGCTCAAGCATTACCTTCTTCTCAACAGATGGCGCAGCCTACTACTGAAACTCCTAAAACTCGCAAAAATACACCTCACTATTATAATCAAATTAAAAACCATAATCCAGTGAACAACATGAAACAAGCAATTGAACAACTTAAAGAACTTGCAAAAATTTTCGCTCTAATACCAGGTCTTTTAACTAATTTACATAAAATTAAATCAGCTAAAAATAACACTGCAAAGATAACGGCAATCATCCAAGCTTTAATGTTAAATGATGAATAATTACAACACCACTTTTTTAATTTTTGTAAATTATACTCATATATATTATAAATTAAATCGCATTTTGTCCCCATCTTTCCTTTTGCATTTCCAATAAAAATTAAAATGTTTTTCATTCATTTTAATACAAAAAGGGCAACCAATAGCAGTTTCACCTCTCAACCAATATTCTCTTCTTCATACTGACCTCTCAACCAATGAAAATTCTGCACCCCAGATTTTCATCAAACTATTTTTATTTTTGGACTTTACCATCAAAAATAAAAAAATCCATCCTTCCAAAGCAACTTCTATATACAAGATTTGGGCTTGAAGAGCGCTCCACGCTCTAGGCGCCCATAGAAACATCAACGTCACAAACGATGAACGTCATTTGGGACGTCTTGTGGAAGTGACTACTACTGGAATGATTAACAAAATCTATGATGTGGCTTTGAGTGATCAACGAATCAAAGTGCGAAATAATTCGAGATAAAAACCAACGTTTTTATATGGCGGCAAAGTTTATTAAAAAAAATATTGAAATATTAGTTAAAACTGGTCGCAAATATCTATATATTGCATTGTTAGGCATGTAAGAACGGTTCCCAAAATTTCAGAGCTCTAGCTTGATGGGAAGTTGGTTAAATTAACGATAGAAAATATGACACACTGATACACACACAGACAGACACACACCAAGTGAAATACATAAAAACGTTAAAACTAACTAAAATTAATTAATTCATCCGGTAAATTAAATGGTTGGAATGCAGTTTAACCCAACCACCCTTGGCGACAAGAATTATTTGGCAGTATTTTGCCAAATGTGGCTACCCTGGTCCGTTTTACGGACTTAACGTTCAGCCAAACAAAAAAATCGCCAAGTTTGGAGCCAATTTTTGAAATCGCGCCAAGTGGCTGGGCTGAACTGCATTATTAAAGAAAATACTAGTTAAAATTTGTCGCAAATGTCTAAATATTGCATTGTTAAGAACGATTCCCAAAGTTTCAGAGTTCTAGCTTGATGGGAAGTTGGTTAAATTAACGATTGAAAATTTGATGATACACACACACCGAGTGAAATACATAAAAACGTTTTAAAATAATTGAGACCACTGGCATTTCGCAAGATACGAAATTTTCAATTTTGCATTAAAAATTGGGTGGGAAAAAAATCTCGGCAAGATGGGTGCCGCGTTTGATCTCATTTGAAAACAAAAACAATCACGTGGTTTCGTCGCAATCGTAACGAGTTCCTGCGTCGATACATACCTATAGACTAAATGTGGATACACGACTACATTCCAGAGACAAAAGAACGGTCAAAACAATGAGTTTTTAAAGATGAATGGCCTCCGAAGAAAGTAAAGATGGTGAAATCGGCCGGCAAGATGATGATCACGTTGTCTTATAAGGGAGGAATCACAGGAAATCATCTACACCGATTACTTGGTAAAAGGCAAAAAATAGCTGGAGAGTATTATGCTTCGTTATTGCATCGGTTGAGCGAAAAAATCAAGAAAAAACGTCCTCATTTGAAAAAAAAAAAAAAAATCCTTTTCCATCAAGACAGTGCACGAATGCATACCTGTGCGTTTTCGATGGCCAAAATCATGGAATTAAAGTTCGAATTATGACAACAACCACCGCATTCACCGGATTTGGCCCTCAGTAACTTTTTTCCCCCTTTCCAAACTTAAAAAAAAAGTATCGGTAAACATTGGTTCACATCGAACGAAGAGGTCATTGCCCAAACAGATGCTTATTTTGAGGACCTTCCAAAATCTTATGTTTAGATACCTTAAAAAAGCTGGAGAAACACTTCGAAAGGTGTACAGAGCTAAAAGGAGATAATGTTGAATTTTTTTTAAAAAAATCTACCTAAAATGATTTGTTTATCTTTTTTTCAAGGACTTATTGAACGACCCCCGTATATTCCAAAGCTTTAATTTTAATGTAATCAAAATAACATAATCCATGCAAAAATTTTATCTACCTTTTACACAGAAAGAAATAACGGACAAGGAAGCAAGAATCCAAATCCCATTTATGGAACGTTATCTTAAATTTGTATTAACAGGCCTGGAATTTTTTCGATTGATTGATTTGATTGTTTGTTTACATCGCATTTAGAAGCAACACGAGGGCTATTAGCACTGGAACTCGTAATTTTGAACCTCGATCAAATGATGAGGGTAACTGTGCTCGCTACTTCCTCTCCGAACTTCCACTCCACGCGCCCTTGGAGCTCATAAATATCCAATTAAGTCGTATCAGCATTATCCAATTTTCTCTTTATTACTATTTATGAAAACTCAAATTAGTACTTGTGTTAAATTCAGTTTACTAGGAAAGTTGGAGCAATATCAGCCGAGCTTTCACGTATAATTTCGGTGACCAAAATTCCTTAATCCAAGTGAGCAATGAGTGTATTTCTTTTCTTTGTGAATCTCAACGCCCATAAATTCATTTGTATGTGAATTTAAGGGGTGGCGTTTGATTTCTCAATACTTTTTATTACGCCGTTTGACCAATCCCACATTTTTAACTTTTCGTGCTTGCACACTGGATACAAAGTCATGTCGGTGATTAACTATGAAATGTTTAAATGAAAACGGAAGCTAATAATAATAGCTCATAAAATTCTGGTTGATTGATTGTTTTTTGTGAGATATAGAGCAATAAAGGCTAAAATCTCATTTAAGAGATGCTTTTTCTTTAGCATATGTCAAAGTACTTTAGTTTCTGCAGGAATATTCTGAACACGTGTGTGTGTGTTTACTCGTTACTATTGTTTCAAAAAGTTCTTTGAAGGCAATATTGCAATGTGGGTTTACTTTGATTATATTCCAGAGATGGTTTCATTGGAAGGTATATTTATTACAAGTCAAAAGAATATGCTACAAATCATTCTTATTATTACATGTACTACATATTGCATTACCCAGTAGATAGACTTCGTGTAAAAGGCCAGGGGTTATGATCATTTTGCACATGATTCGAGTGATGAGAATTTCTTCTCATCGGCTCTTTGTCCAATTGGATATTTTATCAGTAGTCAGAATGTTTCCTAAGTGTCTTCGAAATATTTACTTGCATGAAAAATCTTCGTTGGTTCTTTTCACTCTGTTTCTGTAAAAGGTGCTATGGATATCTTAAAGAGAAATCCAGTCGATGTAAATGTTGAACTCCGTAATCGATTTTGCGAGTTTGTCCACCTGATCATTCCAAACAATTTCCGAGTGTCCTGGAGTCCAAAGTAATATCATTTGTTTATGAAATTGCGATAGGAGGAAAATTTTGCTGACTAATCTGTGAATAACTTTTGGAGATTTTATATTATAATTTTTTGGAGCAGCTAGAACAGAGTGACTATCTGATAAAATTAACATTTTTTTTTATTTAATTCCGTGACATCATATAGAGCTTGGCATCTGGTCAAAGTTTCTGCAGTAAATATAGTGTTAAAGGGGTTTAAATTGTAAGCAAAGGAGGAATTTTTCGTTATGCCTGAAATAGAAGTCGTGTCATAGTTTTTCAGAGCATCTGTAGTTATTATGAAATAATCTCGGAAGTTATTGCACACTATTTCCTCAAATAATCTTCTGATGATAAAAGTAGAAAGGGTTTTGCCCTGAAATTCAAATTCATTGTTGTAAATTTCACATCGAAGCTCTGTGAAATACAACAATCTAGGGATAGATATTATTTGCTGCCTATTAATATTCAATGTATAATGTTTTTGTCCTCCTCCAGAATATTTAGATCTATAGTACCAGGGCTATTGAGATGCAGAGGAGAAAAGTCACCGTTTGAAATTTGAGAGATAAAAAATTTATTCACTAGCCCTCTTATTTTCTCCGACAGTATTTCCTGATCAGCTGTATGTAAAAGTACAATGTTTGGAGTCCGTTGCGGTAAATCCAATACATTTCTGAGTGTTTTGGTTTGAATGATATTGAAAAATTTTAGCTGATTATTTGACTATTCGTTTATGATATGACATGTATAATAAAAGGTACTGCAAATACTATTGGTACTGCAAATACTACACCATGCAAAAGGGAGGACTTAAGGCCCCGACAGATTTAACGTGTATCATCCTTGGCTTCTCGGTGGATCTTTAGCGGCCAAGGATCAAGCGCTCAACTGAACGAAAACTGCCAACCATGAATCCGATAGCATGACCACTTGGCTACTGCTGCCACGAGAACCACACCTGATCTGGCCTTTCCCTCTCCAAACTTCCACACCACGCCAATACGAAGATTTTGAGTCTCTACAGATTCTACGTGTAAGAGTCCCATTACACCGTGGTTTTTTCGTGTCATAAAGGCTAGAAACCAAGACACATCGAAAACTGCTGACCACGAGTCCACGACCAAGACCACTAGGTTATTGCGGCCACAGCAAATTACGGAAATCCATCTTTGATTTCTCACTTTCGTCTATTGACGGAATATCACATCAATTAGTGACATTTTTCTGATTTGGCAAAAAATAGTGGATGAGATTTTACGTAATTATATAGCCTCGAGGTACTACACGCAACTTATTCATTTGTCCATATTCATTTACAGAAATAATATGGAAAATTTAATGTATCAAGAGTGGCC
Source organism: Nephila pilipes (assembly GCA_019974015.1). NCBI lineage: Eukaryota > Metazoa > Arthropoda > Arachnida > Araneae > Nephilidae > Nephila > Nephila pilipes. The sequence goes on from BMAW01124568.1 coordinate 453,277, forward strand.
GTGATAGCAGAATTAAATTGTCGAGTGATCATTTTCGCGGACTTGTCTTCGGCATTGTTTTCCTCGAGTCATGGATTTCAGTCCTGATACTGCTAAGGACCCGCCATATAGCAGGGCTGATACATGTGAAATCGGGTCAAGTTCCCAAGTTCTCTCGAGGAAGGAATTCGTAACTATGACCCCTTGACTTCTATGGCTTTTTATACCTTCACTTGGGGTCTTACAATAAAAAATAATACTCTCCTCTTGAAGAAGGTTAAACATTGCCTATCCAAGGTATTGGGGGGGGGGTTAAAAAATGATATGAAAATTTTATAATCTTAAATAATTCATTCATTTTCCTCTCATTTTCCTTTTATGTTTTTTTTTTAATTCATATGTGCATTAAGCATATTTTTAATATACTTGTTTTAATATTCGAAAAATTCAAGGGCTCAATATGATACTGAGAGTAAAAAGTCCATCGGATAGGCATTCGCAACTAAATGATTTTTGTTAGAGGTCTTACTGACGGTTTTAGTTTTAAATTTGAATTCTAATTTTTCTCAAATCTGGCAGCATGTTTATTTGTTACTTCCACATATTTGCTCATTATCTAACTGTAACTGCAATGTTGTGTTAAATTGGGATTTGTGTAGATAGTATATTATTGTGATTAATTGAAAATTATCATATATTATAAATATTTATTTAGAAAACTCACAATGCCTGTATTGGAGTAAGTTATAAAGCTGCTCAAACATTTTAAACATTATTTTTTTTTGAATGATTTTCTTATATTCGGACTAGTCATTACCACGAGTTGGATTAGCCATTAAAAAGACAAATCTTTTCAAAAATGTTTTGAATTATTGGTTAATATTCTGAATTAAAACTAGTTATTTCATGTGTACCAACTTCATATTTTATTAAGAACTGCCATATGTTGGAAAAATAGATAATATTTTCCAGAAAATTAAATATTTGTCGTCCACATATGGATGGTTTTTTAACATTTTTCTTTCTGGATAAAAATTACAATTTTTTTGTTCCATAATTTTGGGGAAATTTTCAAAATTAAATGTTCAATTATTTTTACAAAAATATTACTTCAATGTATCAGATAACTTTATAGTTGATATTTTCATAGTGTTTTGAAGATCTTAAAGGAATTTGGGTTTTCTTAAATCATTGTTCCAATTTTTATTGGCTTCTATTTCAAGTTCTAACTTTTTTTACGTACCAATGTCTGAATCTTTAGTGCACTTACAGGCTTCATTTTAATAGAATTGTACTCCTTAAAAATATGTGTAGAACAATATTGAAAATAAAGACAGTTTCTCATAAACTTCTGGACCTTATATCCATTACTTATTATGAAATTTTTAGTAATGATGTCTCTGAAATTTTGGTGTTATCTTTTGAATCTGAATGTGATTTGAAAAAGATAGTCTTTTGTTATAGTGTACTTATGCAGTTCTTATCTGGTATCAATTTGATTGATTGAAAAATGTTCTATTTTTGTATTTATAACTTTAAACTTATTATTAAAGTGTTATGATTTGAAATTTATTATTTATGAGAAGATCATGTTTGTCAATTGTTACTTGTGTGTTAAGTTTTAGGATTTTGATTCTTCATGTTTTATATATGAATAATAATGATATGTAACAAGACAATTGTTTTGTATTATTTACTGGTCAGTTCTTTTGGGAAATTTATCTGACTGAAATTGGATAAATATAAGAAAGTATATTGTGACCTCCATAATATGGCTACTGCAGCCAAAGGGCCATTGGCACAAGCTTGCAGCTAGCATTGTTTTTCAGAAGTCCAAGATTCAAATCCTAATATCTTTGAAGATCTGTTGTGTAGTGCATTTGATGCATATTAAATCTGTCAGGGTTCACAGTCTTCAACTTGGGATAACATCATAGTTAGGAGAGTAGGGTATCAGCATAGGTGTCATCCTCATCATTTGACTATGGTTCAGTATTATGCAGTCCATCATGTTGCTTCTAAGTACGACATTAATAACAAAATTCTTATGATCTCATTAGCACTATAGTGTTTCTCATAGGTTATTGTAACTACAATTATAAAGGGAAAAGTAAAATTACAAATAAATCTAAATGAATTGCTATGTTATTAAGAGTATAGTTTAAAAAATGAAGTATTAAAAATTAGATATTGTTAAACAGAAGTATGCAATTGTAATCCACTCTTATGTAACCAACATTCTAATTGTTATTAATTATTTTTGAATCAAAATTCTGAGATACAGTACTTAATATTTAAACTGGCTCTGCTTTCTGAATTTTATTATTACTAATGATTAAAGTAGCAAGGTTGATAACATTTTAATCCAATGAGCTGAACTTGTGAAAAAAAAAATATCTTTGGGAGAAAAATGGATGACTGGATGAGAGATTTGATCTCATAGATGTCAATCTAAATAGGTATTGATGGCAATGTTTGTTTAATTGAATGTTGCCTAAATTAATATATTTAAAGAGGTTAGATCTAATTCAAATCTTATATATAATCTAAAAAAATTGGAATTTTATAGAACGACTCAAGAAATACAAAGTCTGCATATGTTTGCCTTTGAAAACTGCATAAAAAAAATGAGTGGGAATGATTTTATAAAAGTCTTTATTTTTCTCATTATTTGTTTTTGCATTGTATAACTAATGTTTTCTAAAGCAGTATTCCCTAAACCTTTTTTTTATTCTAAACATTAGAGATAGTTTTGTAGATGATTTAAGTTCATTGTATTTATTACTATTACTGTAATAAATAAATTAAGTAAACTGCTTTTCAAATAATTTGTGAGGTAGTTTGATTAAAATTATTTATCAATTTCAGTTCAAAACCAATAAGTTGGGCAGATCAAGTTGAACAAGGAGAAGGTAAACTATAAGATATATGTTCTTTTTATTATTATTATTAAGGAATTGTTGCCCTTTGGCAAACAATATGACAAGTTAAAAAATAGTGCGACAAGATACTGATTTGCATGAAATGATATTGGATATGAATAGTAAACTGAAGTGAAATGGATTCCGATGAAGGAATGACATTTTAAAATCATAATTAAATTATACTAGGCATATGTTGGTTAAGATTATTGAAGTTATGTGCGACAAATAACTATTTAATGAAAAATAATGGGAATAAAATTGTTTATTATTTAAAATTATAGATATAATATTTGTTACAGTATGAAAAATAAAATTAAAAAAAAAAAAAAATTAAAAATAAACAGCATATAGTAACATTATGCAATAAGATTTATCCAAAAAGACTTTTGAATAGCTCCATAATGGAAGATGAAATCATTCATTCATTTGCAAACTGAATCATTCAACCTTTTTTAAAGCTTTATCCATACACCTCTGTAAATCATATATTTTGCTCCAAATCATGAATAAAATTGTAAGTCATATCTTTTGATATTAAATAGAGCAATTAAAGTGTCTCTCTGAGGCATTAAGCTTTCTAAAAAACAAAATTAGAATAATTTGAAAAAAAAATAGTTAAAAAGTAAAAACTGTTTGTATTTTTAAAATATTGTCTGTCATTTTTAATGAATAGCAGTGAAGAAGAGAAAGAACCTATATGTAGGAGTTTCCCTATAAAAATTCCATTGGGGTTATCAAAAACTAATTTTCCAGATTGTATCATTATCTTACCCAAAAATTGCCTGGTACCAAAGGGTGCCCTATGTTTCACTTTTATCGATTATTTTTGTATCTGATTTGATAGCTTTATTAAGAGGAAATATGTCTTCTACTAAATTATATGTTTTCATTCCTTAGATATATGGATAGTAAATTTAAAAAAATTATGTGTAATAGCTTGAAAATGCATATTTTGTGAACTCAAAATCTTAGAGCAATGTTTTTTTCCTGCTAATTTTATTTCTGAAAACCAATTTTGAAAATAGCAGGTTTGTTTATTGTGCTATTGTTTTGTGGAGTTTACTTAAAGTATTAAAAAAATGGCTTTTTGTGTGATGAAAAGGTATACTATGAAATGTTGAAAGAAAATTTTATACTTATTTAAATATGGTTGCTCACCAACTAAATATTAATTTTTTTGCATGTAAAGTTATAAACAAAAAGACAAAGGGATGAATTCAAAGAGAAGGCCTTCTTGTAACTGTGCTTAGAATTAGCTCTGCTAAAATTATTTTGTATATACATTTGTAGCCTTTCTTTTCTGTCAAAAACCTTCGTTATTCTATTTTCAAAGTATATAATTTTTTATTTTTAAAAATTTTCTTATAAAAGTGTTGATATCCAATTGATTTGATTTTTTTCCCCCCTTCCATTGCTAGCTGATCTTGCTCCTGCTGGGGAAGTTATACGTGGTGATAAGAAGATAGTTACTGAATACAAAGTAAATAATGAAGGCAAAAAAGTTAAGGTATGAAAATTTAACTCTTAATTTTATTAATTAAACAGACTATTCTCAATTATTAAAGCTATCAGTGTTTAATTGATAGTGAAAATTTTTATTTTAAAATGTGATACCAAATATTTCTTGCAAAAAAGGTTACCTTGAGGTAAAGAAACATGTTTTGCAGTTTATTATTGTATATATGACTATGGAGTTAAGTATCTCTAGATCAAGAATGCACAGTTTTGTTATAATAGGCCCAATAGATAATCCCTGACTTATTGTAAGGTCACTTAGATTTTTTAAAAATTTATTGGATATCTTTAAAAATAAAGTTATTTGTCTTGTATTTAACTTCTTATATTCATTAAAATATTGGGTGCTTTTCCATTTCACTGGTGCAAATCTTGCCAAGCAGATTTTATTCGTGACAACACACTGTAAACATATATTCCATTTGGCATCAGTTGTATCATTTTTTGCAACTGTGTTGTTTGTGCTGGCAAAATTATTATTATTAAAAAGTACCAAATATTATTTTAAAAGTAAAGCATTTTATTAACATTTAGTACAATTTTTGTAGCAGGAAATGGTCTTGTAATTTCATTATCTAAGATATTCTTGCATTTTTTCTATTACCATACAGGATTGGAAGGGCTTCATCAAAAATATATGGTGCATCTAACTGGTTCATATTAAATTATTTAGTAATTAGTTACAATGTTTTTTTTAAATCACTTTATAGTGTTAGAAGTTTAAAAATTTGGCACTTTTCCATTTCATTGGCTCAAATCTCGCCAAGCAGACTATTAGCAACAACACATAACACATCAATCAATAATTCCCGATACTAACCCAGAGATAACGCTCGTAGTAAACCAGTAACCAGGTCTTTCTAGAGTACGAACCTTTGCTTGAAACATGTCAAAATTTTAAGTCGATCGGACCAGAAACAGCTGAGTTATCGAGGTTGGAGTAAAGTCGTTTTGTAGTTTGTTTAAAAAATGGAAAAAACCGAGTTTCGTGTTCTGAAAAAACATTGTTTTTTAATGGGTAAAAACACCGTGCAAGCGAAACAATGGATTGAAAAATGTTACCCGGACTCCTGTCCATCAAAAGCAACGATTTGTTGGTGGTTTGCCGAGTTTAAACGTGGTCGTACCGACACAAATGACGCGGAACGCTCGGGTAGACCTGTGGAAGCCGTTACACCAGAAAATGTGAGTGAAGTGACAAAAATTATAATGAAAGATCGTAAAGTGAAGCTCCGTGAGATTGCTGAGATGACACAGATATCATATGGAAGTGTATTTACTGAAAAAGGTTTTTTGAAGTGAAGTGAAAAAGGTTTTTTCCAAGTGGGTGCCGCGATTGCTTTCGATGGAACAAAAACAGCAACGAGTCGATGATTCAGAAAGCTGTTTATCGCTATTTACTCGCAACAAAAAAGATTTCTTGCAAAAAAAAGGGGGGAGATTTGGAAAAGCGTTGGAACGATTGTATCACCCTAAAAGGTGAGTAACAAAAGGTGTTATGTTGATGAATAAAAAAAATTTTTGCAAAAAAATGTTTCAAATGTTTCTCGGAAGTTATTGATTGATGTGTTAGTATACACATATTCTGTTTGGTGTCGGTTATATCATTTTTGGCAACTCTATCGCTTGTGCCGATGAAATCAAAAAGTACCAAAATTTCTTCAGTAAATTTAGTTTATATAATTTCAGGTGTTTATAGTAAATAAAAAAAAAAAAATGACTTATGTAATTTTATATCAAAACGGTGCATAATTCTATAAATTGGATTTTGTTCCATTGTTATAATTCTTAATACTGTGTAATTTCTTCCTTCACTATTTTATTTTGAGCTCTGATGTAGTTTAAAAATATTTTAAACCCAATGTATTATAATCAGTTAATTTATTGCATTAATATAAATATAAAATTTATAATGTTTTCATAATATTTTATAAATATATATATGATTTTTTTTTTTTTTTTTTTAAATTTTTTTTAATATTATTTTTTTTTTTTTTTTTTTTTTTCAAGTTTGTTAGATATTACAAGATTGAAAGGAAAATGGTCTCCAAGTCAATTGCTTATCGTAAAGTAAGTTTTTTTATCTTCTCTGTTTTTTATGATTTAATCTTTTATCTTTTAAGTCTAAAAAAGCAGAAGGTTCATTATAAAAAAAAAGTATAATTTGGATTAAAATGGCAGAGGTTTCTAGCAAACAATCTCAAAAAAAATTTCAATATGTCTTTAAATCGAGGCTTTGTCAATAAATCTGTTAAATTTAATTTACTTCCTACAAATTCTTTCATCAAAAAGTTTTCTAATACAATGTTGTCTTATGATGTCAATATACTTAGTTTTATAATTTTCTTATTTTCACAAAAATATACTGTAGATTTGTTACTAAACAAAGTAGGTCTTAGTTTAGAAAATAACATAATTCCATTTAAAATATTAAACAATAACAGTTCCTTGACAGTATCAGTAAGAGACACAAACTCTGCCTCCATAGAGCTAAATGCAATATATTTGTGCTTATTTGTACTTTCCATGAAAAAGAAATGTCACATATACATGTCCATTAGTTGAATGTGTCTTCCTATTAAGTTGGATCCCCAATTTGCATATGAGTAGCTAGTCAAATCATTCTTAATATTAGACAAATAAGTTCTCTGATATAAATATACTTAATCATTTTCCTTATCAAAATTTACACCTAAAAGATACTAAACCTTTCCAAGTTCACCAATAGCTAATGCAATATTACATCAGTTTTCAGTTTATAAACATAATTATAGTGGTTAAATTGATGAAAGCCAAATGATTATAACTTGGTATTAAATTCTTTATTCTACATTCTACTGCTTTAAGTAATACCATAGATTGATTTTTGTATTAAGTATATTTTGGATTCCTTTCCTTTTTGACATAACCTGGTGGTTGATGCATCTAGGTTTCTGCATGTATCTCACCATATAAGAATGCTGTCTTTACATATTATTGTAAATACATCCAACTCAACCAAGAAACTAAAATTTTTATTAATGATTTAAGCAAAATTTTATGACTGGTGAATACAAATTGGTTCACTTATGAATAGGTAGATGAGTTCATAGGTAACTTTCTATGTAAGTAAAGTTGAATTTTTGATCTACTAGATGATACAGCAGCTGCACTGTGTTGTTGTAATCTGATGGCAGCTTCTAATCAGCTGGAAACAAATTAGTTGCTCGGGCATATCTAAACCGGCTTCTTCAATTAATTCTTTCTTTTCCGATACTTGCAGAATATGCCTATGCTTTATTCCTCAATTCTGGATTTTAACTCATAAAACTCATCAACTCAGAATTAGCAAGTCTAGCTCTAAATATTGACTCAAAATTCTTTTTTAGAATAGAGTAAACAAGTTTCGCATCAGTAGTGTTTGAGTGAGGAACTGGTGCTCGACTTCTTGATAAGTAGTTTTATACAAACATCCCTTAATTCATTTGAACACTTGGTTCTCTTTTTGCTTGCACTATTTATTGGGCAATTGATCAGTCTCTCCCAAAACATAATGCCAGCAACATTGTTCTCTAGAACTTTCATATCAACTATCCACATTTGATAGTTGAAACTACTCAACTTCTAAAATGTAAAAGGCTACGAAGTATGTAAACATGAAATCAAGATCTTTGTAAAGAAAAATACACATATATTTTATGAAAATAAGTAAAAATATTTTATTCAAAGTATCGCCCATTGCTAGTTATACATTTTTCTCATCTTTGACAATTTGTAGATGAGATCCCAACAAAGTTGCTCCTCTTCAGTCATTGAGCCATTTTTGTAAATTGTAAAGCATTGCTCAGCAAGTGCATGTACCATTGATACAAATAAGTGGAAATTGGAAGGAGCCAAATTTGGTGAGTAAGTGGCATACCAAAATATTTCCCAATGCCTCAATCATTTCCTTCACCAGTTTTTCTGTAAGTGAGGGTACATGAAGATAAATAACTTTCGAGTTGCCTTTTATGATATTCCCACCGTTTTTCACTTAAAGCATTTGTCAAATCGATCATTTATTGTTGGTATTGCTTAGTATTAACGGTTTTGGCAGCTCACAATTGATCCCATCCTTCTGATCCAATCAAATACAAAGCATTGTCTTCCGTCCATAGCGATTTGGCCTTGCAGTCAATGTCGATGGTTAGCCTGGAGTTACCAATGATCTTTTACGCTTAGGATACTTGAAATATGTTCACTTTTCATTGCTAGTCACATTTGGATGAAGAAATGACTTTCTTTTGTACCTGATAAGCAGAATTCTGCAAGTTGTTCTTCAGTTTTTCAGCTGTATTTCATTTAATTCATGTTAACCCATTTTTTGTCTTCTGTATCTTTCCCGTGGCTTTCAAACGCATGGCTTCTCATGTCACACTTGATTGATCAGCAAGTTGTTGCATTTGAGCATCATCCTCATCCAATAATACTTTCAAATCATTGTCTTCAAACTTTTACAGTGGTCTTCCATGTTTTTCGTTTCACATGTCAAAATCACCATTTTTGAATTTGTTAAACCACTCAAATCACTAATTTACCGAAAGTATGCTCACCATGACCTTTGACAAGCATTAAATGCAATTCTACTGCAGTTTTTTCAAATGGTGACAGAAAATCACTGTTGCATAAAAGTACTATTGTTTTGAGTTGAAAATCTTTATCAGATGTTAAAAAATGGCACCAATGATGCAGCATGGGATAACTACATTAATAGCTAGTGCCATCTATGTGCAAATTCCAATTTCATATTTGCATACCTGGTAGAGTTCCTGTTTTTCATTCAACATGTTGATACAGACCCAGAATTATTAGCTAGTATAAAAAATCAAACTTGCCATTCAGTAATAAAAGCCTGTAACCATGAAAGAAATGATGGTTTCCATTAAAAATATTTTTAAAATTTTCCATTAAAAATATTTTTATTTATGCGTACATAAACTAATAATGGAGAAAACAATATCAAACCAATAATACCTTTCTCAGTTGTATAACAATACTCTCATTTTTACATATTCATCTCAACTTCAGATGTTTATGTAGCTACATTGTGACAACCTAATTGGATTAACTTCTATGTGTCTTAGATTTGATATGAAGGTGGAATTACAGGAATTTGCATTTTCACTCAGTGTCAACTGTTCACTTGCTTCATGGAACAGTTGCCGCTCCTGGTTCTGGCACTGCTGTTTGGAATTGCAACCCCTTTCCCAAATTTGAAGAATTAGCTGAGTGGTCCCATGAAACCTTCTTGGAATAAGCTGTAATTTATTTTTATTTCTGAAAAGCTAATTTATTTATTTATTTAAAGGCTTGGAAAAAGTTTGGTTTGGCTTCAAATGACCCACCTGGGCCCAACCCTTCCAATACTATAGTGTGTGAAGAAATATTTATGCAGTTCTTAACTAATAAAGAGGTAAGTGTTAAAATATTTTTATTATGAATTTATATTGACTTGTTTGCATTGTAGTCTTTGTAAATTATTTTTTTTAAAAAAAACTTTTATATGCATTTTTACAATTATTAAACTGACTTTTAGAAATTACATAAAAATTAATAAAATTAACTTATTTTTAATTAAACATATTCATAATTTGCATTATTGCAACAAATTTTTTTGTTTAGTTTACATGCTCTCTCCCCCACTCTTTTGGTAAGATAGAAATTGAGCTGTTATTTTTAAGATGGTTTAGTATTGTCAAATTGTGAGAATATTAAGTAACAAATTTTTTAACTTAGGTTACAATGTTGCATAAATATCAAAATTTGTTTTTAAAAGGTATTCTTAAGTTGTGTTTTAAAAAGTATGTTTTATCTATTACATCAAATGATCCTAAATATAAGTTGGAATATAATTTAAGTTTTTAAATGTATTTATTTAAAACATTTTTTTGTAAAGAGTAAAGCAAGTAATGCATTTGAATTTTTAAAATGGTCGTGTATTACATGTTATGTAAAAACTGATGGATAAGGGAGATTTTAAATTGTTCAAGAGTGAATGTTTTGGAACTGTTCTAAGTTTTCTTAATATGACTATTTAGCTTTGTTAAAAAGTGCTAAAAGAATTTGAAGAAAACAAGAAATTTTGCTCTTTTGTATCATGAAAAAAAAATTTTATTGTAATTTTATGAGAATTCATAAAAGTTTTTAAAATTTTGAATTAATTTAATAATTTAGAGTAAAAATTTTTTTTTTTTTTTTTTTTTTTTTTTTTGCAAAAATTTTTCTTGTACAATTTAGCAGTTATCATGAGCTCATGGAATAGTATTGTTTGTCGGGTTGTAAATTCTAGTCCTGAGGTATCATCCTTGTCATTTGACCAAGGTTCAAAATTATAAGATCTGTCGCCACTGCCTCTAAGTGCAATATTAATAAACAATGAATTCAAAGCACACTTTATCCAGGCAACTGATTACACCCTTCCTGTCACGTGCCTACTCTAAATTTAAGGCTTGAATTTTCTTACCATTTTATTTACATTAAATACAAAAAAATGAAATAATTCATATTTATACATGGACTCATTCATTCTCAAAAAATTTCAGAAAGTGTTTTCTTTTTAATTGTTTAGATGTAACGATTATGTTTTTTGTTTTATGTGATGTATTTATTTCAAAATATTATTGACATGCAATGCGCATGCACATTTTATGATAGTGTAAAATCTTAAAACTTTAAGAAATATTTGTAAATTTTTTTTTTTTTAATTAGAGTTTATGCATGATATTTGTTGCTTTAATAAAACGTTTTAAGCCATCTGAATATTTTTCATTGTTGTTTTATAGGAAGAGAAAGGTCAGGAAGAAGATCCTTTAACTAAATTAAAAGGTCAAAAGATGGTTAAGTGTCGTATTTGTAAAGATGATCATTGGACTACTCAGTGTCCATACAAAGATAAGTTAGGTAGCTTACCTGAATTATTAAAAGAGGAATCAGCAAAACCAGGTATCAAAGTTGTTTTAGTTATTTTTCTTTTCACCAGCTATTATCTTAAGCTTTGGATTTTTAAACTTTTAATTTTTTTTGGATGAGGAGTAAGTTTTATTTTTATGAATTAATAAAAAAAAAAAAAAAAAAAAATGTAATCCTAAGTTCTTTTTAGTAAAAGTGGTCATTCTAGAGAGCATTTGGCCAGCATTGTTTTGAATCCTGGTGCTACTAAAAATCCACCTTATATCAGGACAGATGCATATTAAATTTTTTGGGGATCCAAGTTCTCTCATTTGCATGGTGTGGAAGTTTGGATAAGAAAGTGCCATCCTTGTCAATTGACCTAGGCTCAAAGTTACAAAGTCTGTCACCAATAGCCCATATGTTGCTTCCAAGTGCAACATTAATTCACAAACAATTCTTTTAAGTAATCCAGATTTTTTTCAAAAAATCTTTAGCATAAAGTTAAAATTTTCTGTCTGAGAAATGATCTCTAATTAGTAAAATCCAATATTGTAAGCTACCTTCATTCAAATTGGATTTTATAATGCTGTATTTACTGCAATGTAATTTTTGCATGTTTGAACATGCAGAACTTTTATGAAAGTTTAAATTGCAACTAGATCTGTGCTCCTAATAAAATAAAAATTTGTAAAGATTCTTATGAAAGCACGATTTTTAGTCATTTTAATTACAAAATTATTATTTTGTTTTTATTTTTATCTCTTCTGTTTTTGGATGAATGGATACTTTACAATTCCTTCCTCTGAAAATTATATATGTTATTGTAGATGAGGTTAACTTATTCCTCGTAAGTTCGGATAAGGTTTGAGTATCACTTAAACATTATTTTACACCCATGTAAGAAATATGCAGTAATTACATCATTTCTTTCTTTTTGAATGGCCTTAAAATTTTAAATTGTCAATCGAAAAGAGGGAGAGGTAATATTTTGAATAAAATAAATTTTTCAGTAAATTATCTAATATGTCTTTTCAGCTACTTCTTCTGTGACTGCTAATCCTCAAGTTGAAGAAAAGGTGAAGGCTGGAAAGTATGTACCTCCAAGTATGAGAGAAGGTGCAAATAGGAGAGGAGAATCAATGACTCCTTCTAGAAGAGGTATGGTATTTTTATTTTATCTGCACTAAATTTTCATTGCTAATAGCTGCATTTATGCATTCTTTTATTGTGAAAATGTATTGCTAATTATAAATTATTTGAAAAAGTATGCTAATTATAAATCTTTAATTATTTAATCTTGCACTGTCAAAATTATAGGATTCTCATCTTTTAAAGTTCTGATCAAAGTAATGCTTTTTTGAATTAGTATATATTTTATTTCTTGAGGAAATTAATTCCTATTATACTAATAAAATAATTTTATTTAACTTAACTTAAAAAATTATCAACAAAAATACATATTTTGATCATTACTATTCATACATTTTTGTAAAATTACTTAAATAAGTTTGGAGTAATGGGAAAATAGAATTAATGAATTTTTAAAAATTCAAGTTTTACTCTGTGTTTGTTATTAATTACTGTATTTATATTAATTGACTTTGAAAAGCAGTAAATGAAAAAGCTGGTACAATTTTTTTTTTTTTTTTTTGCTTTGTTCTGAAAGAACTGCCGAGTTCATTTTTGTAGATGGTAAAAAAAGGCATGCTTTCATGCAAATTGAATCTCAATAGAATAAAACTAATAATTCAAAATTTTGACTATAAAAATCGATTTGATTAAAATTCATTTCTAAAATTTTTCTAAGTGATGTAATAAAGAGAAATTTGTTATTTATTAAAATTATACACTTATTCATATTTTAATGCTGTTCAGTTTGAATAAAAAAAAAATGGCGCTTTTAAAAATTAGGAGTATAAAATGTTATGCAGATCACATTATAATTTGGTCCACAATTATTTGTATATAATATAGTATTAATTTATTATAATGTAAGTTTATTATTAGTATGTAATATAAATATTTTTAATGTAATTTGAAATAATGATGGAAATTGAATGTTTATTTCAAAAAAAAAAGTATAACTTTGAATTTGATAATTTACTTTGATTTTATTTTTAAATTTTGTATTCTTGACTTTTACACTTGACTTATTTTACTTTTCATATGCATGTATTTTTAAATCATGAGAAAAAACTTCTTCAGTAAATAAATTTGCTCAAAAATTAAAATAATTTGATATAAAAATAATACACTCAAATATTACTAAGAGGAACTAATGAAAAATTTGTAGATGAAACACCCACCATTCGAGTAACAAATCTGTCAGAAGATGTTCGTGACTCTGATCTTCAGGATTTGTTCCGACCATTTGGCACTATTGCTAGAATTTATTTAGCAAAGGACAAGTCTACTGGTCAGTCTAAGGTAAGTAGTATTTTTTGTTAAATATTTATTGATTACAAAACATATTAATAATGTGTATAAGAAATCTATATTTTTGTAATGTATTTTCAAATTAAAACAAACAGCTTGACTTAAGAGCATCTGTATATCTTATAATATTTTTTGGGTCATTAAAATGTATTAAAGTAATAATCAGTTTTAAATATCAAAGTTAAAATTTCTTGAAAATATTTTTTTAAAAAAATAGCTTTGTGTTTATGTTTAAAAAATCCTTCCCCCCCCCCTCCCTTCCAAACCCAAAAATAACATTCTGCCCTTTGTGCTGCTGGGAGAATAAGTATCATGTAATCAAAATTCATATTCAAAAATGATTTAATATTCCCACAAAAATATATATAATAATATTTTCAGGTACATGAGCTTATTCTAAGTGGAGGATATATCATTTGCATTTTAAGGAACTCTCAAAATATTAATTTTTATGATATTTGCTTTTGCAAAGTCTTCCATGCTGTGTGGAAGCTAAGAGAGGAGGGTGCCAGCTCAGTTATCGTCCTTGTCACTTGACCAAGGTTGAAAATTGTCCTTCACCAATAACACTTGTGCTACTTTTAGTACTATGTTAATTAAATCAACCATGCTATTGTAAATATAAGGCCCATGCTTAAAAAATAACTGGTTTTAAAACATGTAAGATTACTTTTTGTATTGAATATTAATTTGTAACTGAGTTATATTTTTTAAATAGCCTGCCTGCCTGTATGTATCTATGTTTTATTTTTTAATAATACTGCAGTAAGTCTAAAATTGGGAAACAAAAAAAATACAATATATTCTTATTTCATTTATTTACTTCATTTTTATCAATTTATCTGCCTGTTGTTATGGCTGAAAGTGTTTCAAAATAATAATTTATTTATTTTTTTTTTTTTTTGTAAAATCTGTATTTGTGATAAGGTGTAAAATTTGTTTTTGCATTTTTTTTTTAATCCTAAAGTTTATGATCTATAAGAACTGTTTTGTGTGTTTGACATTGATGTATGTTATAGGCTTTTAAATTCTTTTCATTGAAGCCATATAACATTTTTTGATTATGTCTAAACCAAAAATAATTGTTTAGATTTTTTTGAAATAATTTTTCTTAAACATTATGGATTTCTTTCCTGTTATCTAGTGGATTAGAATACCAGTAAAACTTAACATTTTCGTAAGATATGAGAAAATACTTTTTTTTAGCAGATACTGTATTAAATAAAGTGAGTACAATGTAATTATTGTACTAATATTTGATTAACCATTTTATATATATATATATTTTGGGGGGGGGGTATCTCCAAGTCATACAAATATCAGTTGGTCCATACAAGAAAATTTCTCTTAAAAAGGCTGCACTGCTATTTTAAAAGTGACTCCTAATGTAACATCAATTTAATAGTAATAAAAGTAATGTGTATACTATATTTATAAATTATATATTTGTTATAATATCTCTTAAGTTTTCAAGCAGTAAAAATGTTTTTCTTTCTTTTCATAGGGTTTTGCATTTATTAGCTACCATCGCCGTGAAGATGCAGCTCGAGCCATTCAAAGTGTTGATGGATTTGGTTATGATAATCTTATATTGAGTGTTGAATGGGCCAAGTAATTATTTTTTTCATGTTTGTATTTGTAAGATACTAATTTTTTTTTTTTTTTACAAATTCATAAAAGGATTTATCAAAGACTTTAAAAAAAAAAAAAAAATGCTTTTGACGTCTTATTTTTAATTATGTGTTATGAAAATTTATATTGTTAAACTATTTTTATTCTGGCATATTTTTATATATTTCCTCTCAGAATTTTCCACCTAAACTTTTAAAGTGTAGAATTAGTGTAATTTAAAAATTAAAAACGTGTTATATTTAACTTATTGCTTTAAACTAGCTAAAATATCACAAATTTTGCGTAGATTTAAGAATACGAACAAAAACTGAAAATATTTTGTTAAGTTCAGAGATCAGTTTAAAAGAGAAACTTCAATATTTTTTTTTTTTATTAAATTCTTAGCAATCTTATGACATTAGTGTATTGTATATATTAATTATATATTTTTTTCATCAATATATTTTACATTCATTTATAAGTGGAACATTTTGTGTAATTAATGATTATATTTCATTAATTATTTTAACTAAATAAAATTGTCAGAAAAATTTAATTTGATGAAATGTTTTGTAAATAATACATGAATAGGACATTAAGCAATTTTATTGATAACTAGCTTGTATATCCATTCTTCATATGGGTGAATTGAAAAATAGAACAACTTGATGAAAAGATATTTTTTTTTTTAATGAGGACTAATTTTTAAATATAATTTTAAGCAAACAGCACATTAGCCTCCTATGAAAGAACGATGTAGTAAATGAAATAGCAAAGTGAAATAAATTTCAGTCCAATAAGGACAAAATTTGCTGTTCATATATTACTTTTTTTTTTTTTAGCTTTCATTATTTTAAATAAAACTGTTAACTAATTATTGAATGTTATATAAAGTTTAACAGAAATTAAAATTCATTAAGTGAGTAATAATAATTTAACAAAAATATGCTACACATATCAAGAGAAAAGCATGTGCATGTTTTTCCTGAACAAAAGAAAAGAAAATCAGTTTGGTAATTAAAACATAATTTTTCTTTACATTTAAATAAAAGTATACTTAGCTCCAGTTCTTTTAGTCTAAATATACTTATTAAATCAAGGCAGGAATTATTAATAAATGAATTCCTTTAATAGTTCCAATCACAAAAATAAATTGATTTATAGAATCAAGCATACATTTAAAAAACTGTGATGAAAAATTATATACTTTTTGGAATGTCCTTTCTTAAAACTATAATTTATTCTTAAATTCAAATTTTGCCATTAATAATCCAAACCATAAGTATAAAGCATGCATAGATGTTTGAAAATAATATCCAACTGAGAACTTTTATCAGCACTAATTTCATTTTTTGTTGAACTACATGTTGCAGGCTTAAAACAAGAAAAGTAATATTTATAAATGCAAAAAAGAACTTAAACACATTGACAGATATTTTGAAAGTAATTTAAAATCTAACCATTGAAATTATAGACTGTATGTTGAACATAATTAATCATGTGTTAAACAACAAAGCTGGATTTGTGTTCTACATAAGCAGTAGTAGATTATAGACATGACCAAACCAACATGGCAACAACTAAGTCACCAACATGAGTTCTGATTATTTTGAACTATATTCAATAGTAAATCAATTATTCTAAGAATCTTTAAACTAAAATTAGAAGAAAAAAAAAATTTTGATTTAAAAAAAAAAAACAATAATTAAAGACAGCTTAAATATTTGAAACAGGCAAATAAAACCAAATCAATTGCTATAACATTGAAAATGAGGTTAGTTTTTGCTAAGCCAACTCTCTTTTAACCAACATGAAGTCTAAAATATAAAAATTTAGATTAAATTCAGGAATCAATCGCTGAAAAAAAATAGGGTTAGTTTTCAAAAAGCAGGAATATTGAAAATTAATCAGCAGGCAACCTAAAATACAAAAATTTAACTCAATAAATTTGAGAATATGAACAATCAAATCAACCTTTGAAAAAAATAGAGTTAGTTTTCACAAAGCATGAATATTAAATCAAAGAAACAATTTAATAAACAGGCAGTCGGAAATACAAAAATAGATTATAAATTAACAGAAATTAAATTCAAAACATTCTTATTGGGAACAGAACAATTTTTATTATTCAACAACTGAAGATGATATATAAAATTCAACAAATGAAAGTAATGTTTACATTTACAAGTGGTTTCAATGTATTGGAATCCATAGCATAAATAAAAATGAACAAAAAAGAAAGGTAATAAACCAAGGTAAAATAAAATATTCATAATGATGTCAATAACATCAACAAATAAACCAAATACTTTAATTGGTGATTTTAATTTCAAAATTTATAAATGGTGAATTTAGTTTTAAAAAGTAAAATGAAATAAAATGTCAAAACAAAATGATTTATTCAAAATACTGTTTTGATTTGATATTATAAATGTTATTAAATCAACAAATAAACCAAAGGCAAACTTGGCAAAATCTAATTTTAAAAATACAAAATATATTTCTCTGATTTACTTGTGTTTTCCAATACATTAACACCTGTATGGTGATTAGATGTTTAAGAATAGTCCACTGTAGCTCATGCATGTCATAACAGGCGACTGAAATGAGTACCCTTAGGGGTTATATCAGGGACTGGTCCTCCATGTTGGGGGCATCTCAGGGGTTTATCTTTAGGTAGGTATGGGCATCATGATCCTGAGGCTACCTAGTGATCTTTTTCTTTCCTATGGGGTTTACTGACTTTGGCAAACATGGGGGAAGTGCCTCCGGGATACCTTAGCAATCCTTCTCTATTTTCAATCCTCCTCTTGTCAACCAATTTTTCTTTTTTCAATTTTTTTTGAAATATCTAGATCACAACTTTACCTTGTTTGGCACTGCATGGCCACTTCTGACTCTTGTGCCATGAAACTTCACTATCATTCACCAAGGCATCAAAGTGAGCATTGTTTAAAATTTTGCCAATGAAATTTAATTTTTTGATGGTTTTACATAATTCTCCAAAAATACAAAGTTTTCCATTATTGAAAACAAATCCTGGAGAGAGTCTGTATCTCATAGGCATAACCATAAGTTCTGAGATTCAACAGGGCAGTGCAATAAATTTTACATGACAGGTAGTTGGTGTCATTAATGTCTTAGGTGAATCCTTGAAATCTATTAAAACACTTGAGTACGTAATTGACAACTGACTTTCGAACCTTTAAGCTTCATAATCATGTACAGAGTAAGAAATGAAAGGAAAAAAAGAGACAGGTACTGCCACTATAAATTGGTACTACTTGGTGAGGAAAAGCTTTGAAACACCTGGGTATGAACTAAAATAAATGAGTGATATTGCAGTAGGTTAAATAACTGACAGAAAGAAATTCAACTGGCGGCTTAGAACTTAAATATAAAGTATGATAAACTTAGGCAATACAAATGGGCAGCCTGGAACTGAAAGGCAATACAATTCGGTAAAACTGACAAATCAGAAATTTTCAATTATAATTCGTTAAAACTGACTAAAAGAAGTTTCAGCTAGAACTAAAAGAAGAAATATGATTATCTGAGTTAGTACAATTCACTAAAAATGGCAAATAAAATATTTCAATTACAACTGAAAGAGAAAGTGAGACTTAGCAGGAATCAACTTGGAATAAATTTGTCTGATAAAAAAAAATTAATAAGAATATCAACAGGTGAACAAAAAAAAAAAAAAAAATTAAAACAGGTATTCTAAAATTCAAAAATAAGTAGAGTAATAATAATTTTTAACAATTTGCAGTAAGCAATAATTCAATGTCCAATGCTTATACTTGCTACCATTTCAACACAGAAAATTTTTGCCAAATTTTAAAAAAAAATTTGATGAATTTTTTTTTCAAATATTCTTTTTAGATGAGGATTCACTTGATAAACAATTTTAATTATTTTGAAAATAATTAAGGAATCATATTAATTCTTTTAGGAAGAACAAATTATTTTTAAAAATCACTTTCAAATTATTTGTGTGGAAAAGATACACCTTGATGTATATGAAATTTAAAATAAAATTTCATGAAATCTTAGTTGAATTCAAGAATTCAAAAAAAAAAAAAAAAAAACGCCTTTGTGGTGCACATTATCAGTATTCACAGATTCTTTGTACCAAATTTTATGCTCATATATTTCATTATCTTTCCTCTATACCAGCAACAAAATTGGATCCTTTTTCCCCCCGTTCTGATCATGCACAGTAAAAGCAAATTTAAAAAAAAATAATTAATGGTGAATTTTGGAAGGGGAGAAAAAAGCCTGGTGCACACTATCGATATTCATTCAAATTTCATGGTCTTGCATCTTCTAATTGTTTTGCTACATCACAGGCTAAAATAGCAAATTCTTCCTCTTATTAATTTAGATAACATCAATAGCTAGAATTTGTCTATTTTCTTTCAAATTAGTTGCGATATAATTTGTGTGACAAAAAAGTCAACATTACACTTCTTATTTACGTGCCAATTATTTGGTTCGATATGAAGGAAATTGTTTTCATTCATTTGTTACCAATTCAAGGCCTGATTAAAGAATTGGTAAACAGGTATTTTCGATTCGGGGAGGAGGGTCAGTATTTGAGCTAGCGAAAATGCATTTTTCCCCAGTGTTCATAAAAGGCAATTAATTGTGTGAAAAAATTTTAAGTGAATTTTAAATTTCTCATCATTTTGTGTTTATTTGCAAAAATCAAAGATGTGAAATCTTGTTTATACAAGAGGAGAAAATCATCAAAGCAACATTACGAAGGAAATTTAAATTATTTCTTTTATAAATTCATAATGTGATAGAAGTAAAGGAATATACTTAAATGAAGGGAGAGGGTAACATTTTTAAACTTTTTTTATGTGTAAAGGCTGTATTGTTAAACTTAGATAAATTATATTCTTTGAAAAGGACAAAATATTTTTTGTTTGTTTTAGATATAATATATCGGATGTGTTTTTTTTTTTTTTTTTTTGACAAAAGCTACTAAAAATTCAATAACTTTAGGAGGGGAGGTATCTCACTAAAATGAAAAAAAAATTCAAAAATTATAAATTGGTGACATCTTAATCACATTGCTTTTTTTTTTTTTTTTGGTGTGTGTGCTTCTAATTTTAACCCCAGCTGTTCTGTGCACATTTATTATGTGCATTTAACATTCAGACCAATATGGCTTGAGTATTGAAAGCTGACTATAAATGCTTATGATTAGAAATTTCAGAAAATTTATTTCTAAAGTGAAATAAGTTTTTTAAAAAATAGTTTTGTTATTTGAAAAGAATGAATGTTGACTACTTGAGAACTGTAAATTATTAGGATTTAATAAATATTTATTTTATTTGTACCTTGAATAATAATAAAAAAAATGTGTAATTTGCAAACATGTTTCTTAAAATTCATGTACATATTACTTGGTAATCAAAAGGCATAATATACTTGTTTTTTATTCTCACGTAAATCAGGAGCAGATCTTGGCAACACATTTAGCATTTTACCTTTAATTCTTTTCAATATATTACATGATTCTTTATTTCTAGAAAAGTGCTATCTTTTTTTAATATATGGTGTATAATTAATAATTTATCAAATTTTCGGCCAATCAATCATTGCCCTTTGTTTTCTTGGAAAATTTTTGTACTAAATAGTTGAACAAGAGTATATAGATCTTTTACTGGTGTTATAATAAAATATATCTAGGGTTTTTGTTTGGTCCATTAGTTATTGGCTTATTGTGATGAATTAAGTATAAGAATATTATTCTTTTTGGATTGTAGTTATAAAGTAACATTATCTGTGAAATAGAAACTTAAACTATAAACAAATAACTGTATTTTTTCTTGATGCCAAACATAATGAAATTATTTTCAAAGACATTTAATATGATGTCTGAATTCATAAGCTCACTAGATATTTGCATGTCTTGACTTTTTCAGGTTTATTTCTAGTAAAAATTAGTACCTTTAAAACATATTTGAATATCCTATTCAAATTATTTAATTTAAACTATATGAACAGAAATCAGCCTTGAAAAGCAACTATTGTTCATCTACTTAAACATTTTTACTAGGATTTTATAATTTTGGAAGAATCTCTTGCCTATTTCCTTTTGTAGATTTCACAAGCAGATCATATATAAGCATTTTCTATCTTTTACAAGTTGATTTTTTTTATCAAAATGAATAACTCGGTTAAGGATATAATATCTATGCCGTGGTTACACAAAATGAGTTTCTGCTGTTTTCTTATACCCAATTTCCCCCCCCCCTTTGATTCTATTTATAACTTGTACAGTCCAGCTAATAATAGAATCATATATACTTGAAAGCCCTTATTCTGCTAGTCTTCTATTATTTTCCGTAAAACCATCTACTTTCATTGTTTCTTAGACCCATGTGGTGATCGGGAATGACAGAATAATCCCACTGTAGCTCATGCATGTCGTAAGAGGTGATTAAAATGGGTATCCAGCATCTGGGGGTATAACCGGGCACACCTCCCCTAGGGATTATATCAGGGGACCTCAGGGACTTGCCTTCTTCAGGTAAGTATGGGCATCATGACTCAGAGGCACCGTAGTGATATTTTTTTTCCCATGGGGTTTACTGTCTTTGGTAAACACGTGTGATGCGCTCCCAGTATACCCTAACGATCCTTCTCTATTTTCGACCCGTGTGGTGACCGGGGATGACAGAATAGTCTCACTGTAGCTCATGCATGTCGTAAAAGGCGACTAAAATGGGTACCCAGCGTCTGGGGGTATAGCCGGGCACCCTGCCCCTGGGGATTGTATCAGGGGACCTCAGGGACTTGCCTTCTTCAGGTAAGTATGGGCTTCACGAACCCGAGGTACCCTAGTGATCTTTCTTTCCCATGAGGTTTACTGTCTTTGGTAAACACGGGTGACGCACTCCGGGGATACTCTAGCGATCCTTCTCTATTTTTGACCCTCCTTCTTGTCAACCATTTTTACCTTTTTTTTTTTTTCAACTTCACGTCTAGACCACAATTTAATCTTGTTTGGCGCAGCATAGCCATATCTGGCTCTTGCGCCAATAAATTTTACATTCACTCTCTCACATTTCGACCCTCCTTCTTTGTCAACCACTTTTTATCTTTTTTTTTTTTTTTTTTTCCCAACTTCACGTCTAGACCACAGTTTAATCTTCTTTGGCGCAGCATAGCCATATGTGGCTCTTGTGCCAATAAACTTTACATTCACTCACTCATTGTTTCTTATTCTATTGATATCAGATCGCATAGTAGAAATGAATAGAGTTCCAATACCCTGTTCACTCCTGATAATCTTCACAATAAATATTTATACTTGCAGTTGTTTTAAACAAAAATTATATGGCCGGAATGCAAAGGCGGTTTTAATTACAAGTTTATGAATTCATTCTACATTAAACAGATTGAATATCACTTTTTTTTTAAACGATTTCTGTATTTAGATACTTTTTCCATTTCATTCATCAGGTGTTTCTGTTGATTTTTCAGAGAACATTTTTGTATTGAACATAGCATTTAAACTTTTAGAACCAATATTTTAAAGAATCACATTATCTAGATCAGGATGGCAACCTGATTTAGATAATGTGGTGTTAGATACCAGGATGGTAGATGTGGTGTGCCAAACCAATCTACAATATGAATCAGGATGCCGCACAGTAGGAAATATTTGAAACAATTTGATTTTCATGGCAATGCAAGCAGTTAGGGGATAGAAGTCAAGAATGCAAATTTCGAGTGTCATTATATATTATTTTAAAGATATTTATTAACATAAAATATACCTATTCTTTCAACATAAATAAAAAATTAAAATTGTATATGTATTATGTATCTTTTAAATATATTTATTAAAATAATTGTAAATATTCCTTAAATAAAAAATTAAAATTTTAATGTGTGTGAACCTTGTCCTTATACCGGTCTATTTAATATCGCAATATCAGGGGTATAATTTGTGACTTTCAATTTAATACACGATTCTGAATGTTCATTTGTTAACATCTTTGTGAACTGAAAATATTTTTCATGTGAGAAAAGATTTGCTCT
This sequence comes from Nephila pilipes, assembly GCA_019974015.1. Lineage (NCBI taxonomy): Eukaryota > Metazoa > Arthropoda > Arachnida > Araneae > Nephilidae > Nephila > Nephila pilipes. Next base: position 476,715 of record BMAW01124568.1, read on the forward strand.
CTTAGATATATAGAATCAAAAGCTGAAAGCAGAGCACATGCAGTTCTCTTCAATTATATTTCTCCGTCAGTGACAGCCATTAATTTAAAATTTCTGGTTTATCGTTACCTTCCAGATTTTTTCGTAATTCCTATCAACTTCCATCCTCTCGAATACTGACCCAATAATGGTTTTTTAAAATCTGAATTGATTAGGAAGGAAAATATAGACATTATAAGCTTCAAACGTCTTAGCATATTTTGGAAAATTCCACCTTAAGTGTTTGGCGTTAGATGTTTTCTCCCCCTTGGAAGGGAAAATGTTGACCTTTGGAGTGCCAGTGGCAGTTCGAACTCTGGTCCATTGAACTCGAAGAAATGTTAGCCGAACGCTAGCCAAAGGAGACACCTTCCGCAGGCAAGTCACAAAGGTGTTTTAACTTTTGGCGTTGTTGAAGAAAGCCGCTGTATACTCTTTTTTCAATATCAGCGTGATGATATGTAAAGGAACGTTCTGATATTTGAGTGAAGGTCGCGCTTTTTTATCATTACTGCAATTGACCCCCCCCCCTATTGTATTGAACAGTTTCCATTTCATGTCATCGGTTGTCTCTAGTTGAGTGGCGTGTGTGGTTCGCCGTAGCGGGATATCACTGATTGTGATTTATTTGCGATTGTGTTAGGTTGGTTATTGTAGTCCTTTAGTCTTGCGGTCTTTAATCTCTTGTCGATATACCTCTTCTTTAGGTAGGTACGGGTATCATGACCCCGAGGCTCCCTAGTGATCTTTTTTTTTTTTTTTTGCATGTTTAAATCACAGCTTTTTGGCGCGGCATGACCACATCTGGTTATTGCACCATCAAAATACTTTTACTCACTCCCTTGTCTTTTCATTTTTCTCTCAGGCCTCGGCAGTCTATTGGTCAAGGTCGTGGACTCGCGACCGGCAGTTTTCGTTCAGTCGCGGGTTCGATCCTTCGATAATTGGGAGGGGCTTGCTCACTTAAGTTAGGTACGGGCATTATGACCCCAAAGTATCTTAGTGACCCTTCTCTATTTTCGAACCCTCCTTGTCTACTAATTTTTATCTTTTTTTCAATTTTTCACACATCTAGATCACAGTTTTACACTTATTCTTCTGGCGCAGCACGACTACATCTGGCTTATTCGCCATTAAAAGTACTATCACTCACTCATTCAGACATCTGGATCACAGTTACACCTTGTTTGGGGCAGTATCAGGAGAGGGGGGTGCCAACTCAGGTGTCGTCCTTGTCACTTGACCGTGGTTCAAAATTACGAGGTCCGTCGCCATAGCCCTCGTGTTGCTTCTAGTGCGACGTTAATAAAAACTAAACTAAACTTGGCGCAGTATCGCCACATTTCGCCTTTGCTCCATTAAACTTAACCATCACCTTTTAAAAATTCGCGCAGACGCGGTATTTCTTGAATTTGGGATAATATTGTCTGTAGATTTGGTGAATTCCTGAACAATCAACTTCATATTTCTCATCGGAATCATTAAATATGGACTAATGTTTAGTTTTAAAATGGCTGTGTATACCTGAAATGCGACGTATGACATTTTCGCTATATGATACACATACGGCGCGATTTTTTTGTTGCACGAATCCATATTCATTCTTCCAGGAATCTTGGAAGACTGTGAACATCAAGCTGCTTTCTTTATTAAGTAGTGGCCATTTGATTAAATATGTAAGTTTGAATTGTCACAATGATTAAACAAAAACTAAGAACGTGTCGTCAAGTTAAAAGTTTCCTATAACGTACGATATGCATCAAAGTAAATTTTACTTTCCATTGAAATCAAACTCGATACTCGCGTATCGGCGCGATTATTCGAACGAATAGGGAGCAAATGCCTGAGGTGCAGAGAGGAGAGATACGGGACGATTTTTCTTTATCTGATAACTTTGTATAATGGTATCGAGAGCCAAAGTAAAAATGAAAGAAAACTGCTTCAGATCGTATTGGCTGCAATGCAACACCAGAACTAATTTCAGAAATATGTTTAAAATACCTAAATGAACTAAAATCCTCTCAGAAGTATATAATAAAGTCCTTACTAGCAAAATCGGGAAACACTGCATGATATTTCAGCATTATAGTTTTTTATGTTTTGTTGAGAAATGTTTCAAGTCATATAGACCCTACAAAATTATTATAGGGTGGATTTTCAAGAACATACATTCATCATTTAAGTGGTGTCATTCTGAATAATTTTTAAAACATTTACATTTTAGAAGAAAAATATACAAAATTTCGGAGAAAGATGCAAAAAGCAATTTGTCTTTAAATAATTTTAAAATGTATATCAAGAGCTTGAGAATGAAAGGTTTATGTAATTTTCATTACATATACCTTTCATTTGAAGAAAAGTACTGGGTTAACTTTGGGTCGCTGTAGCCTAGTGGTCAAGGTCGTGGACTAGCGGCCGGCGGATTTCGTTCAGTCGCGGGTTCGATCCTTGGCCGCCAAAGATCCGCAGTGTAGCCGGGGCTGATGCACGTAAACTCTGTTCGGGGCCCAAAGTCTTCCCGTTGGCTTGGTGTGGGTATTAGGAGAGAGGAGTACCAGCTCAGGTGTCGTCCTCTTCACTTGACCGTGGTTCAAAATTACGAGGTCCGTCGCCAATAGCCCTCGTATTGCTTCTAGTGCGACGTTAATAAAAAACTAAAAACCTGGGTTAACTTTCATTAATATCAGTTCAAAAAAATTTGCTTTAAGATCATGATATGAAGCACATTGATACGAACAAGAAATCGCAATAGTACTATATATCGAGGACAGGAGATAACGGGAATCATCACATAAAGAAGAGAGAATTTCTGAAATCACGAGCTATTTTAAAATTAAAAAATTGTTTATTTAAAATTACTCAGATTTCATCTCCCGTTGTTCTCTTTAACTACTATGTTAAAAGGTCGAAGTGGTGATCCAGAACTTTAAACACTGAATGGCAGCACAGTTTAGAACTACTGTGGTTGCATATGTCCCCAAAGTAAAACACTTGCCTCTGTGTCTTAAGACAATCGCCACGGTAGCCTAGTGGTTAAGACATCGGACTTGTGGCCGGCGCTTTCGTTGAGTTGTGGGTTCGAGCCCTGGTGCCACCAAAGCTGATGAACATTCAATCTGTCTGAACCAAAGTCCTCCCATTGGCGTGGTGTGGAAGTTAGGAGGGGGGTGCCAGCTCGGGTGTCGTCACTTGAGCGAGGTTCAAAATTACGAGGTCCGTTGCCAATAGCCCTCGTGTTGCTTCTAGTGCGACGTCAATAAAACCAAACCGTCTAAGGCAATCGCACATAAATTGCAACCAGGGATACTCCGGCTAGGAATGACAGAATAGTTTCACTGTAGCTCATGCATGTCGTAAGAGGCGACTAAAATGGGTACCCCGCAGGGGTATAGCCGGGCACCCTGCCCCTGAGAATTATATCAGAAGACGTCGGGGACATGCATGCATTCTTTAGGTAAGTACAGGCATCATGACCCAGAGGCTTCCGAGTGATCTTTTTCTTTCCTATGGGGGTTTACTGTCTTTGGTAAACACGGGTGACGCACCCCCCGGGTTACCCTAGCGATCCTTCTCTATTTTCGACCCACCTTCTTGTCTATCAATTTTTGTCTTTTCTTCAAATTCTTCACGTCTAGACTACAGTTAAATATTGTTTGACGCAGCATAGTCATATCTGCCTCTTGCGCCAATAAACTACATTCATTACTCCAGCTAGGGCGTATGTGTCGACGAGACCCGCCACAATTAGAAACAACCGATGATGCCAAATGAGAACTAATCAAAATAAAACTCATTGTAACAGGGAGGGATGTATATAATTGGGCAGCAATGGCTGGAAAAGGAACTTCACTGCAAATATTATTTGGAATGTTTTTCCTCGTATCATAGCGATGATACAGGAGCGGGACAAGGCAGCGGCTCTCTTCAACAACACCAAAAGTTAAAATGTCTGAATACCAGCCCGATCAGAATGTCTTTTTTTTTTGGTTTGGTTGGTATAGACGCTACGAAAAAGCGACTATTCAATTTTTTTTCGGACCCACTGGTCCAGGGCTCGAAACAGTCGCCGATAACCAAAGCCAACATAGAACATCCCCCCACATAAAGTCGAAAATACTTATCCGCGAACATCATTGAAGGGAGTAACAAGATAAGTCATTTGAAAGGATTGACAAAATTGCTAGGGTTTTGTAATGAACCTATTGCACGCATAAAATGTTTATTTCTAGTAGAAACATTCTTCTCGTCTGTTGTAAAAGTTTCAAAAAACAGATGTGACAAAATTATATATGGTATTAAATCATTATTGTGTTCCTTTTTTTAAAAAATGTACCAATTGTATAAGTATACAAATGTGTGTTACTATAAACATTTAATTCTTGAAGGTTCAATACCTTTCAAATTTCGCTAAAATGGTTTTTATTTTTACTTGTGTGTTGACATGAAAAGCACCTTAAACCAATTCAGTATCTAATAATTGATTTTTAAGTTTGAAATTACTGGGATTTTTCTCTTCAGTTTATACCATACCATTATTTAAATAGTTTTATTTCTTATTTTCTGGTCAGTAATTTTGTTTAAGGCTCATAAAGGTTTTGTTTAGATTTTTTTAATGTATTGAATTTTGTGGAAGTAAAAACATGTTTTTTGTTTTTTTTTCCTTTTCAGGCCCTCTGGAACAAATTGATGCTTCTAGGAAGAAAATTATGTATTACTGGTTCTGTACATTTTAAACAACTCTCTATTGGATTTTTTATTAAAACCATTTCAATTAGAGTTATTCAAGTCTCTGTTTATTTTGTGTTAACTTTTCTAGGGAAAGAGAAAACCTAAAAAAATATTTTATTGTTTCACTTATCTTTTATATATTTATTAAAAAAGCCTTTGTTCTTAGTAAAAGCATTATATATGTATTCAATATCATATAGTCATAAATTTTAGACTTTTAATCAATAACCCAAGAACTATTTATAACCTCTCAACTGACATTTGCTTTTCTCTCTCTGTTTATTTTTTCTTGTTGTGTATTATGTTGTATTGTATTTTTTTTAAAATTAATTTACTTAAAATTTTGAAGGTTTTTTTTTTTTTTTTTTTTTTTGATGGATATTATAATTTATTTCTTGTTTACATGTATTGATGTAAGTTTGAAAGATGTGTGTTTAATTTTTAAAAAACAGTTCCCCTTTTTGAAGAAAAATCTTTTCCAAACGAAATTGTAAAAATAATTCTTCTAATTTACTTTTTGTATAATAAAGAATTTTTCATTACTAGCTGGTATATCCATTCTTCATTTGAATAAATTGAAAAATCTAATGATCCAGCTCAAAACATACAAATTTTTAATAAAGATCAACTTTTACATAACATTTTGATTTATTTTAAGTGAACCATAAGTGATTATTATAATTGCTCCATTATTTATATATATATATATCAAGAAAGACAAATATTCGTTCCATATGTCTTTTTAATTACAGTTTCATTTGTATCGATATAATTCTGGAAGAAACGATTTAAAAAATCATAAATAGATACTTTGTAATGCTAATTGATCTCAAGAAAATAAGTTCAAATAGAACAGTTTTTAAGAAAATTGATGATGCTACTATCTGTTGGTTGCAAAAAAATGATTTTTTCAGCAAAAAAAAATAACCAAAAATAAATTTGGATTTTTTTTTCCCGACAGGAATATGCTTTCTGTGCCTAACAAACATCAGCGAAGCTCTGTAAAATTTTTTGGAACAATACAGTAAACGGTGTGAATTTGCATATTGGACAAACATTCACATTTATATATAATTTTAAATATCATGATTGTTATAAAGGCTTCTTTAATAATGGTATTGAAGGATATCGAACAATTTTTGTTAACTCAATAATAGAAAATATTTGAATAAAACAGACATAAGTTAACTTTGGAATGGTGACCTTAAAATAGGAAATGAATTAATGATATGGGTTGCAATGGCTTTCATTTTGCTTTCTGCTCCGTTTCATTTTCTTTTCTGTAAATAAACAATGAAAAGTATTAAAAGAAGAATTTGATTCGTCAATACTTTTTTTTTCTCATACTCATTTTAATAAAAACAACGAACAGTTACATAAACATTAAATAACAGTGAAATTATATTGTTTTAATTTTATGGATATTCTATTTCAAGAAAAAGATTTATCACATAAGTTTAGAATTAGAAAAATATACTCAGATGTCATTTAAAAATAGGTTTAATAACTCTAATTAGTGGAATATATTTTTATATTTATTGTAAAAATATTAACATGCCTTTAATATACATTGAATTCATTTCTAATTATGGTCAATCACAAAGAACTCATTCATTCTTTCTTTTTTTTCAATTGGTTTTCTTTTTCAAGTCTTACTTGAAGAATTGAAGAAAATATCAACAGGGAAGAAGGTTCTCTTCCAATTTCATTAATCAAATTCTTGTTTCCTTCATCTGTATTACACTTTATATCATTAATTTGCTCAATTTTTTTAAAATGTTAAGTTATAATATCTGCTGAATACTGTCATTAGTAAAATTATTCCTTTAGAGAAATTGCTATTGAATAAAATTATAGCATAATTTTCAATGCAATTATTTGAATTGCTTCACTTTAAAAGTAATAAGACTTCATACAAAGTTTTTTTTTTCTTCCATCTTTGTGACAGAATATATATATAAGAGTTATTGCTTTCATCATATAACTGTTGAATTTTTGAAAACTATTTCAATGACCTGTTAGAAAAATTCTTATGCAATGAAAACACAAAATTTCGATAATCGTTCTTTAAAATATTGCGCATAATAAATAATATCTAAACGAATCCAGAAATACAATTTTGGTTCTGGTATTCGTATTTGTTGCGAAATTGTGTAATTTTTCCAAAAATTCACAAGTAATTAAATCCACTTCATCTAAGACATAATCAGAAACTTACTTTAAAAAGTGTAATTTAATTTATATTGATTATTTTTATAATTTTGAATATACTGACATATTCCATAAATTGGTTATGTGTATATAAATTTCTAAATTTAGTTTTACGATTCTTAGAGCCTAATGGGACAAATTAAAGCGCAATTAATAATTATTGGTTTCCCCCCCCCAGAATTCATATTAAAAGAAATGGCCAACTGTTTTTTGCTTTATGTCTTATTATATTTGTGGATGAGATTAACTGTCTTCATTGCTCATGCATTATCACTCAAATGTGTTGTCTTAGTGCCATCCACACGATTCAATTTATCTTAATATGTGAGAAAGTAGAGAATGTTAATATAATTTTAAAATTCAAATTATTAACCGCACAGCGTGTTTGAAGTATCACTTTTCATGATTAGCTCAAGTGTAAGGACTATATGTGGATTTCAGTTAAAAAAATGTTACTAAATAAAAATAAAATTGAAAAGTAATGTAGTATAATGGAATAATTTTTAGAAAGCAATCCTTAAAGTAATGAGATTTTTTGAAGTTGCAGTAAAAAAAAAAAAAGGTTAAGACAGGCATGTAAAAGGGATTTTTCAGGAGTCTTGAATAATTTATCAATCGTGTTTGGTGATCCTGTTGTTCTTGAAGAACATTAAAGATTAAACAATAATAATCATTAAGAGATTAGCTGTGCAGTTTTTTTTTTTTTTTTTTAACCTTTTATAAAGTAAAAGTTAAGTTTCAAAAATATCACAGATTAAGGTCTAATTAAAAAATGTTCAAATTGTTTGATTATACAAAAATAGTAGTGACTGTGTGCGAATTATGTATTCACTGATTTTTAGCGTTGTTTTTATACGTATCAATTATGATAATAATGCTTAAAATGTACTTTGAGTGTATTTGTTCTATGAAAAATTATCCATCGCCTCAGAGAATGGGGGTTGAGGTAAGCCGATATATAAGTAGTTGGTATTAATGTTCTAATAAAGGACCATCTTGTACGATAGTTATTGATCAAGTTAATTTTCTTAGATCTGTAGCATTTTTTAAATTTCTATTTTATTAAAAGTAATTAATTCGTTGAACTTTCCAATTGCATTTTTTCGTACTTTCGCCTCTAGACAATACAAAATAACTCAATTGTTATATTAGAAATTTAAGTATTGGATTGATATCTGATCACAAAAAACATAAGAAACGCAGCATCAAAAACGAACAGTATCTATGATTTTATAAATTGAAATGGTGCGTCAAATAAATGTTATTCGCGAGTCGAATATTACCGATTTTACTGGCAATTGTAATGCAATAGTTAAAATTTAATCTCTAACAAGTATCTCAAAAGCCCTACAATGTCGTATATTCAAAATCAAATAATGAAAATTTTCTTAGTTTATTAAAATTCTATTTAAAAAATTTTATTCTCCAAGAACTGGGGACCTCGTAACAAATGATGAGGTAATAAACTAACTAAAATGCATGGCATAATTTAAAAAGTATACCATCTCGTCGAACTTAATCCGTGGTTCAGAGTTACAGATTTGTCACTAATAGACCTTGTGTAATTAAAGCGAATAAAAATGTTTAAGGCTCCCGTCTACCCGCCATTTTGATTTCGTGGATGTAATGTTAATCCTACGGAATTTTGACTTAAACTCTCCCATCTTTATTATTTGAATGCAATAAAGTGCATCTGAAAGTGCAAAAATTAATCAATGCTTCTGTGGAATTACTTTTTTTCTAAGATTTTTAAAATATTTTTATTCTTATTTTAATGATTCGTTTTTGAGTTTTCCGGTCTTTAAAGAATATTTTGAAATACTTTGGAAAATTGGAAGAAAAAAGTAATTCCACAGAAGCATTGATTATTTTTTGCTCTTTCAGATGCACTTTATTACATACAAATAGATCAAATAATAAAGATGTGAGAATTAAAGTCAAAACTCCATAGGATTAACATTAAGCTAATGAAATCAAAATGGCGGGTAGACGGGAGCCTTAAATACCGGTAAAAAACGAGTTTTTTTTATCATGGGTTTTCTTTCAAATTTCACACTCTGCGTAACATAATTTTTTATACGTTAAATTTTAAGAACCGAAGGGAACATTGAGTCAAATAGAATTTATTCAATAATTAGTTTTAATAATTTATTTTATTTGACGTTTATAAAATTTATCATCTAAAATAAATGCCTGTAAAAATTTTTAGCTCGATTAAGCATAATGTTAATCAGTTAAGCTGCATGTAATTAAAATAAAAGCAAACGATAAATTATATTATTAAACGATATATTTTACTAAATGTAATTAAAATTAAAGCAAACGATGGATTTGACGACTTGGCGTGAAATCTAATTATTTAAATAATTAGTTTTAATCAATTAATTTTTATTAATTATAGTTAAATTATCGTATTGTCATCCAAAATAATCGTGTATAGAAAATTTCAGCTCAACTGAGCGCTTTAAAATGTGTGAAGAAAGCTTTAAACCAGACAAAGTTTCAATGTGAGTTACAGAAAACCCATTAACAAACAGCAAGCTCTGTATTCAACCGCGGAGACTCGTTTCATAATTTTGCCAGTCTGTCATGTGGAATAGAGATAATTATAGCGCATTAAGTTAATCAGTTTATAAAATCTTAAGGAGGGGGGCAGCTCAAGTATCGTCCTCGTCACTTGACCGAGGTTCAAAATTACGAGGTCCGTCATCAATAGCCCTCGTGTTGCTTCCAGTGCGACGTTAATAAAAAATCAAACCTAATAATTAATTAGGTTTATAAATTATAAAATCTTAAAGTTGGGTGGAAATGAGGCAATTGCTTTCCTCTCCTCACAAATACTGTTTAAAATTATGAGAACTATCACTTACAAATTTTTTTGTTGCTTACTCAATTAAATGCAAAATATTCTAAAATCTTATAAATAACTTTTTTTTCTTTCCTTTCCCCTTTTTTTTATAAATTAAATTCTGAATTAATCATAGACAACTTTAAAATATTTTTAATAACAGTTAAAAAATTCCTCGATACATGTAAAAAAATATTTTAATAGTTCAAGTTCGAAAAGTATAATTTTATTTTATCCGAGATTTAGCGTTTACCATTCAAGCAATATCAAGAAAATATACGTGACTACTTTAAATCTCATTAGCAACCGCCAGATGGCATTACTTCCGGGAAATAATTTTAATTTATCGCTTTAAAAAGCCGAGAGAGTTGCGTTGCAAGAGCGCAGCCGCAAGATTGTCGTGTTCTATCGACTAGTAAAGGTCACCCTCGTATCGTTGACCTAATTTTCACCAAACAGCTGGGAGAAAGCATGGCGGTAAGTTAAAATGAACTTTTTCGCCTTCCTTAAAATCTCCCTTTTGACAGATTTATGTTTTGGTTTAAGTTACAATAGCTTTTTCGATCTTCCTTTCTTAATGGTTAATAAGAATGGTTACGGCACTTTTTTGTTTGCATTTGTATTTGTTTTGTTCTAAATTATTTAACGAAATCGAAGAATTGTTGAGTTTTTAACCAGAAATACGAAATAAATTTTTCTGTTTATTAATTAGTATGAGATGCAGTGTTACACAAATAAAATAAAAACATTTTAAATATGTTTTTTGCCGATTTTTTTTACCAATGATGAAATTTTATTTTATTTTCAGGAAATAAACGTTCCTGTAATATTCGTCATTGGTAAGGTGATTTTATTTTTTAATATTTTTTATGCTAATGCATGTTTAATATTATAGATTATTTTTTAACTTAAATTTATAAAAAATTGGGTTACAAAGAATATTTAGCAAATATATTGCATCTATTAGCACATTTTTATTTTCATATTTGAAAATCATCATTTATAAGTTCTTACATTTGGCTGATATTTTATTTTAAAATTAAATATTTTTAATTTGACTGCGATATAATCCCAAAATGAAGTAGAACTTTCTTTCAAAAGCTCATGGAGAAATTTATTTAAGAATCTATAAGAATTGTTCGATTTTTTAAGAAGGAATAAATCTTTTAGAATAATATATCAACAGTGGAATTTTTAGTGGTTTAATTTTATTCATTCCTTATTCTTATTATATTATTGTTTATTATTATAATTAATTTTTCGTTTTTCTAAAATCGAATTTCTCATTAACAACAATTAAAATTTCCTTATAAATAAGTTTCAAAAAAAAATTTCCGACATTTGAAAAAAAAAAATGATACTGAATAATATTTATAAAATTTTGCTTACCTGTTATTTCACATATTTCTCAGCACTGCTCGAATCAGTCTTTTATAATGCATTTAACAATCGATTAAATGATTTACAGAATCATTTATGATCAATAGTTTTTCTATCATCTCAGCGAAACCTCATTTATATATGACATTATTTTGGCACTTTTGATTCACTATTGTGTAAGTACATAAAAACATTTTTATGTTCTTAATTAAGTATAGCTGTTGTTTGTTAAAGAAGCGATATGTATGTGTTGCGGTGTAAAATATTGACATACATAAAAGATAAAAAAAAAAAAAAAAATTTACATCCAATCCGTGATAAATTTCTGCAACAAGTTTGATGATAATTTTTCAACTATTTTAAAATACATAAGGGGAATGTTTGAAGGCAATTAGTTTTAAATAAAACATAAAGTGCAGGTTGGAGATTTTGACGATTTATAAAATAGGTCGCCAAACTATTTTAAGGGTTACCAAAAAAAATTATATCTTACGAGTTACAGGAAAGAAAATGTTTGCCAGAATGAAGTCGTTATCGAACCAAAAAATTGCCAAAATTTGCTGAGCACTTTGAACTTCATTTTAACTGATGTAACCAATTGTAAGCTAGTATCATTTTCAATCATTTGAACAGCCAGGAGAAATGAGAGTATAGCCTTTGCTATTCCATATCCCTCATAATCCAATCAAGTAAAAAATGTCGAATAGTATCATGATAATTAAAACCTCTATGTTAATTGTAATTGATTATATTACGCTCTAAAATGTCAAAACAAAGGACTTTTTTTTGAATACTGGAAAAAAATTTGTGACATGTGTTAATAAAGAAAATTACGATAGTTTCAACAGTCAAGTAATGGGGCGTGTACATCAAGTAAAAGCTGCTTCTTATAGTCACTTATAATTTATCACTTGACTTAGAAATGAAATCCTCTATGAAAGAAGGATCACTATCATTCAGTGAATGATGTAATTCAAATGAGATTCATTCCTAGTAACATGAAATTTTTTTAAGCTTTCACAATTATAAGAATATCATCACTTTCATTTTATTGCAAATAATTTGTCACTTTCTCAGTTTTTTTTTTTAAAAAAATGTCACACTTTTTTCATTACTTTCAGAAGATATTAACTGGAACAAAAATTAGAATTATTGATAATCTGAGAGTAATGGCATTTAAATAGCTGCTGTAAAAACGATAATGATAAAAATTTAGAAATCTTTTGCTGCATTTGATTGCTTGTTTAAAATGCCATAGAAAATTAGATTTATTATGATAATTCTTAATGCGGAGATATTTTATAAATTACTACTATCTCTCTCTCTCTCTCTCTTCATTTTTTCCCCTATTTGTTTTTAAAGATTTGTTGCGTATTATCACGAAGTTGATACAAGTCTAAGACATTTTAAATCCCACAATTTATTGCTTTCTTTTTCGTTTGGGCGCCAAGTGAGGCATAGATTTGTTGGTTATTCTCACAAAGTAACAGTAATGGGATATTTTAAATCCAACTGTTACTAATTTATATCTGTTACAATTTTGATACCTGTTTTTTATCAAGTCATAGCGGAAAAGAATTAAAGAGACATTTGCTTAAGTATATTTAACTTTCATTCAGTCAATAAACAAAAAATTAAAAGAGGTTAGAGTTGAAAGATATGTTTTTGAAAATATGTTTGAAAGATATTTTTTTTGGGTTTCTGTTTCTCAAACATGCTTGAGTAAAGGAAACCTTATCTGCGTGAAATATTATGTGATTTCTCAAATTTAAATTTCAAACTATTTATTGTTAAACAATTATTATCAGATTTATAAGATTTCTAAAATCCTTTAAACAGTGACATAATCGCTATTTTGTATTATCCTATTCTTCATGCGATAAAAAGATTTTTATCTCTTGCTGATTTGCTTGGCATAAGTCTTTACGTTTCATTATTTAAAACTAATTTATCAATTTTTATCTAAGAAATGTATTAATCTTTATTCTCATGCTTATCTTTTACCTTTTGTAAGATAAAAATTAGGGTTAAAAAAGATTTTAAGACGTAAAAATTAAAAGTTTGTTCAATTAGCAACGCTATTTGTAATTTTAGTAACAAAATCTCCCCAATACTTATTTTCTTCACCTTTTCATATACTAATATATAGCTTAAAATTTATGTTATTTTAAAGAAAAATTATATATGTAATCAGTGAAAATTTATTGCAATATTCTGAGAAACTAAAACACTAACTGTTAAGGACTAAAAATTGAAACATTGTAAGACAATTTCAAATGAAAGAATTACAAATGTAAAAATCTGATATCTAAAGAAAACTTATTAAATAATTTTCTTTGTATCATTATATTTTCAGAAAATTTATTAACAGATTCTTTTTATTCTTTCTAAGATGGAATTTTTTTTATTTGTTGTTCTTTTTTTCCCTCAATTTTTTTTTTTTTTTATAAACTAAAAAATTCAGCTGTTATGTTACTTTTCAGACAATAATTTTTACAAAAGTAGTACCAGTCTTACAGTATTTCTACCGTATTAATAAAATTGTAATTTTCTCTCAATTAGCTTTAATTATCTCCTTTATAATGAAGCTGAGTAACTTTTGCTTAGAAGGAATTAAAATCAAAGAGCCGTAGAAAAGTAAATCCCTTGTACCACTTCAAGAATAGCGACGATAGGGCGTAATGCCAGAATGAAAACTTACTTGCGTTCCTTTGTCATTGATAGACTGTGCCACTAAATTGGAATTTCAAGAAGAGGTTAATCTATATATAAATTATCAGTTTAATAAATATCGCATAGTTTATTTGACAAATAAATCTTAGAAGTTCATAGTATGCAAATTTATCTGTTCTGTAAATGGTCCAGTGCATATTTAATTGCGTGTAAAACGGTTGTGTTGTGAAGCTCTTTAATTATGAGCAATTAAAGCTCCAAAGAACAATTTTATTTGAGAAACATCCAATTTTTTTTTCTTTCTATTAAGTGTAAAAATTATTTTTCATTGTTCTCGTATCTCCATAATGAACTGAGTATGTAATCTTTTTAAAGAGCCAAACAGTAAAGATGTCCCTTGTGGTGTACTTAAAAACATCTTAAAAATGTTGCCTTTTTGGCATCTATTTCTTTCTATTGTTTGTGAATAAAATGTATAACTGTGAATTATTTTACTAAATTAAGTAGTTTATTGCTCATCAAAGACACTCATGATTTATTTGTAATTTAAATAAATTATTTTACTGTGATATTGATCACATACATAGTTTCTTTAATGTTCATTGCATCAAGTGCATTACATCTTAATTATTTTTATTGAATGCGAGAAATAAAGAAAAAATATAAGACCATTTCTCATCCATGTTATTCCTTGACACTCCGCATTGCCATAAGAGTTGCTTCATTCTGTTTGGAAAATCTTTTGATTAATCAGTGAGCCCCATGTGTATCATTTCCGTCAGTATTGGCTTCAAAATTAATCACTGTTTTTTTCATGGAATACTTCTTTGAAAAACAAACAGATGAAAGGAAATACAAAAGTAGAACTATGTAATATAAAAAGAATAAATCGAAATCTCAAATTTGACTCAATAAAATGCGCCATCAATAATGGAAATTATATGTAAACTTCCGTACAAACTATTTTTACATATTATTTATACAGAGACTATATTGCATATTATTTATATTATTTTATAGAGACTCTCTTTTGTGGTATAAACTTGGTTTTAATGTTATTTATCGCAAATCTTCAATAAATTACGATTTTCTATATATAAATATGTAAAATAAGGTTAAGAATTAAATACTGGTGTTTTTCTATAAATGGATGTGATTGTTTATTAAAGTCGCACTGAAAAGCAACGTGAGGGCTATAAGGGACAACCTCGCAATTTTGAATCTCGATTAAATGACGAGAACGCATCTCCTTCTTCAAACTTCCACACCACACTAATGGGAGGGCTTGGGACTTCGACCAGATTTAATGTTCATCAGCTTAACCGGGTCTTTTATGGAATCAGGGCTCGAAAACAGCACTGACCAAGAGTTCGCTCCCGTGACCACTAGGCTACCGCAACCATGGAAAGATTGGACTTGTGATATCATCATAATGACCGAAATTAAGATAGAGCCAGAAATGTCAAACTTAAATAACATTAATAAGATGTTTTATGTGATAACCTAGTGTTGTGTGCGGTGAGGGAAAATCAGAGTTCAAACAATTTGCATTTATTGAGGAACGAAGTTTTAATATACACATTTTTACAAACACAAATGAATTCCTAACACAAATCAAAGTCGACAATTTTTAATTCATATGACCTATTTCTTGATTCATTTTCTTCTAGCAGAAAAATTTATTTCTTTAAAATGAAATGTTTATTCAAACTGTTCACAATGTTGCCATGCAGTGTGACGTAAGGTCTTTAATAATCCCAAAGATCTGTTCTTTCTCCCCCTCCCCAAATTTCACAGCATAATATATGTAAAAAACCACTTGGTCTCAGAATTATTTGGAAATATAAGGAAAGGTTTTACTTTATTAAATCATTGTTGTAAGTGATTGATGATGATGTCAACAGAAACAAATACAGGATGGCAATTACTAAACCACTATATTTTAAATTTGTCTGGAGACGAAACTGTTGCGCAGAAAGCTGTGAAATTTTGTGATTGACATAATAAAGGGATGGGAATTTGTATGAACAAGAAAAGAAAAATGTCCTAAATTTTGTCGCCAGAGGGCATTTTACTTTTAAATAAAAATCCAAAATATTTTTCTCGATGTTACGCAGCAGTTGTAAAAACTAGAAACATTCGCGGAGACTTTGTTTTCAATGTGCTTGCTATTGCTAATCAGAATGTCGCTACATTTACTGGATCGAGCCTTCATAAGTAAAATTGTTTTATCAAAACGATAATACCTCAGTAGGTGCTCTGTGGAGATTTCGGGCATTAAAGAAGATACGAAAAAATCAATTGACTGTCAAAAATCTTTATAATTGTAGCCAAATTTAAAGAAACGGGATCACTGGCTATTTGTTCTAAAAGAGGAAGAAAACCCATGTTTGCAGAAGCAATAAAGTATGTTGCGCTACGGGTGAAACCGGACAAAGATTTCAACTTGCAGGCTAATACTTTTAGTAGTACCGTCGAGTGGCAAAAGCATTGGATATGCCTCATTCATTTGTTCAGAGATCATGCGGAATATTCTCCGGTATTATCCGTACAAGCTTCGCATGATTTCAAGTTTTTAATTAAGTTTTTTTGCTCGCTGTGAGGTTGATTCAGAATGACCTCAGAATAACCTCTGAGCAAAAGAATCACACTTACATTTGAAAGGCTTAGTGAACACTCACAACTCCCGAATTTGGAAATCAGAAAATCTGCTTTCAATGTTATAGATTTTGACGCATTCACCATAAGTAGCGGTGTAGTGTGGGTTTCCACGTCATTTATTTTAGGCCGGTTCTTCTTCGAGGAATTAAGTACTAGAAGTCCTGCTATCTGCTCGATCACCGGGCAGCAATATACAATATTGTTACGGAATAAAATTCTATGAAAACACATTACCCTTTATGTTAAGGACGTTCTCAAAAGTTGTTACGAATGACCATTTCTATCCGACTCTTGTGCCATAGTTCAATTAAATGTAACTAATTCTAAAGGTCAATAACTGCTCCAAAGACACTCACGTCTACTCCAATTTAACTATTTATTTATCAATTACTATAATATAACTGGTTACAACTCTCTTTGAACTGTATGGTTAGCCAAGAAATTTAAATATCACTAAAATAATATGCTCTTACCATCCCCTACCAGTTGAGGTTGCTTTTCTCCAACAAATCCTCTGCGACAGCGATAACCGATAACTAACTCTTGATATTATCGCTCTTGCCAGAACTATACTCAGAGTTAACCATACTCTCTTTCCTCTAGATTTCACTTTACTTATATATCATCATACCAGATTCACTTCACTTTTTTTTTCCATCTGCATCTAATTTACATAATCACGTTTCATTTTGGTTGGGAAGAAACTGTTATTTCATGCAATCAATCTTAAAATCCCCAAGATTAGTGAAGAAAAAAACGCGAATAGCCCAACGTCACAAAAAATGTATAATCAGTGGCCTTCACAATCCACAGGCTCAATCTATGGGACTTTTGTCTTTGGGGTATTTGGAACATCTGGTATGTCAAGATAATGCAAGAACTTCCCCTGATATAAAAGACAACAATTCACGGTATTTTCATAGCATTTCCCAGAACACACTGCAGTCAACTGTGAAACATTATTTTACGATTCCAAACGGTAGCTGAAAATGATGGCCATCATGTGGAACATGTTTTATTGTAATAAAATTTGTAAATGTATGTTAAATTTGTAGCTCATTAAAAAAATAATTTTTTAAAAACTATGATATTTATTTATTTATTCTCAAAAAAATTCCCATCCCTTCACTACATCCTCCGCAAACCTTTACAACTTTCTGGACAATAGTTTCGTCTGTAAACAAAACTTTAAAATAGACTCGTTTAATTATGATATACTGCATTTTTCTATAATAGATGATTTTTTTAAAAATTTGTTTGTATAACTATATTATAATAAGATTACGTAATTACACTTAAAGAGTCACACGACGGGTACTACTATTATCCGTGTATGCGAAAAAAAAACTCATTTTTCAAAACAATATAAATTACCAACAAAGCAAACAAAAATTTGAAAC
The DNA here is from genome assembly GCA_019974015.1 of Nephila pilipes. NCBI lineage: Eukaryota > Metazoa > Arthropoda > Arachnida > Araneae > Nephilidae > Nephila > Nephila pilipes. Next base: position 494,634 of record BMAW01124568.1, read on the forward strand.
TTTTACCATATACTATTTATACATATTTACATATTTTCATATAATTTTAAAATATTTTGAAAATGTTATAAAGAAAAGTGAATTGGACACTTTTTCAAAAATAAGAAAAACAAAATTTTACCGATCTCTGGACTCTGAAGGACAAAAATTATCAAAATTTATAAAAGTAATGCTATATGGTAGAAAAATGCTCAATAAAAGTGGTTATCTATTTGTTTATGACAGCATCCGTTAGGCGACCTCTTCCACCAATTGTTTTTCCATTAGACACTTTTTTTTCCCAACGAGGCTTTCAATCTCTTCAAGCGGCTTCACATTCGCTTTTAGACATATCCAATTCGCTCTGTTTTGTCAGATGAGACATTGTTACCATACGGTGTTTTTTTTTTAATCAAAATTAGACGAAAATGTTTTTTGAATCTCCATCACCTTTGTATTGCTTGTACTTCAAGCCCTGTTTCTGTTCTGATAAAAAAAAAACATTATCTGCATTTCGTTCACTTCCATTTGTCTAGCAGATCCATTGTGGCTTTTTTAACAAAAGCTTTGGTATTTAACTAATGAAAATTTATATTTGGGTATTTAGGACAGAGCTTTGACCCCTTGTAAGAACTGCGCCCTTTGTAATGTGAAGACATAACTTCAATATTGAGGATTTTTCCGCAGTCAGCTTCAGAGTACACACCCCGACAAGAGATGTATGACCTCGGGTCTTTCACGTCTCACATTCCACTAACTGCAATGTAATTTGCAGTGCTGTCAATAATTATTTCTTTATAGGCATCTTTCTTCATTGATGCATTTGCAAGAACCTCATTCACACCTGCTATCTTTGAATTGATTATGTCATATGTCTCCTGAGACATTGGCTTTGGTAAATACATAACCGAGCAAAATGTCTCGAATGCGGATAATCATTGGTGTATACATATCTCTCAAAGACCGTCTAACTTATTTCTGGTACTTTTTTTTGTTGCCAGTCAGTTCACTGGAATTGAATTTCTGTTCAGCTCCATATATTCTACAAAATATTAAAAATGTTGTTGACAATCCTATAGTGGATTTCTTAATCATTTTTACTCCCCCCCCACACAGAGAAACGCATATATTTTTCTAATTCTTACACTAAATTAATATCAGTTAATCTATAGCCCAGAAATCTATGACAGACGTCGTTTTCCAATTATTAGGAAGCATTGTGGACACTTGGTAACTTTTTAACAGCTGCTCATCTTTTCGGAGAAATATTTGCAAACACAACGCTGCCAAATTCAAACTTAGATTGATTTAGATATTTATTGCCTTGAAATCGTTTTTTTTTTTTTTTTTTTTTTTTTTTTTTTTGTCTGTTCAGATGATTGTTTTTTTAAAGGACAATACATATTGAAACTCTTTTTGAAAAATCAAATAACATAGAAATTCGAAACCGAAAGAAAATAAATCAGAAGAAGCAAATTTAGAAGTTGAGTTGCTACTGTGTTACTAACTCACAAGATTATTTTGATATTAAGGGTGTCTCTTCTACTGAGACTATTCAGCAAGCGAGAATAATATTTAGAAAATACTCTGCCAGCTGTCAAAAGTGGGCGGGCAGTGAAAAGCTTTTGTTTACTTTTTACCAATGTGGTTTAGTTTTTTTTTTCTCAATAACTGGTAATTTTCGTAGCATTGTTAAAATTTGATACCAAAATGTTCATAAAAGAGGGAACTATAACATTTTTCCCCCAAGAAATTGAAACTTTTGAAGATTAAAAGTTCTGAGAGCCTTTAAATTACGATGAAAGAATATTATTTTCATGGATTTAATTAATTACCACTCAGTGTCCTCAGAATTTTACGATGAAAAATAAAAATATGCTTAAATCAGTGCTAGGAGATAGCTTAACAATATATTCAATTTATGAAAGAATTACCGTGTTTCATTTCAAAATTATTAAAATGGAAGTACAACAAGCCTAAAGATAAATAAAATAGTTGACTCTCTCTTTCAGGTGGTCCTGGATCCGGAAAGGGGACTCAATGCGAAAAAATTGTTCAGAAATATGGTTTCACCCACCTATCTACAGGTGACCTATTGCGAGACGAGTGCAAATCGGGCTCGGAACGAGGGGCGAGATTGGTTGAAATCATGAAGAAAGGACAGCTTGTACCTAATGTGAGTACATCAGACTGTTTGCCTCTATACATTCTCATTAGTAATTATGATATAATTTTGATGCATAAAAATTTTCAATTTTTTTCTATTTCTATGCGTGTAAACTTGCTAAATGAATCGAAATTTACCATGAAATGCTGATAACGGTCTTCTCTTCTTACTACTTGAAAACCTGTCCATTAAATTTAAGAGAGACTTATAAAGTAGATTGATAGTAAATTTAAATTTATAGTAGTTTTGTAATATCTCTGAAACATTCCTTCCCAAGAATATTAATGGCATAATTCCTAAGAATGTAGAAAAATATTGCATTGATAATATTTAAAAAATTTGAAGGGCACATACTTTTATAAATAAAGAGCAATTTCAGTATAAGTTTAAAGTGGTAGAGAGTGTGTGGCTGAAATTCTACGGTAATAATTCATTTATCATTAACTAATTTTCTTTGGCTTTCACAAACGCTTGAAAATTCCGTTTTAAAATTGTATTGAAATTCAGAAATGTTCCATACAATGTCGAAGAGACCAATAATAAAATCCAATTTTCTTTGAAAAAGTCCACGTAATTCGGGCTTTCTTTTTTTCAAAAATAAAATTTTAAAATCTTTGTTGCCTAAAATATTTGATAAAATAGTATTTTCTTTTAGTTACCGTATTTAATGACGGAATTCACAATCCCTCTCAATATCTGTGAGTTATATTGGAAATATGGGTTTATACAAATACCGTTAGTATTCTATTGATCTTCATATTAGCTTTGTTGATTAATTGCGTTGCATGGAATATTGTGCAACGTAAGCTGTTATTCATTACGATGGGGGTGAATCAAAAAGTACATGTATTGGAACACAGATAGCGTTGATAAGGCAAGTTAGTGCTACCATTGTGGGTTGTCATCTGTTAAGCGATGCGAAAACAAATTTGACATTAATTCATAGGTTAAATTTGATTTGTATCGTGTCCTTTTGTTTCGAGTTGTCACCGTCGATGAGACCTGGATTCATCATTATGCGCTGGAAACCAAGCAACAATCGAAACGATGTATCAGCTCCAACCCTGTGCATCAGATCCAAAGAAAGCGAAGACGGCTGGAAAAGTTATGGGAACGATTTTTGGGATACGAAAAGTATCATATTTCATGGACTACTTAGAAAAGAAAAAACAATCAAAAGACAATGTTAAAGGGAGATACTTTATTCCTAATACCTCTTTTCCCATTTCTAACATAGGTACTTTTGTTGCTGTTGATCTGTTGATGATGTAAAATTTTTATTGTTGATGATATTTCTTTAATTTGAGGAGTAAAAATGTGGTATTCTTACCACATTTTTACTCCTCAAATTAAAGAAAGCATTATTAGTAATGAATAATGGTAATTTTGTAGGTAAATTGCAATGATTTACAAGAAAATCATTTTAACTTTTGATCTCTCATTAACCTACATTCTACAAATATTGACAGTAATTATTGTGTACTACTATTATTAATTTAAAGTGTGAAAAAAGAAATAATTTTTGTCTTATATTACTATCTTAACTGTTACAAGTACTTCCAATTTCTTGGAGAGGCTTAGAGGTGAGAGGATTAACTTCTTTATACAATGCTTTTTTCAGGTTCAGAAGTGACTTTTAGGTTGTAATGGAACAATGAAACAGAACTTCTAATAATTAACTCTAAGTCTACGGATGTTGATTATATACTTATTTTACTGAAGGCAAAATAAGAGAGTATATTATCAACAAGTAATTTTGACTCATATAGCAAAATGAAACGTTTTTTGCAAAAAGAAAAAAAATTCCAATTGAATATTTTAGTGAAAGGTATATGATTTAAAACTTCATTCAAAGCATTTTTTCACATGTAAAATTTGGTTTTGCAATACATTTTCCGCAAACCGTTTTAATATACAAGTTCTTACATCTATTTCTAATGTCATTTCTAAAATTATCACTTAGTTCTTCCTCCAATTGAAAAATAAAATCTTTTCTTGTAATGTTTACTAATGAAGTCTCTATACGGAATCCAGGCACCGAGAGCTGCAAGTCTAAGACTTTATAGATCATTCGTAGAGACTATGTGCGAGAGGCTACGATCCATGTGGTGACCCGGTGTGAAAGAATAGTCCCACTGTAGCTCATGCATGTCGTAAGAGGCGACTAAAATGGGTTCCCAGTGCCTTGGGGTATAGGCGGGCACCCTGCCCCAGGGGATTATATCAGGGGACCTCAGGGACTTGCCTTCTTCAGGTAAGTATGGGCATCATGACCCCGAGGCACCTTAGTGATCTTTTTCTTTTCCGTGGAGTTTACTGTCTTTGGTAAACACGACTGATGCACCCCCCGAGTTACCCTAGCGATCCTTTTCTATTTTCGACCCTCCTTCTTTTCAACCAATTTTTTTTTGTCTAGACCACAGTTAAATCTTGTTTGGCGCAGCATAGCCACATTTGGCTCTTGCGCCAATAACCTTTACATTTACTCACTCATTCACTGCGAGAGTCTACTTCGTTTCTACTATGAATGTGTAGCTAAGGCTCACGCGTCTGAACCTAAGTAATATCATAAACTACTAATCTGTTGTCCATTGTCTCCCCCAGCATTTTATTAACACTCTGACGTCCAATATATTATTGTGGCTGCAGATTCTTCCTCGTAATCATCAACTTCTATGGTTCCTTTCTCTTTCGTACTGTCGTCTTTACTATTACTACTACTACCACTGCTTACTGAAATTAAGTAAAATCTGTTTTGCAGATCTGCTGAACAAAAAATTTCTTTGCCAGTCAGTTGGGCCTGCGCATCATATTTTATAACTGGAATCAGATGCGTTGTAAGCAATAGAAGTAAACTAAGTATCTGTGATAATATGGAGACGGATATTATAGACCCTCCCCTTTAACATAATCTGGGTCTCAGTCTATCGACAGTTGAAATTAATGAAAACATTTCTAAATTTTGTTGAAAGAGTCACCATCAGGGAAAAAAATGTGGTTGTAAATGTAGATATCGTCATCAGGTGCATGTGTACATTCGATTTTTAATCAAGCAACACGAGAGCTATTGGCGACCCGCCTGTGAATACATTCGAATCAAACTAAAAGGCTCCCTAAAAGAAATTTTTTCCACACACAGCACAGTTCTTTTAACAATAACTTTTTATACTTATACATGGATCGGATGTTTTTTCTATTTTTTTCCGATTTTCTATCCTATCTACAAGATTAGAAATCACTGAAAACTAAAAGAAAACGATTTTTTTATTCCTATATTTATAGTTTCTCTTGTTTTTAATTCGGAACTTGGTGGCCGCGCTAGCCTAGTGGTCATGGTTTCGGATTCGTGGCCGGCGGTTATCGTTCAGTCGCGGGTTCGATCATTGGCCGCTAAAGACCCGCCGTGTAGCGGAGCTGGTGCACGGTGAATCTGTCGGGGCCCACAGTCCTCCCGATGGCGTGGTGTGGAAGTTAGGAGAGGGGGGTGCCACTCAGGTGTCGTCCTCGTCACTTGACCGAGGTTCAAAATTACGAGGGCTGTCGCCAATAGCCCTCGTGTTGCTTCTATTGCGGCATTAATAAAAGCTGAACTGACTAATTCAGAACATGTGAATTTAGTAAAAGAGAGGGGGAAATAAATTCAAGATTAATTGATTTTCCAAATTATTGATTTTTGAAAGTTCCAAAGAATTTTTTCATAATTTAATTAGAGTTTCAAAGTACCTAAATTCGAACAAAATTTTAGATTTTTATGTCACTGCTTGAAAGAAAAAAAATCGCGACTATACTTGAAAATTTTGATATAATTATAATATCTTAGATTTTTCTCAGAGTTTTATAATACATTTCATTATATAATCAATGATGCGTTCTGTTTGAAACATTGTATAGAGGGTTTTTTTTTTTCGTTTGTAGATGAATTTAATTTAAAATTAATCTTTAAAACACAAATGTCAATACTAAATAAGGCTTGAATTGACTTTAATACATAATGTATATATATAGCTTAAAATGTGAAATCTGAAAAAAGGGTTTTAGCTTAATAGTTTTGCTATAAGAATTTAGTTTATAATACAGGAAAAATATTATTATATAGACAAATGTATCCCTCAAAATTAATATATCATTCTAAATCATATCTTGTGCAAGAAAATTGTTCTTGAGTGGAACTCATGTTCAATAAAGAAAAAAAAATATGCTTTAAATTCACTGAAACTATTACGATAACGATTTAGAAAATAAAGAAGAATTCACTGTAAATATTACATTTATGAAATACATAGAAAAGGAAAAGTAATATTTCAAAAACAAAAATTTTGAAATTTTTGTACATGAAATACTTTCGCAGAATCTTTCACGAACTGTGAGTTATCGCTTTTACGTAAAAATGAGTAAAAAGAGTTTTAAAAATCATTCAAATGAGAATTAAACTTTTTTTAAAAAAAAATTAAATTCAAACTTTGTAAAAAATTATGTGAAAACATTTAGATTTACTGTGAAGAAAAATAAAATTTGAAACGAGTTTAATTGTAAAGCGTTTACTTTTCTTATACAAATTAACTATGTATAGGAAGATTTCAAACTCAGAAATATTATTCATTTTAGTTAGTATTTTTACAACTCAATCTGAAATTATTGTAACAGAACTAAACTAAAAGTAAAAATAGTTTTAAATAATTTATGGATTTTGTTTGATGCACAGAAAAAGCAATGATAATCTGACTCAGTTGTTGTATATTTCAATTAAATTAATTTGTATATTTTGAATAATATGTTTTTCAGTTTTAAATATGAAATACAATCGATGTATATAAATATTCTAAATTTTAATCAAGATATACAAGTACCAAAAATAACAATACACGCTTACACATTGTGCCCACGCTATGAAACAGCATGCGTTTTACCAATGCGACATTAAAAAATAAGAAAAAAAAAAAATTGCATTGTTTTTACAATATATTTTCAAGCGTACAACACTATCTGGGGAGGGAAGAATGCAATCTTTTTTGATAAAATAAATGGTTGCGGTATTTATACAATCGCTTCATCGTAGCACCGTGCTCCATAAATTCATTTTAATCTTCAACTGCTATGGAGAGAACAAAAACTTAAGATATTTTAACTGTGTCGTAATTCACCGAGCTTCACAAGGGAATATAAAATAGAAAAAAAAGAACTGAAATTCGAAATTGTAATTAAAATTAATTTTAAAAAAATTCTGTATTTGTATCTTTGGATTATAAAGTAATGATTGCATTAAAAGTTCGTAAAATTAAAAAAAAATTATCTTTAAAAAAATCATTTTTTTACAGGAAACTCGAATTAAAAATATTTATTGATCTGAATTCAATATCGTGCATGTCCAAAAGATTAAAACATTGACCAAAATGTCTTGAAAATTGAAATCAATTTTAATTACCACTAAACTACATTCAGCAGAAATCTTTCAAAATAATTCCATTGTAATTACGTATCACATATGCTAAAAATCAAAAGCTACATGAAATTAAAATTCAAGCATCAATAAGGTTTAATATATATATATATATATATATATATATATTTAAAAAAAATCTTTTTACGTTTCATTTTTTTACAGGTATTAGGATAACAAAAACGACTATTTATAAATTTCACGTTACAAATTTTAATTTTACAACTACATCTTAGAACAAGCTAGGAGGATAAGTGATACTTTAGATAAGTCCAAAATCATAAGTTATTGAGGAGAAGGAAACGAAAATAAAAAAAGACACTAGGTAATGCTTTTTTTTCCAATTATTTGCCACAAAGGAGATGACTGATGTTACTTCAAAACTTCCTCGTTTTTGCTTCGGGTCCCACAATTATAAATGTCATATTAAATCTACCGGGGAAAGTTTTGTCAGTTTTGGAAGTAAAAAAAATAATGAATTTTTCATACATTTAATATTTATTGCACAACATAATTTCCGTCGTTACTAGGATTAGTCTGCAAATGTTCCAGATAAGTGTTTCATGAGTTAAGTGAGAAATATTTGCTTTATCATGCCGTCATATGTACATCTCTGCTTACTCGGTACAAAAACGAACCTTTCTTGGATCGGATAACAACCGTTGACCAAAAATGACTTACCTACGAAAACATAAGAGCATTCTTGTGAGCCTGTACTGTTTGTCCCCTCCATGTCTAAGTCGAGCTTGAGCCCGTTAAAGAGAATATTATGTATAGGGTGGGAGGTCCGATAAATTATGTGCTTTTGAAACCTAGCGGAATGCTCAATTAGGCGAGATATTGAGAGCAAATGGATGATTTAAATAAAGCAATAAAAGGAAAGAGACCGGCGATGTTTAATAGGAAGCACTCATCATATTATATCACGATAGTATCATACAAGTTGCTTTGGTGACTCGTCCGAAAATTATATCGTGCAATTAATATTATTTAAATGTATAAAAATTTTATTTTTTTTATCACTTCCCAAACTGACAAAACTTTCCATTAGATCTAATATTATAGGATCAGTCTATTGTTTCATATTAAGATACAAATCAGTTATTAAAATTGAATTCACTTCATTATTAGTTCGATGTAATTAACAGGTCTACGTACGTACAATTGAAATTTGTATACATACGGGTAGTTCAATTTCATGCTGAGATCAATTACTTATTTTATTTTTTTCAAAAGGAATAATGATCTTTTAGTATATCAAGTTGTATTACTCCATTAACTTAATAATGCATTATGTTTTGCATTCATGGTATTTTTAAGTCAAATGGAATTTTGTATTTAAGAACTGAATTATTTTTATGTAATTGTGAGTCAGTTTTTTTAAAAATCTATTACTAAACTTTCATTTTTAGTTTCTGTTCCTACTGCTATCCCAAATTATTCAATGCTCAAAGAAATCACTTCGCATTCATCTAGTTTAAAAGTTTTAAAATTTTATTTTTTTTAAAAAAGATTTTGTGATGTTTATGTGGAAGTATTTTCAAAATAAATTCTTTTTTTTTTTCGTGATATTTGTATAGAACGAGGAATTACCATAATTTTAAAAATACATGAATGCGCTCTTAGATGTATTAATTTATTCCGAAATTATGAAAAATACTTTCTTAAAATAGTCTTCCTGATAATTCTCACTCACAAAAACTTACAAAATTTAAATAAGTTTACAGAATTTCTCTGATTCGTTCTAAAAGCTATATTGCGACGAAAATTTTATCATTCTGGGCCATTGCTGAAAGCACTGTAAAGTACTTTAATATTATTTGTAGCAGTTGTCATGGAGCTAGTGATCTACTATAGCGACAGTTCACATCCATGTGTATGTTCCAGTTACTTTTTTTTTTTTATGTCTTTCAGATATTCATAATTTTTTCGAACAGCAATGTTGTACTTTCCGTGCCTTTACTTGCGACTAATGCAAAAAGTCTCTTTTAATAGACTTGAATGTCTCGACAACAGTTATACTTAAACAAATCAATAATCTCAATGTATAGGCTTTCTGTTGCTATTTTTTTTACATTTCAACTACTTCTCTGTATTAATACTGATTCTAATGATTAATTTCAAATATGATAATGATCAATGAAATTACATTGAAATAGAGTGAAAAATAAGAAGATTCATTTTTATGGATGTGTATATTTCAATAAAAGTGTGTTTTTTCATGTATAATATTTTTATGCATGTATGAAATTTTAAAAATTTCTTTCATATTTGTAGTTACATATATAAATTTATTGTATTTTATGATAATTTTACATCATATTTATAGCAATAATAACAAATTTTCATATCAGTCGAAAGTTTCGAAAAACATTTTTAAATTTCGTATCATTTAAAATATTTAACATCTTTCCTTTTGTATTATGCTTCATTTAATATCATTTCATATTATTTATTCTTATTTTAACACTACATTACTAAAATTCTTAATTCTTCGGAATTAACGTCAGCATATTTGACGCATTAATGAATGCAGTGCTTGAAAATATTCAAAATGAATATTTGTTTTTCTCGTAAGATTTATTGTGGCATTCTTTATGCTATACACTGAATAAAGATACATAAATTGCATCCAGGTATTTTATAGCAATCTGCTGTAAATCTGTGATCGTGATCATGAAATCGTGAATTCATTTAAAGAATTTTTTCTTTAATTTTCTTCATTTAAAGATAATCTTCGAACATATTTGTTAATTAGTTAAAACATTAAAATATCACAGTATGTAGTGTCAACAAATTACAAATTTTCTATATAAAGCGAATGAATCTTTAGTAACTGAAATTATATGCATAAACTCGTATTTAATATTTTGAAATAAATTCAAAGTATATTAAATTAAAACGCTTGTTCCCAACATTGAAAATAAATTCATGAACTACAATTTCTATTTAAAAGAATGATGCCGATTAAAAGCTAGAATTTTATCCATTGCTTATTATACATACATATAAGTTACTTCAAAAATCTAGTGTTATGTGTAATAAGTCTTCTGAGTGAGCTTTAAATAATGTAGAGTAGTGCATGTGAAAATGATCGCTGAAACTCAAAACCACACCCTCTTTTCAGCCCATTCATTTTTAATATTGTTGGTACATGAAAAAAAGACGAGTGAAAAATCAATATATCACTAATGATATATAACTATAAATGGTTAGACGGAGAAAAATGGATAAAAAAAATTGTAATAAATAAGACGATAGCTTAAATGAAACTGAAAGATTAAACCACACACACAAATTATAGGAAATATAAGGGAGATGTAAGGTTTGACCAAATAGTATCATTATCAAATTGAAGTTATTATTAGGTAGACTCACTAGTTATATTTTTAGATTCTATTCAATATATTGAATCATTTTTTTTTTTTTTTTTTTTGATGCAGTAAAGTTCACCATATCATTTATCTGATTTCTTCCAAACGATTTCTTAAAGCGATTCCGGCACATACACAGAGGCCATCTTACTTAAAAAAAAATAATCAATCAACAATGGATATAATAAATATACCATGAAAATAAGTAGGTGGCAACCACTTGGAGAGGTAGGTCTTTAATTAACTCAAAAATTGATGAAATAAAATAAACTTCATACTCTCTCTCTGGTCTATTATCGATGCTATGCTCATATTGGCAAATTTGTGTTTGTTATACACAGAGATATGTTATATGAATTACTTTTTAAAATGGAAGATGTTTCGGAATACTTAAAAACTTCTTTGCTAAAAATCAGTCGTGACTTTTCAGTGTGTTATCTTTCCGATATTTGTCACAAAAAAAAGTAACAGGAAGCCAACTTTACATGGCATAATTTTTTTACCGAATCGCCGAGAAGAAATTATTTACTTAATGCAGACTTGCAATTTTTGAAGTTAACGTTTGCTTTTCTTTTCAGATTTTCAAAAACCTTTATATTTCTTACTTATGAATTTGATAGTTCAAGACATAAATTAATGAACAGAATGGAAACGAATTATTGTATGAATCCCTTACTTTATTAACCTTTTGTTTTTTTACTGCTGCTATTTTGTTAGAGCTACTATAGATAAAAATAAAGAAAATATTTCCCATAATTTACAAAATTGATATAACTTTTGAAAACTCCCACTACAGCGGCTAATTGGAAAATAGTTTACCATACTGATATTAACGACTCTATATCAGAGCAAATAATTGTAAGCCGTAATTTAGTTAAAAACAAATATGTTCCTTAAGAATGTGGACAAAAACAATAAAACTGTAATAATGATGTTACTGTTAACTGTTTACGGATTATTTCTCTTAAAATAACAGTAGATAGAGCTCGAATATTAGCGGCAAACGGAAATTTGTTTATAACTCATGTAATAAATGAAATTAAAATATTTAATGGATAACAAAAATAGTAAATGTGCTCGTTATATTTTGCATTACTTGAACTATGGCTTTTGACTTTTTCTTTCATATATATACTGCTGTTTGTAGAAAATGCAACACCATGAAAGAATCATCAGAATCAAATGAAATTTAATGCAGAAACGACTTGTACTGATACAAATAAATGATGAAATTTTCAAAACAAAAGAAACAAATTAAGCGTCCGAAATCAGTATTTGGTGCAGCCACCATGCGCTGCAATAAGTGCTGCTATACGACGTGGCATGGAGTCAAACAGATGTTGAATATCTGCTTGAGGAAGAGAATTCCATATCGCTTGTATGCGCAACCAAAGTTCGTCTTTGGAAACTGCAGGACGCGGATCACGAGCGAGACGCCGACCAACCATATCCCACACGTGCTCAATAGGCGACATATCCGGTGAATAAGCAGGCCAAGGAAGAAGTTGCATGCGTTGTGCTGAACAGAAGTCTCGAACAGTCCGCGCAACATGTGGGCGTGCATTATCCTGCTGAAAGATAGCTCCAGGGATGCCTTGAAGGAAAGGAACGACTTCGGGCTGTAGCACTTCACGGACGTACCTGTTGCTATTGAGATTACCCTCAATTCGTATCAAATTGGATCGTCCATGATACGAAATCGCACCCCAGACCATAACTCCGGGTGTTCGACCACTATGTCGTTCAATAATACACTCAGGAAGGCAGCGTTGACCGGCATAACGTCTAACACGAACACGGCCATCATGGGTCCACAAATTGAAGCGTGATTCATCTGAAAAGACAACTTGGTGCCAATCAGCTCGCCTGTCTCTGTGCTCAAGAGCCCACTGCCGACGCAGCCGTCGATGATTCGCCGTGAGGGGAATCCTGTATAAAGGCACCCTTGCACGCAATCCACGGCGCAGCAGACGACGACGAATTGACGAAGCCGACAATTGTACACCTGTAGCAGTAGACCAACGTGCTGCCAGCTGCCTGGAGGAAGCTGTGCGATCATTCACCGCCATGCGGAGCAGGTGTCGATCATCGCGCTCTGACGTCACCTTCTGTCGTCCAGTGCCTGTTTTTCGAGTTGTTCGGTGCTCGTCGGTCCACTGCTTCCAAACTCGCATCACTGTGGAACTGTTCCGCTGCATACGAGCTGCTATTGCGCGATAGGAAAATCCTCCTTCTCGAAGGCCGATTATCCTCCCTCGTTCAAACTCCGTAAGTTGCTTGAATTTCTTATTCTTCCGTCGTGGAGGCATACTCAGGTCTCACTAAACGTTTGCCACTAACAAATAATCATAGACTTTTTTCAACGTCCCGCTACAGCACTTTATTTATACGCTTTCAGCATCAATTCAGAGGGCGCTGCGCGCGCCGCGCACGCGCGATGGCTCTGAAACTTTATTAATTTGCATAATATCCTATAATTGACATTTGCTGCGAATTTCATTTGATTCTGATGATTCCTTCATGGTGTTGCATTTTCTACAAACAGCAGTTTATATGCTGGGCTATTAACTGGAATAAGCTTTTGATAAATTAATTAAATGTAATGATGATAATTAGCTTAGACAAGTCTATGGAATCACCTCCCGTACAATCGAGAAGATCCACGTTGAACCGTCTTATTAACTTCCGTTTTTTTTTTTTTTTTTTTTTATCTCGTTCCCTTCTAGGGCCGAACTTAGGGTTGGGAATCGAAAGAACAGATCCAGTTAATCTGAAAGCAAGAAATCTCCCGAATCGTTAATCTGCCTGAATCCTGTTCTTCACTATTTTGAACTATCCAGAGTCATTTCCCTTCTCTGCTTTCCCCGGTGTCAAAGCCTTCCGCTTTCACATTGGGAGCAAGAAAATGTCGAAACCTTAACACCCATGCCCGATACAGTTTCCCACTCAGATCCAAGATTCTCTCCCTCTTCCCCAAACGAACTTATGAAAAAATAAGTCCTTTGGAAAGCACTGCTAGGTGAAATTCGTCTATTTTGTAATCGATTTTTGCATCCAAGTGGAATTAGAAAGGAATTTTTTTCCGATTTAATTGCATTTTTTTTTTTTTAAATTTTCAGTCAAATTTCTATTGTTATTTTTAAATTTAGGAACCAATTTCAAAAAAATTTCGTATTTTTTATTAAGTATTAATAAGAAAATGAAAGAAACATTTACATAATGTGCTTTTGCATGTAGGATCCTCTCAAAGAGTATTTTTGACTGTCAGCATGTATTTTAGGGTTTATAATGAAGACTAATAACTCAAAGGTGTTTTGATACATCAGATTTAAATATATTAATACAATATTTGACATTTGCCATCAATTTGTTCAAATCTATGAACACTGAATTTTATCTCTATGTTTATTCTTATTATTGTGTATTAGGAAAGCGAAGTGTGACCACGGTAGCCTAGTAATCATGATCGTGAGCTCGCGGCCGGCGTTATTTCGTCGAGTCATGGATTCGAGTCTTCATGCTACTTAAAATCCGTTGTGTAACGGGACTGCTGCATGTTAAATTTGTCGTGGCTCCCATTGGCGTGGTGTGGAAGTTTATAAAGGTGCCAGACTACGCGTTGTCTTCGCAACTTGATCGAGATTTAAAATTAAGAGATCCGTCACCAGTAAGTTAAATAATCAATGCATATAGGAAAGCGAATAAGAATAGAATATGAATTTAAATGTTCAATATATTTCATGACTACCTTTATTAATATGTTCATTTTACAAAAAACAGAAAATATTTAAACAAGTTTATTCATATAATACTACTATATAACTGAAATGAAACATATTTAAATATTATTTTTGTGTGTTTTATAAGCAAGAGTATAATATGAGTTTATTGTTAAAGCATTAGAAATGAATTTTTTTAAAATAACTTTTTTTTTCTATAAGAATATTAAATATTTTGCTTAAAATTATCAATGCATTTTATGATGTAAAAATGATTTCAAGCTCTATTTTTACGAGTATTTACTTCAATTTATTTATTTTGAATATGTAAATATATAAAAAAAATATTCGAATTCAGATATTATTCCCAAAGAAATTTATCTTTTTAAGCTTCTAGTAAAATTAGAAAATGTTCTATTTAATATTCATTTAATATTAGACGTGATTTTTTTTTAAAAAAATTCAGTTTATTTAATTTTTTTTATCAAATGAGTAAAGTAATCAAATCTGTATATGTGTAGTAATTATATAATGTTAAATATATTCGAATTCCTTTGAAGTTTTTCGAGAAATCTAAAAAATAAATGAATTAAAGAATACGTTAAAGAACAGCTCTTTAAAAACGAACGGGAATAGGTATCCAAAAGAATATAAATTATCATCTCTCGTCGGATCTTTTCACTTCATATTTAGGTCTGCCTCCTTGGACATCTACATCCAAATCTCGCTTTCCACTGTGTCAATGCTCTCCTTTGATGTGGGGGAAGGGGGTCATCTCCAACTCTGTAACAGTGCATAATATGACACCCACATATTTATAATTTTGCACGAAGAGTAGACCGCGTTCCAGGCTTACAAACATAATTCGCCTCTATTATTGTCAGTGCTAATCAATCACTGCAAAATATGATTTATTTTTGAATTAACAATTTACTAATACAGTTGAATTAAACGAAATAATTTAAAATGAATGGAAAATAAATAAGGTAAAATAATTCAATATCAAAACCAACGTTTTTAAAAACAACGTTTTTATATGGTGGCAAAGTTTATTAGAGAAAATTATTGAAATATTAATTAAAACTGTTAGTTATTTTTAACTTTAAAATTCACTTAAAAAGAGACATTTGTGAGAGTTTTAAAAAATTCATAATACTCATAAAATCAAAACATGCATTTGAAAGTTTGTAAGTCATTCTATTAAAAAAAGAATGGGAACCAGAATTCAGAAAAAATTATTGTGATAAGACACGGCGCCAAATATTGGAAACTTTCTTTCTTGCGAATGATTACTGACTAAAAGTCAGCAACCCTTACTATCTCGGAGATAGTAAAGGGGAGATAGTATCTCCCCTTTGTGAGTACAAAAGGTTTACGATACCGCATGTTGCGTGGGGAGTGCCCGGTGTTCCCAGAGCGGGAAAGAAATTTTTTCCTCAATCCTAAAAGCGCCGAGAGGAAAGAATATTTTGACTTATTAAAATTATTGAAATATTAGTTAAAACTTGTCGCAAACGCTAAATATTGCATTGTTAGGCCAGTACGAACGATTCCCAAAATTTCAAAGCTCTAGCTTGATGGGAAGTTGGTTAAATTAACGATCGAAAATTTGATGACACACACTCACACACACACCAAGTGAAATTCAGAAAAACGTTGTAAAAACTGCTCAAACTTATGAATAGAAAGATTTATATTTTTCTCATTTTTGATTTGAAAGATTTACGCATTTTTACTAAAATTACAATTATATTTTATTACAAACTATCAAAATACATCTTTTTATCTAAAAATTTAAAAAATTATTTACTTATATAAAATATTCCATCTGAAAGCATCAAAATAATACATTAAAGAAACATTAAAAAGTTTTAACGAGTTAAAATATACGTACATTGTGTTTATATGCAATCATGCTTGAAGAATTTTAAAGTGTAAAACTATTTCTTTATGTCATGCTTCTATGGATAGTTTTTCTCATAAACTTTTCTACGCTTTATTCTTAAGCACTGAATCGTATTTCAATCATTTGCGGAACAAGTTATTAAAATTTTGTTCACATTTATTTCAAAAAGTTATATCATTTATTCAGTATACAATATGATTTCACAGGAAGAAGTACTACTGTTGCTGAAAGAAGCCATGCTGAAAAACCTAGCTAATTCAAATGGTTTCTTAATAGATGGTTATCCCAGAGAAGTAGGACAAGCCATTGAATTCGAGAAACAGGCAAGAATGCATTAACAAATATTCTTATAGAAAAGAAAATGTCTATAATAATAAAACATTCATTTAATTTCTTATGCTTATTTAATGTTAGCAAAGTTTGCATACAATCGTCTAGTTATATTTTAAATCGAATTACTTTTTTTAAATCATTTATATATATGAATTAATATAAGTTCATATTGTGAGAAGGTTATAGATCTATGCCAGATATAGAAAACGCAGTTCTTATTTCAAATTGTTTTAAATTACTATCCTCTTGGTTTATCGAAAATATTGAAGTAAATCAAAAACGAGGTAATAAAATAAAAATAATAAAGCTTTATTTGAAAATTCAAGCAAAATATTCTAATTTCTTCGGCATATTTAAATCACTTTGAATTGACCTTATCTTAACAAATAAATTTCATTTTAGTATTTGTAGAAATCCCTGGATATAATTAAAATTCTTTCTCACAGTTTTTCATTTTCTTGATATCGCATCGAGCCTAGGTTTCCCCCTCCCACCATCTACCAATTACATTGTTAAAATAAATTCAGTTATTGAGATATAAAATGTGTTTCCTTTTTTCGTATTTAGGTGAGCAAATGCTCTTTTCTCCTTTTCTTCGATGTTCCCGATGACATAATGAAACAGCGTCTGATGGAGCGTGGGAAGACGAGCGGAAGAGCTGACGATAATGAGGAAACGATCGCTAAGAGGCTCCTCACCTTCCACAACCAC
This sequence comes from Nephila pilipes, assembly GCA_019974015.1. Lineage (NCBI taxonomy): Eukaryota > Metazoa > Arthropoda > Arachnida > Araneae > Nephilidae > Nephila > Nephila pilipes. Next base: position 512,260 of record BMAW01124568.1, read on the forward strand.
ACACAGCCCATTCTAGATCATTATGGAGACAAAGTCAAAAAGGTGGGTCATATGTAGAATCTTTCGTGCTGTCGTGATAAAGTTTGCATTTGATTTTTGAGGATGAATTTATCTTTCATAGTGCAATCACTAAAATATGCCATTCAAATGATACTTTTAACAAACCTACACAGAACAGAAATAGCGTTGCGAGTTATTAAATGTTGTTAATAGCTTTATCATCATCCTTTTTGTGGATTCATGCTGCTGTTGATATTTTACTGAGCTATGATGTTTGAACTATACTTCATCGCTTTGTACTCGTTAAAAAATATTGAAACCTATTTTGCACTTCATCAGATCGATGAATTTTTCTTTTAGACAACTTTTCAATGAATCATTTGTATAGTTGTAAAAGGGAAGAAATTCCCAAACCATTTGATGTAACGGTTCCGTTATTACATCCTTCTCCTTCCAATATAAATCTTAAGTACAATATTAACTAATACGTGAATAATCCGAAGAATAAAAAGTCATTCTATGATAATAATCAAGTTATTTTATTCAGATCTATACATAATCAACAGTTGATTCCTAACCTAACGTATATGTGGGTACAACCTATTCAGAATTAATGTTAATATCAATGTTTAATAACATTATTTATTTGATGAGAATCAATCGGTTCGATTCTTATTTCTTATTGGATTTAGAGATGAGGGTCTGATTCACTGACTGTATGCAGCTCCTTCCTGGCTGTGATCCGATATGTTCTCATGCTCCCTATATGGTCACTATTCATTTGTTCCATTCTCTACGACTAACTAGCTTCCTACTTTAGTATAAAATTCTTCGCTGCTTATCAATGAAATTTATCAAATCTATTCGCTATACTTCATTAACCCCAATCTAATATACATAAGTTACGTTTCATCCATTGGAGAGATAATCTATGCAACCAAATTCATTTAAAATCCCAGAAGTTTTAGCTGAAACACGATAAAGACGCGCCATAAATTTCCATTCGGATTTTGTTGCGTTTACCTCTTTGATCGTATCAGTGCCTTCATACAGATTCACGTTCAGTATAAACATGTGTCACTATTTTAATTACATATCATCATGCTGATGAAATGCAAACAACAGAATGATCGAGCCGCGAAAGCAGAATGATCATGATTGCGAGCTCATGACTGGCTTTGTTTCATTTGATATGATGTGATGATGAATTTTAATGGCGCTAGAGCCAAATGTGGCTATCCTGCAAAGTATAACTGTGATCTAGATGTTGGAAAAATGGGGGAAATAATAATTTGTTGACAAGATGGAGGATGGAAAAGAGAGAAGGATCGCTAAAGTATCCTAGGGGCGTGTCATTCGTGTTTACCATAGACAATAAGCTCCCACGGGAAAGAAGAAGGTAACTAGGGAAACTCGGATTATGATTACGGTATTTACCTGAAGAGATAAGATCCTGATGACTTGTTTCAATCAAGCCGTGTGTTCGAGTCCTGATCCTATTCAGGCTCGTCGTGTTGTAAGGCTGATGGACATTAAACCTCTTGAGGCTTAAATTCCTCACATTGACGAAATGTGGAAGTTTGGAAAGTGAGGTGCTAGCTCAGGTATCGTCATAGTCTCAAGACCGAAGTTCAAAATTACTAGATATATCGCCAATAGATATCGCGTTTCCTCTTGGTGTGATATTAATAAACAATTAATAAATCATACTGGTGCATCAGGGCTGAAGAAATGTAGTTGGTTGAAGTTGATGACATGAAGTAGGGTTGTTATATTCGAAGGGTTGCGGGACTTTCGGATTTGACAGATTCCGCCATTCAGTGATGTCGACAGGAATGATTTAACATACGACAAAAGGCACAGGATGATCTAGTGGGGGAAAGGCAACGCAGTAATCAAGATAGCGCTCATAGTACTTGATACGTCATTATCAACAATCGCTCGGAGAACGAGATCTGAACTCACTGTGCCCATTGCGTCGATTACCTCTCATCTGTGCACAACGACAAGCACGCTGGCTATAGTGTCATGCTTCTTTGGGATGGAATTGCCCTGATTTGAGTGCATAGTTTTTAGAAAGGAGTACTACTTTGAAACTAAATCCCCTTGACCAACGAAGACGTGTTTGGATATATCTAGGATGGCTATTCAATACAAAAATGACTAGTACCTTGCCACACAGCCCACCAAGCAAGAATTATAGTTTTCGGTTCCATTTCAGTGGACAATCCGATTCTTTTAATTGTAATCCGTTGAACTGTTACAGCACGTCGATGATATTCTAGTCTCCATTGTTTATACCCTTGCCGTACGTTTCAACAGGATAATACCCAATTACTCACTGCGATAATTTCGACTGATTGCCTTGCTTGTTAAACATTTCCCTGCTTAACTAGATCTCCAAATCTTCCACTTTTTCCACTCCAGATCTACAGATTTTCTACTTCCATCGGGCACTTTTGGGATCTTGTGAGTAGGCACATTTAACTGTCTTATGATCTTGCCTAACAGGGAAGAGCTTGGAGATATGGCGCAGGATATCCTCCAGTTCTACGAATCAATTCTGAGCCAAGTATCAGATTACTTCTTATTGATTAGTTTCCTATATGTAGCTGTATCTCTTGTATAAAACGTTGAATTCCTCTGGCATTTCAACCGTTTCTTTTCTACTACATTTGGAGGACATTTGTCGATTTTCGTCCTATTCTATTGATTCCTTCTTGATGTGTATGTATTTTTCAAATGACTAGTTTAAAGAACTTTAAATCTTCAGGAAACGAATTATTATACTTCATAAAATTGAAGCAAGTTTCTAGAATCAGAAATCATATGATTTAGCTCCTAAAATTTATTGATATTTTTTCAAGTATTTTTATGTTTTGCCAATTTTTTTAAAGTAATAACTAATGTGTTATATTTTCTTTGACATTTCTAAGTTTTGACAAGAAAATTCACGAAGAAGAATACCTTAAAATATTATTTGTTTTAGTATTTTTTTCACTCACTTCAATATATTTTTAGTAAACTACAAGATATTTTTTCAATAATAATTAAATGGAACTGTTTTTATGTTCCTGAATCTTAACTTTGTTGTAACTTTATGATTTAAAACGAATAACAAAAATGTTTGGTCATTACTTGTTGTTTCGATTTTATTAAAATACTTTCATTTTAAAATTAAATATTAAAATATTGATAAACATAAGAGATGAAAATCGAAAGAAAATGAAGCTCTTAATCTGAACAAGCAGTTAAAAAGTGAATTCTATTTTTCTCTAACCTTCTCTACCTATCTCTCTTAAAGTTTTATAACTGCAAAATTTTGAAGCATTATTTCATGATCATTTAATTCAACTTTTTGTAGACAATCATTTTCTCTAATTAGTACCGAGACAATTAAGCCAACAAATTAGAATTGCAACTCAGATTAAAATTTAATATTATGTTACTTAAAATATGATGTAATTCGAATGAAAATTTCAAAAAATATGTTTGTGAAATGAATTATAGAATTATCGTTTTTTTTTTCCCCTTACGGACTCGAATTTCAAGGTAACTAAAAAAAAAAAAAGGAAGTTGTAAGTTTTAAAGAAAATTAAAAGCTTTTCGCATCACAGAAACATAAAATATGTTATGTATATCTTCTCAATGTAACTCTGAAACAATACATGGATGCGTGAAACATATATGAGAAATTTAGTTCACACCTGCATTCCTTTTCTTTTACAGAAATTCTGACTTTGAAACTAACTCTGTTTTTAGTTGAAAATAATATCTGAAGAAATTAGAACTAACCTTAAAACATATACAATATGATTAAAGATATTATGGATGCATTCATTCGTGCATTGAGCACTTTTTTTCAAAGATTAAGGAAAAAATTTTGACCTTGCGGTGAAGTTCCGCATTTCAAGGAACTTGGAAAATCCGACATATAAATTGTCTTCCTGTTACATTTTGATGAATTGTAAATAAACAAAATGTTTATTTATTTTTAAATTTTCCCTCAGCGTATCGCATTTTTTCAATATTGGTTTTCTGAAAGGACAGTAATTTATTCCACTTGGAGAAAAATCCTTTCATTTGAAATAATATAGCATGCTATCAGGATCAAATGTGGGAAGGACTCCCTTCACCTTAGCGAACAAAAAGATTATTTTGAACATTTAAAATAGTGTGAGTGAAAAGACGGTTTTAAGATAATTACACATGGGTAAAAATCTAATAGATTATTTTTTGTTAATCTTATGTAATATTTCTATTTTATTTTTATTTTGTTTTTGTATTTTTAGCCAGTGTTGCTCTATTCTTCTGAAAAATTATCTCGCAGTTGATTTTTTTTAAAAAATAAAACAACTTTTAAAATTTCATTTTCTGCTACGCAGACAAAGTTAAAGAAATATAATTGTATGCATAATTTTTGATATTAATTAGCATTATATGTTTTAAGAAAGCTAATGGTTTCAAATGTATAGTAGAAAAAATGTTTATAATGGTTATTAAAAATTTCATGAGATTTAAGTTAATAAATTTTCATTTTTGCTCTAATGTTTTAGTTTCAGCAGTCGCAATACTTTTTATTGATAATTTTCTTTTTTTAGTGAATAAATTATTTTTGTTTCCAAACAAAAACATTCAGATCTCATTAATTAACGTATTTGAAATTTTTAACTAATGAAAAGAATGTGTACAAGTAATTCAGAAATTAAGATGTGCTTTTCAATCTTTTAATACTTATTTACACCTTATGAAAATATTTAAACTTACATGAATGTATGTTATATATTAATATTTTTATTCAAATTTATATTTACATAGAACAATCTAATTGCAGAGCAAATTTCACAAAGCTTCATTCTGAATATGAATCTGCTGATCCGCTGTAATTAAACACAAATTTCTACATTTTCTTTGGTTGTTAAAATTTATTTCTCTATATTTAATTTTAAATTTAAATTAACAACAGTATTACAGATTTTTCTCCATAATCACTGTCTTTTGTTTTATCAATTGTTTTTAATTTACTCAACAGTTCAGAAAGTCACCGAGAAGTATTAGAAAGAATTCTTGAAATCTTGCTGATTAAGTTAAAATGTTATTATTAATGAAATGTGGGGCTTAAAAATTTACAGAAACGTGTTTTTTCTTCTGTTACATTTTTACCAAGAAAAATGTCATTTTTGGAGAGAGAGAGACGGTTGACTGGTTTTGTGAAGAAAACAAGGTGTAACTTCAGCAAGCTTTTAACTACGCTGATTAAAATTCGAAATACTTTAACCATTCTTCCAAAACAGGAAAATTAAACTAAACTGGCACTAGAATATAAAACAATTTTGCTTCTTAAATTTAATCAGAAAAAAAAAATACTGTTTAAACGTTATTTATCAAATACCATGTGCTCTCACAATTTGATTGACAAGGAAGAAACTCGTGACATCTTGAGATGGATTAGATTTATTATCTGCATGTCATAATGCTGACATTTTTGTTTTTAAAACTTTTGTGCAGCAATGCGATTCTGGCAACAGTCATTTTGAATGCAAACGATTTTACCGTTACTTTAGAATATTTTTAATGTCAAACGAGAGGAACTTTTACCGTAAATGAATGTATTTTCATTCACGAATTAATTTTTTATCAAATTTGTTTGCTGATACAAGAAATGCGTTTTAATTATATTAAGCTACAAAAAAAGACAGTAGCATTTCTTCGATAAAAATTGTTTACCCGAGATAAAACTTTATCTCTTTTAAGAATATTTGATCAAATAAGTATATAAAACTATTATTTGAATTTTGGAGGAATCTTTTTTATTTTGAAACGTTGTGAAAAAATAGCCAGTTTAAAATTAATTTTAAAGGATAAATTTATAATGAATGCGAAAATAGCACTGAACTCTAATAACAAAGTTATCTAAATACTTATCATGTTAAATCGCATTTCTGATAATTCAAGGTACTCTTAACAATATCATATCACTTTATTATGTAATACTTATTCTCTCGCAATTTTAGAATCGGAATAATTGATTGAATCAAGATTTTATAGAATACATTTTTTCTGCGATTGAAATGTACATAAATAAATAAATTTACATAATATCTATTTAAGAATAAACTGTATTTTATAGTAATTAAATCTCATAAATATCTATTTTTCGTTTTGGCTCTAAAAATGTCAATATCCTGAAGATATTCACCAAAAGCTATTTCACTGTAGCATGATTTATGAAGATACTTATTTAAAATTTAGATTAAATTAACGTGATTTGTTTTATAAGAAACAACAAAGTTTTATCCATCCTAAAACCCTCAGGGGCTTATCTACTTTAGCTAAGTTCGAGTATCAAGAGTCCGAGGTACCTTAGTGATCTTTTTTTTCTTTTCTATTCAGTTTGCTGTCTTTGGTAGACAGCAAACTGAAAATCTGTAATACTGTTATTAATTGGTAAAAATGGTAAAAATCTGTAAAACTGTTATTAATTTAAATTTAAAATTAAATATAGAGAAATAAATTTTAACAACCAAAGAAAATATTGAAATTTGTGATCAATTACAGCGAATCAGCAGATTCATATTCAGAATGAAGCTTTATGAATTTTGCTCTGCAATTAGATTGTTCTATGTAAATAAAAATTTGAATAAAAATAATAATGTATAACATACATACATGTAAGTTTAAATATTTTCATAACGTGTAAATAAGCATTAAAAGATTGAAAACCACATCTTAATCTCTGAATTATTTGTACACATTCTTTTCATTAGCTAAAAATTTCAAAGACATTAATTAATTGTTGGTGACGGACATCCCCTAGCCATCCTTCTCTATTTTCGATCCGCCTTCTTGTCAACCAATTTTTATTTTTATTTTTCCTTTTTCCCCCTGGGACTTAAATCATAGATACACATTGTTTGATGCAGCATAGCCAGATTTGACTTTTGCACCAAAAACCTCAATTTTCACTCATTCCTTTATTTTTATCCATTTGAAAACAATAAGTACATTCAAAACAGTTCCATTAAAATGAAAAGAATTTTATTTTTCTTTTCTAAAAGCAACAAATTCGAATGCAATATATCGATAAAATTATTTCCTTATATATAGATATTTCTTTAATTACGTACTTCAAGTTAATCACTATCAGTTTTAAAAAAATAATGTGATTGCATTTAAAAAATACTACTATTGTTGTGAAATGCTGTGGTACCTTGTTTAACGACGGCCTTAGTTAATGACGAGTAGCACTAAACAAAAAAATGTCGAGTAATGTCGCAGGCTTTGACTTGCTAAGGTTTTGGTTAGTGGCGATCATCCTAAAATAGATTACCGTCGTTAACCATGGTACCAATGTATTTAATATTAACTTTGTTTCTTAGTGCCGATTTATTTATTTACTACGTGAATAATAACTCCATACAAAAATACGTATTCTTTCAGATACCAGCCTCTGGGACAGTTGAGGAAATATTTGCCGAAGTTACCAAAGTAGTCGACACCTGCAAATGCTAGTCTTTCAGTTCATTTCATTTCTTTCAAAAGAGCCTTTGCCTTCTTCCCGGATTCAAGAAAGGCGGACAATCAAAACCTTTGCACAAAATTTTCCTCCTTAAGTGGCGCTGTATGATGTCGTTCCAAATGGGCTTGATAAAAGATCAGAAGTGATATACTTAAATAAGTCGAGACGGGAGCACACAGAAAACAAAGTATAGATATGCTGTTATAGAATGTTTAATTGAATTTAAAAGAAAGGTGTATTTTTTTTAAAACTAAGAATGCTCAATGTAATATTTTTAATGTCTTGTTATATATTGCCTTTAGTTTTAGAAAATGTTGCGGATTTATTCTTTTTTGGAGTTCATATTTTCAAATTTTATTATTCCAAAACTTTTTTTTTTCGATGTATTTTTTTACCTTTCTTTGTTTTATGGAAACCCTTTTCAAGCATTTTAAAAGGCAATATATGAACTATTTTCGAAGTTCATTCAATAAAAATTATAGTTTATATTAATAGAAGGGAAAAAAAATTTTTTTTCTATTTGTTGAGTAGGGGGTTATGAGACTTTTTCGTTCGAAATATTTATCGAGATGGTGCTAAGTCAGCTAAATTATTAGAACGATGCGGCGTTAGTAAAAAAGAACTCACGAAGCATATTTTATTGCATAACACTTTCTTACATGTGTCAACGTGATTTGTGCAATATTGTTCCATTATTTACCACACTGTTAATAAAATTTCCTTACCATTGACTTGAATTTATCTGTGTGAATAGTAGTCATTTATATAGTTTTGTTTTTCAAAATTATTTCGATTATTGGTTAAAATTTTAATATAAATATTTGCTTCTAACTACTTCAATTATTAATAACTATGTACGTATATTTCCGCACTTAAACTATATTTTACGAGTGAAGCGAATTGTATATATATATATAAAGAATTTAGAATCAATAGTATCAAACTTTGAAGCTTGATCAATAGGTCTATTGTCAGGATATAAAAACTCTTCTAGTTTCAGATTAATTAATAACTAATATAAATAATCCAAGAAAATTATAAGTACAAACGCTTTACAATTTTAAATAAAGCTAAAAAAAAAAAAGCTTCTCCAGTTAGTAATAAGTCGATCTTGTTAAATTATTTGATTTATAGACAAAAGAAGACGAATTTTAGACAATTGAAACTTCGCTTTTTCAATATTATTGAGAAATTCGATTAATCTGTTTAATTTTATTTATCAGATAATATTCAGAAAAGTATTTCCGCAAAAATATAAGCAAAGTTATCGCTAGTATACGAAATCATTTCATGGGGAATAGAAAATATATAATATACAAATTCCTGAAATTAAATGAGAATTATTGCTAGATTTATCTTTAGTATGTACTTTTTAAGCTATCAGTTTATTAAAATGTTAGTAAGTTAACAGTTTATAATCAAAATCTTCTTTCTAAAAATGAAACGTTTGTTTTTTGTGAACTTTTTGTTTACTGTTATGAGAAGAATTTTTTAAGATTCGCGTTAATTAATTTTCGAGTTCATATTTGTTTTCGTTTAAATACTTTTCCGTGTTAATATTCAATTCTATAATTTTTAGCTATTTATTATAAAATTAATTATGTATTAACAAAATTGTATTTATATAAAAATGATCTGTTTATCAAAAAAATGTCAACAACAAATGTCTCATATTTAATTAAATTTCTCATTAAAAAGAGCCAAAAAGGAAACTAAACAAAGAAGAAAGTACTTCAAATGTTTTGACGACCACGCAACAAAAAATGTCTCTAAATTTATTATAATAAATAGCCTCAAAATAAAATCTTTTCATTGATCCAAGTAATGTAATATAACCTGTAATTGTCAAATTTCATTTCTGCACCAATGTACAAAAGGAAAGTATTTTAATGTCTGCTATTTATTGGACTGTTTCAAAGGATACATCACAAACACTAACAAGAAAATTACTCATGTTTTTGTATTACATAAGACAACATCAAAACTAATGAAATTATCATTTTTTAAAAAAAAATATAGGAAAAGGAGGGATGATGGGAATGTTTCAAACATAAGCCTCCAATTTTAATTCTAATTTAAGCCTTTAAGTTATTTGTTATATTTCTGCTTAAAATATGAATTAAAATAATACATCAAAATCGATGGATTAAAGATTAGCTTTTTTTAACGAGATATTTGTTTTAATACACAAAATGTATTTTTCAGTTACAATAAGACGGATTTTTTTAAAACTTATGTTACAACGAGTACACATTTTACTCTCGTTTAAAAATAAAGCTAACCGAGTAATCCTGATCGTGAGTTGAGGATTGGATCCGTAAGGTTGCGAGGTTAATGCTCATTAAATCTGTCGAGGCTTAAAAAATTGTTCAGACGTGGAGTAGAAGTTTTAAGAATATTGGTTGGTTAGTGTAGCACTAGAAGCAACACCAAGGCTATTGGCAACGGACCTCTTAATGCCTCTCCTTATTGCGTTGATTCGAAACTTTGAGTCACGGTCAAGTGACGAGGACGACACCTGAGCTGGCACCTCCCTCTCCTAACTTCAGAAGTTTCGAGAAAGGGGTGCGAGCTCAGGTGTCGTTCTTGTCCCTTGACCGTGATTCAAAGTTATGAGGTTCGACGCCAATAGCTCTCGTATTGCTGCTAAATGCACCAAACGTTAATAGACAAAATCAACAATTATCTCAATATTCAGACATTCTACGTTTGATTTTAAAAAAAAAAAGAGGAGCGGGGGAAGAGAATCGATATTGGGTTAACTATGCAGCGAAAATCAATTTTGAAATTTTTCACAAATACAAAAAAATATAATTATGAGAAATCGAGGGATCGAAAAACGTACCTAAAATATCAGGGTTGTATTATTAACAAGTCCAATTCAACTGGTAGCCGCTGAAACCTATGGTCATGGTACCGAACTCGTTGCCAATGTTGATTTTGTCGAGTTGTTGGTTCTGCAATCTGGATAAGGAAATTCAAGAAACCTCAATAGAAACCCAAGAAAAATCAAAAAGAAATATCCCAACGCAAGAAAAACAAGATCCTGAAAACTTCACTTTCATTGATGCTGTAAAAGAAATCCAAGACCTTTTCTGGTCATTCCCCACCCAACTAAAATCCTGTAAAAAGTTGAAAAGCACTGATAACATAATAGACAAGTTCAATATTTTCATGCAAGGAATTGCGGCTTCGCTACCATAATTTTTAGGATGAAAAAACCCTCCTAAAGTAAGATTTCTTCTTAGAAATCTCAGTAAAGAAAACCCAGAAAAAATGGCCATGCCCACACCCAATCAGAAGCAAGCTTTCTCTCCGACCCTCCACCAACGACTAATAGGAAAACAAGTTTTCACCAGACTTCCGTTTCTACTTTAGCTCACTCACTTCGAATTACTCTGAATACTAGGAACCAGCCCTGCCTCATAGAGACACTGATACATAGTTTAAAACCTATAAAGGCTAGGTACTCAGAATAAAAGTCACTACGAATCGGGATGCCACTAAAAATCTTCCATGTAGGGAAATATGTCGAGCGTGGGATAGAAGTTTGAAAAGGCAAATAGAGCTGAGGTGTCCTTCTCGTCACTTGACTGAGGTTCTTAATTACGAGGTACACCTCGAAAAGCTTTCGTGTTACTTCTAAATGCTAAGTCAATAAACATTCAATCAGTGTGTATGTGGTTCGACTGAAATATAGAGTCTACAAGTATTCTTCGCTGTGTGTTGTATAACTTATTTTTAAGAAGATGGATAAAGTTCAACATAGCTGAAAATTTTCAGACCAGCGAAAAATTAATACTGAAATATAGAAATGGTAATATGTTGTGCTAAAAAATAAAGTTTTCAGGATAAATTTACTGAGCATTTTATTTTAAGAGTACTTTACGTTGTAATAAAAGGAATGTTAGAGTAATATAATTAAAATATTTCACAAGATCCACATTATGTTCAAGATAATTGGAAAGAATAGACTTTGCACACACATACATCAGAAAGCGGAATAAAATGCAATTATATTAAATAATTGAAATCCTTTTAATTGTTGAATTTCCACAAACTTATCAATGTATAAATTGAATTTTTAGGCACTTGTAATCTAAAGTTGTTTTTTAAAGTTAATTCATTCCATTGCAAATCAATGTACTAGTTATTAGTTCTACACATTATATATTAAAAATTATTTTATCAAAATTTTCTGGATAATATAATGATATGATGACATCTTATAAGGGAGGCAAAATAAAATACTTCATAGAAATTTATTCATTAATACATATGTATGAAAAAAAATTATAAAATACTTGCGCTGGCAAAAAAAAATGAAAAACATTTGCGTCTAATAAAATATTTAGCGTCAATTGACATAATTTATTTCGGTGAGAAAAACAACTGTATTTCCAGAATCCAGGGATTCTTAATATTAACAAAAATATTTTTAGTAAGTGCACGATTGGCGATGCCACGCTATTACTTCCTCTTTTCAGCATTAGTTTATATCAAGTTAACGGGAAATATAAAATGTAAAGGAGGAAAATTGAGTTGCAAATTGAAATTCCTAATGAAGTAAGCTGGAGAGACTAATTTTTTTTTGTACTTCATATGTTACAATGGACGCGAAGAAATAAATGCAAACCTTGATTATAAACTCTAACCATTTAATTGTAAGCTGCACTTCCCTCATTTAACTTGGAATATCGAGCCAGAATTTCTGTTAGTTAGCCTATTCCAGATAAAACCAGAATCCTTGCTGTTGAGGTTCATAATTTGCTACTTTTTATCACATGAAAAGACCTGAGGAAAGACAAGCAAAAATTGACTAGGATACTATTATGAACCTGCAACGACACTTCCCTGCAAGTGATAGAGACATCTACAGAAGTTTAGTTGAATATCGGAAAAAGTTAAGCAATGACACTCCGATTTTTGACAGTAAAACGAAGATTCTCAGAAATGCTCAAATTTCCCGATATCTCTATTAGGAGAGAAGTTATGGATTTTTCGGGAATTTTTCTTGTGACGTTACACCTTACCGAGATAGCTATAAATACGCTGAGATCCTGAAATGAGGAAGTCAACATTTGAAGTGCAAAATATCACTTTAGTTTGGTTTGGAGTTAGGTTGGTTTTATTGAAGCAATACGATGGATCTTGTAATTTTGAACCTCAGTCAAGTGACGATAATATAACTTTCGATAATTGTCCATAGTAGATGAGGGAGCTGAATGTTATTGAAAGTACTATTACTGTTATTACTAGTGATTTACAATCGTTGTGTATTTCTAATTTATACAAGTGCTGTTTATCCTATTGGGCTGCTAATCTATACAAGTTGTGCTACGTGTGTTTCATTTTTTCCTTGAATATTTGTGAATAAAACGTTAATCTCCATTATACTCCTTGTTGGACTGTTTTCAACCTACACCCACAGGACGATTTTTTGTAATTTTACTTCATATTTAAAAATGTAGTTTCTATTAAGAAAAATTGTATTATTAGAAATATAAAGTATTGCTTAAAGACACCCCCTCTCCCATGTAGGAGAGGAAAGAGACGTCAGCAAGACCAAAACCTGGAAGCTTCGCATATAAGTAGAAGAGTTTGAGAAGTCGTGTGCCATCTTGGTTGCCGAGACCATATAAAATGTAAAGGAAGAAAACTGAGTTAAGTAACCGCTTTGGTGTAAAAGCTTATATGTATTTTTGAGCCATACCAAGTTGAAAATTATCCACAGAGTGTTGGTCTAGAAGAGAAAATCGCTCAGGTTATAGAGAAATGCCGTAACTAAGACCATATACATAAATTTGAACTCTAAATCCCATTCGTAGGTATCTTTGAATGGCGATTAAAGGCTTAGAAAAGTTTGCTTCACCACGTTTAATACAGTCGTTGAACCATGGCTAATCTCGATCATTAATCTAGCGCACACTGAATGGAACAGAGATCAAGAATATTTGGTGGATTTGGATTAAGTGGATTCTAGATCATATATTTTTGTATTAGCCAGTGTTAGGGAGGTTTGTACTGAAATATATTCTTTGGAATGAGTTTCAAGAAGCAAATCTTGTCCCTGGATACACTCTATACTTTGCAATGCATTACATATAGTTTTTTTTTTTTTTTAAAAATTATAATATTACATTAAAACTCTCCTCTAATAAGTTATGAACTAAACCATTTCTATAAAGTCCAATATAGAAGTTATTTGTGGGATATTCTAGATACTTTAATTGAGAAATTAAGAATTATGGCACCGATATTATCTTTACCACCAAGAATCGTTCTTAAATTTGGAGAAAAAAAATAATAAGTAAATTGGCACGATCTCGCAAGAAACGATCTCTCAGTAGTACGACACTCATCTCCATATATAGAATCTGTGGGTTCAAAATCCAGCGACGAAAAATTCAATTATTTATGTAAAAGTTCTATTAAATTGTTCTGTGTTTTTTCATATAATTTTTAAAACCTTCCAGAATATTCTGTAGATTTCCAGAGCAGTTTTCTGAAATATTCCACAGTAATATGTAAATGCATATATTCTTAGTCTGGGAGAGCTCTTAGACAAGTGTAACTACTCTTAGTTTGTTAATTAACTACGTTATTCGGATATCTATTGTATCATCAATTGGAACTTGCTCCAATATCTATGAAAAAAGGTATAAAACATTCACAAAGTAAACTTTTATATAATTTCACAATGGATTTTACAGTCAAACCTTTTCACTTTTACTACCTATAAGGACCAATAATTTAAGTTACTAGAACTCCATTTCAATTAATCATGGTTAAAAATCAAGATCATATGGATAATAACTTTTGCTGTTCACATCCTTCATAAACCAATCAGTCACTATGGATAATATTCTAATTATCAAGAATTATTCTTTATATTAATAAAATTTCTTAAATTATGCACCAGGTTTCATACTTGAAAGAAAATTAAACAATTTTAAAATAGTGTTTACAATTGAACTTATTCTTTTATATGTTTCTCTATCAAAACTGAAGTTAATTAAAAGGTGTTCTAGTTAATCATGATTAAAATTCAGGTTTATATAAATAAATTTTTTGTACACGACAACATAATTCAAACTTGAAGTCAGTAGAGTAATCATTTGGTATGGTAATTAAATATTAAAAATGAAAATACATTATTGTCAAAAACAAGCTGTACCTAGAAGGAAAAGTCAGATTGAAATGATACTTCAAAGTAAACTAGTACTCACCAATGACTAGAAATGAATAAGAACTAAGCGTGGGTGAGACAAAATTTATTGGTCAAATATAAAATCATTTAAACTCTCGATAGGATACTGGGTCACAATTATTTCTTATGTATTCTACCACACCTTGTGCATGATGTCGTAACCGCTCTTAACGGTATCTTGGTTCAACTCATTTCGAGCAGATTGAACTTTCTCATGAAGATCTTGAAAATTTTGCAATAGTGATTGAGTCTTAATGGGATGATATATAGCTTCTCATAACTTTTCTATGTGCAACAGGTCTGGAGATGCTGCTGACCATGACATAGTGTCAATGGTAGGGAGGCATGTTTTTAAAATGGCTGTGGCAGAAACACGGGGTATGTCTTGTTGAAATAAGGAACTGGGATGGACGTTCACAAAAAAGGAATTACCACTGGTCGAAAGACCTCACTAACATACCTTTGGGACTACAAAGCGGCTCTGATGAAGAACAATGATGATTGAACATCGTACGAAATTATACCCCATATCATTACACTCTACTGTATGAATGTGTGACGAGTGACAGCAAGTCGTCTCTCTCGGTGCTGACCACATTGTCTCCATACATGGGTGCGGTTATCATTTTTACCCAAAACAAAAGTGAGATTCATCACTAAAACTGATCCGCTGCCATTTCACATGGCTCCATGTTCCTTTTTCGTGGCACCATTTCTGTGGTTATGCTACTGAAGTATCAGGGGCAATATCTGTAGTGGTCTCTGTAGGAGTGATCTAGAAGCATGTATACGTCTCCCAATAATGATGACACTTACAGAATGATGCAAAAGAGGGCATTACTATCCGCATAATACCGGCATTGTGACGGTTGGTATGCTTCACGCTAGCCAGACAACTCTTCGCTCTTCTCTACTTGCAGTCTGTGTAGGTTTCACTGAGCCTACTTGTCGTGAGCGATAACTTTCTTGTTACCGATTCCGCCAACAGCGTGAAGCTGTATGACGCACAATCCGGTAGAACGACCCTCCGACTTCATGCAGTCCAATAATGCGACCCTTCTCAAAGGCGTCCAACTGTTCAACTGTCTTTTTCTTCTCAAATGCATTCTAAACTTTAAAGTGATCAGTCAAATAAACGAACTAATTCGAATCAAAATTATGTGCTTTGGGAGGACCATTTAAGGACCTAAGTGTCGCGGTAAGTCCTGCGATTACTGACATCATTGGTACCAACGCGGTGGACACTTTCCTCATTTGTATTCTAACAGAGACGAAACAATTTCTTAATTTGCATTTGCGTACCTTGCTTCCATCTGGATGCATATTATTTAAACGATGAGCGTAACAAGAATCACAACTTCAGAAATATGAATGAAGAATTAAAATAAAATTAATTTTTAAAATTACATTCTATTTTAACGATTTCCACAATTAATGTCGTCTATACCAAATCAGTGTTATCCATTTAAAGCTCTATTCAAAATCATAAACTATAATATAAAAATTAATTTTTACCCCATATTAGGATCTATAGATAGAAATGCAAAATAGAAGTCGAGTAAATTTTTATCATTTTAATAAAAGTTATAAAAAGTATTTAATAATAAAATTTTAAAAATTGATTGGCTGAATTTGTACATCAGCTAGAATAAAAGCCCTATTGGAAGCTAATGACAAAACAATGTTAAGGACATTTCACCCCAAAACATTCCAAGAAAATCTCGAAACAAAAATGGCTGAGTCGTGTCTTCAGATTCTGATACTTTTTTTTCCCGTTTTCAGTCATTTGTTGGATCAATCGATAAGTAAAGAAAATACTTTCTGTTTGTTTATGTTTTATTTCAATCCAATTAGAAATTTAGTCGAAATTTATTATTCTTATGATACATTTTGTTGAATTAAATTTGTTACTGATGAAAGCAAGTATTGAATATAATCGTATAAACTTTTACGATAAAATTTCGAAAAGTTATCAGCTGATGAATTTATTTATTAACAAGAAAAAAAGCCTCTTTGAAGATTTAAATTTAAAATAGGCAATATAACATACTTACAATTTCCATTCGATGTAGTAATATAACAGCAATAAAAGTCAAGTTTTCCTCTGTCTGAATAAGCTTATTTCTAAATACATTAATTATCCTATATATATATATATATATATATATATATATATATATATATATATATATAAATATATATATATATATATATATATATATATATATATATATATATATATATATATATATATATATATATATATATATATATTCGTCATAAATAATACTGATAACAGTATTATTGCAGCTCTCCCGTTTCCTTTTCTCTAGCACATTTTGTGATTAAATAAAAATCAAATTTATCCCTCAAAATACGATAAATTCCTGTAAAAAATATTATTTTTTCATATAACGTGTAATATACAAATTGATTGATTTTTGTGGGATATAGTCTTTTGTGGGATAAGACTATAATCCCGTTTAATAGATGTATTTCATTCAGTACATGTCAAAGTACTTTAGTTTCTGCAGGAATATTCTGAACACTTGTTTATTAGCGACTATTATTTCCAAACATTCTTTGAAGGTAATAGTGTGTTGTGGATTTATCTTGAGTGTATTCCAGAGATGATTTCTTTGGGAGGTATATTTGTTACAATTTAAAAGGATATGTTCCCAATCGTTGATATGATTACATGTGCTACAAATTGCATTATCCTGTAGATAGAATTTGAGTAAAAGACCACGAGTTTTGATCATTTTACAGATGATTCAAGTGATGAGAATTTCCTCTCTTCTGCTTTTTGTCCACTTGGATATTTTGTCTATAGTCGGAATATTTCCCAAGTCTTCAAAATGTTTACTTGAATAAAAATTTTCTTTGATTATTTTCATTCTTTTTCTGTAGATATTGCTATGGATATCCTCCGAAACAATCCAGTCGATGCAAATGTTAAACTCCGTAATCGATTTTTCGAGTCTGTCCGCCTGATCATTCCAAACAATTTTCGAGTGTGTCGGAGTCCAAAGTAGTACCATTTGAGTTTGAAATTGCGAAGGATGAAAACTTTGCTAATCTATGAGTAACTTTTGGAGATTTTATATTATTATTTTTTGAGCAGCTAGAACGACTATCTTATAAAATTAACAATTTTTTATTTAATTCCATGATATCATGTAGAGCTTGGCATCTGGGCAGAGCTTCTGCAGTAAATATAGAGTTAATGAGGTTTAAATTGTAAGCAAAGGAGGGATTTTTCGTTATGCCTGCAATAGAAGTTATGTTATGATTTTTCAGAGCATCTGTAATTTTGAAATAATCTCGGAAGTTATTGCTCACTATTTCCTCAAATAATCTTCTGATGATAAAAGTAGAAAGATTTTTGTTCTGAAATTCAAATTCATTGGTGTAAATTTCACATGGAAGCTCTGTTAAATACAGCAATCTAGGGATAGATATTATTTGCTGCCTATTAATATTCAATGTATGAAAAGTATTAATATTCAATTTATAAAGTTTTTGTCCCCTACCAGAATATTTAGATCTTTAGTACCAGGGCTATTGAGATGCAGAGGAGAAAAGTCACCGTTTGAAATTTGGGATATAAAAAATTTATTCGCTTGCCTTCTTATTTTGTTCGAAAGTATTTCCTGATCAGTTATTGTAAAAGTACAATGTTTGGAGTCCATTGTGGTAAACTCAATGTGATTCTGAGTGCTTTAGTTTGAATAGTATTAAAAAATGACTATCTGACCGTTTGTTAATGATATGACATGTATAATAAAAAGTGCTGTAAATAATATTGTTAGTTAACTTGACCAAGCCTTTTGCTCTTGGACCGAAGTGCTTATATGCTATTCCCTTAAGACCATAATTTTTTTTTGTCAAACCTTATTTTTCATGTGATTCATTGATCGCTGTCCTTGTTTTTCATGTGATTTTGATTCTGTTTGGGAAAATATACTTGCAGGTATTTAACGGAAGTTTGTCATGTGAGAGAGAATTCTGCTAGCATAATATTAGGAAACGTTGGTATTCTTTTATTTGATAATTTTTCAATTGTACTTTTATCAGGACTTAGGGATAATTTCCAGTAGTTGCACTATTATGTTATTCTTTCTAAGGTATTTTGCAATTTTCGACCGATTATATCCAGAGACTAATGAGAACAATAAATAAAAAATATCGTCTGCATAAACTCAGCATTCTACTCTTATTTCCAGTGTTTCGAAGATATTATACATATGAATAGTAAATAATACGGGAGAAAGGACACTAACATAGGTGACTCCTTTTAGAACAGACTTTTTCGATGATAGGCAGCCCCTCTATCGAATCTGAAGTGATCGAGTAGTTAGAAATGTGTGAATCCATAGAGCTATTTTCCCGGTAATTCCAATTTGAAGACATATGTATAAAAGACCATCTATATAAACCGAGTCATAAGCTCCCTTTATATCCAGGGTAATTCCCACGAAGAATTTTTTCCCGTTTGGCATCTAAGATAGCTTTATTAATAAGGTATGTGGCAGTTATACTATCTTTAAATGTTACAAAGCTGTAATGATTAGAGTGAAGATTTCGTTATATTGTTAGAAAGTAAGAAATACTTCCAGTTTAAATTATTTCAAATATTTTAGAAAATACGGAAGTTATTTATTGAGCTATTGGTCTGTAAGATGAAATTTTTTAGTTTTGTCATTGCATGGTTTTGGAATTCGGAGAATAATTGCATGTTTCCATGACTGAGATACAATTGAATTCTGAAATAAATGCTGAAAATAGTTTGAAAGACACAACAATTCGTTGGTTACTGTTCAAGTATTTTAGGAAAGTTGCTTTAATCTGATCTGCTCCAGGGGTAGTATTTTTAGGATATTTTATAGCTCTGTTTAATTCAGAAATATGGAGATGTTTGTTATGAGGGTCGTTTTCTTTATGGAGAAAATCCAGGGGAGGTGGTTCGTGTGAACCGTTACTGTATGCGAGGTAGTTTGCAAAAAGATGAGCTTATTTTTGAGGTTGAGTTACATATTTATTATGGTATTGGAGAAAGTTTAATGTTGATTCTGCATTCTTGTTAGTTGTAAGTTTTCTGAGAAGGCTATAGAAGATTTTAGGATTAGACTATTACATATTTCACCTGGTACTTCGCTTTCTCTTGTTCAATACTATATCTCGTTTGCTCGAATACTATTAATATTTTATCCACAGTTGTGGTGAAATGTCGTTTATAGTCTTTTTGTGGAAAATTTTTTTGAGCCTGTATAAATTATTGCAGGTGCTGGTCCACCATGGAGGAAATGACTTATTGGATAATTGTATTTCTTTGGTGTTATTTCAGATTATTTCTGAGATTGTATCAGTGAGGTTATAATGATTATACTTGTTTCATTGTTAAGACCAGTCTGTTATCTTAGATTCGCTTATTCTGACGTTGTAGAAATAGTTCCGTGATTGTGAGATAGTGATCGCTATCGGAAGAGCATTCCGATACAGAAGTATTAGTGATTCCGAATAAGTTTGCAGAGCAGAGGGTGCGATCAATTAGAGAAGTCGCGCTTAGTTATATCACCTCTGTGGGTTAGGGTAGTAGTATTGAGAAGGATAAAATTGGAGTTAGTTAACCGTTTTACAAAATCAGTACTATGAGGCGAAATATGGTTCCAACCTCACACCGGGTGATATAGGTTAAGTTCTCCAAAAATTAAGGTTGGATCTATTAAGGACTCCAAGCAGGATTTGATTAATGAGATATTATGTCCTCTTGGAGTATATAAGTGTATTACGTTAAAAGAGATATTATTAATATATATTTGTATAATTAGCATTTCTATATCTAGTGTTTGTACTATTGAAATAGGGATTTGACGAACAGAAATGTTTGCTGATACTGCTATTAGCAGTCCTCCTCCTAGTTTGTCTTGTCTGAAAATTATTTTCCCCGGAAGGTAGAATTTGTTGCCAGGTTTCAAAAAAGTTTCCTGAAAGATCCAAACGTCAGTCTTGCTGAAGGGAGAAATTATGGAACCAAATTGATTTGTTTTTAACGCTTCTACAATTCCATTGCAGAAAAAACATTAAAAAAGAGAAAAGGCTGAATATAAAATTCTCTCCTTCCCTGGAGGTATAGAAAAAAAATTATTTTTTAAATCATGGAGAATTAGTCCACATAAAAAAATAAATATTAAAAACCTTTATTTAAACGGATCATCCAAAATCAATTTCGTTTGATGCATTCTGCAAGTTATTCGATGCACCCGGTATTGGGACGCAAAAGTTCTGATGCATTTTATTGGAAGACTTTTTCCGACTCGGAGATGTAGACCCCCCCCCCCCGTTTCAAACATATTGTACAGTTGTACAAACATGGTCTCCCTCATTTTTTGGACATTTACCATGATAATTATTGTTTGCTTATCTAAAACAACCTAGAAAGACGTAACAATACTTTCTAAACTTTTCTCTGAGTTCTCAGTATTTTGGCCAGGTGGATGTTTTTATGGTTTTAGAATAGCTATTTGAAGCTTTTGCCTGGTACTTCCTCCTTGCCTCTCCTAAGGTTAAATGATTCGTGCATTTATATTGCATAATCTGTTTTTATTTAATAAATACTGGACATAAAAGGGAATTAGCGGGTTGGTCTCGTTTGCAGTTAGTGCATATAACAGAAGTGGTGCAAGAGCCAGTGTGTGTTATACCAATTAACACAAATGATATAGTTTTGACAAAATTGAGAAGATTGATTAAGACCGAAGCATCTATTGTATTGTCTGAGTTTATCAATGAAAATTTGGATGCGATGGTTAATAAACCAGAGTTTAACCTTTTGAAGACGGCGGTTTTTGTGAGGAAAAGGCCCTTAAAGACGGCGCCTTAGGCGATGTTTACTTCCCCCTTTTTTTATCGCTCATGGATGGCACCATACATAGGCATACAAAAGAAGCCAGATAATTGCTGCTGTCCGCAGTCAATGGGGATGTTCGCGGCTTAGAAAGTCCCTAAATACAAAGAGTCTCCCTTTCTTAGGGAAACATATTTTCTTGGAGATCTCAATTACAATTTCAGTACAAGAAAATTTGAGAAATTTATTTATTTTATTTTTTTAAAAAAGAAATTATTTCCTAACAATTTAAGCTGCTTTTCACCTAGATTTCCTTTTTCAATATTATTAAGAGCATTGAGAGAAATAGCACAAAACAATGATGATAATATAAAACATTGCATAAAAAAATGAAACGCTTATTTCATTGTAGACAAAGGTACACACAATAAACTAACCAAATTTAATTGATATTATTCAAGTAAAATTTATTTATATTTTGATTTTCAGTAAATTTTTTTAAAATAGATATAAAATATTTTAAATTTATTTTTAATTCTTTTAAATACAGGAATTTGATACACACCTGGTGTTAAAACTTAAAATAATCAAATTAGAAATAAGAAGAAAATAATATGATACT
This sequence comes from Nephila pilipes, assembly GCA_019974015.1. Taxonomy (NCBI): domain Eukaryota; kingdom Metazoa; phylum Arthropoda; class Arachnida; order Araneae; family Nephilidae; genus Nephila; species Nephila pilipes. Next base: position 534,458 of record BMAW01124568.1, read on the forward strand.
TCATAAATTGCACGTAATTATAATCAGTAATACAAAATGAAATAAAAAGCAAAATTGCTGATCCTGTCTCTTGATGTTATAATGTAAAATTCAGACTTTCTCAAATCGATAATGAAGTAAGTTTAAAAGCTCTTATAAGTATTCACAGCATTTGTATAACAATAGACATATCATCATAAATAAACTATGCTCTTTTGGAAACTTCATTATTACTTAATTTATAATTGTTTTTCTCTTTTAGAACATGCCAGAGAAATCTTAAAAATTTAAACACTCTTAAGAATTTTCTTATATATCTTCCATGAAGGAATGATACATTTGATGTATAATTGTCATTTTTTATTGTTCCATAATCCATTATACTGTGATACATTAATATTTATAATATTGAATGAATCCTAAGATTAAGTCTAAATTTTATTAACAAGCATTTTTCAAAAATGAAAACTTTATTTTTCTTTGATCTAATTCTTCCTATATATGCTGAAAATTATGATAAAATATTCACTATGGCAAATAAATGAGATGAATAAAAAGCAAAACCATTAAAAAAAAGGTGTTTCGCATTATGCTCTAAAATGTGAGTATCCTAAGGCTATAAATGTTGGCCTTTGTTAAATAGTGCCACATTGTAGTTTCCACATGTTTTGACGGTTAGGTCAAACAAAAGGTGACGATTGGGTGTTCCAACATGTAGCAGAGCTGATACGCATTAAATCAAAATCCTTACGTTACCGCGGTGTGGAAATTAGAAGTGGACGCTCTAGCTCGGCTATCGTTCTCGTTACTTGTTTAAATTACGAGGTCCGTCTTATTACTTTGACCCTTATGTTACTTGTAAATGAAATATTAATAATTTATCAGTTTACCTACGTGTTCCTAAAAATAAATTCTTTAAATGCACATAAGAAATTTAAAATTATTTTTTTCCCAATAGTAATAAATGTTTCAATTAGTAAAAAAGAGGAAATGCTTTGAATTTTTAGAATACTTCTAGTAAAACGCAAACAATAAGCTGATATCGAAGACAAAATATTATGACTGCAAACATTTTTAAGTTGCCGAGGAGCTTCATGTATCTCGGTAATCTTGTTTATATAAAAGGAATATATGATTCTTATTTGTACTTAATTGTTTTGCAAGTAATGACAACATACTGGAGCTTCTTACCTTTTTTTCACTTTTCGTACAAAAAGTTATATTCTTAACCTTTAGATAATCCTTACTTTTTATTTAAAATTTCAAAAGAATTGCATAATATTGTTTTAATTCTAAGATTACTGCTCTGATTTTTGTGCGATAATATACTGATTTTTGTGTGTGATTTTGTGCATATGATAGAGCCAAAGCCAATACATTCCTACGAAGACAACTCTTTCGATCAACATTCAAAATAATTACAAAAACCTTTCCTTCTCAACGCACAGACTCCTCAATCGGTTTAGAAAAAACTGACAACAATTTTTCTTTACTTTCTTCAAAACGAAGGAAAACTTTAGCTTCAAATATCGTTTTTTCCCTCCCCCCCACTTCGTCTGGACAGTCCCGTAAGTGACTGGGTCCTTTTTACATTATCTCTCAAAATGTAACACAATATCAGTTCACTGAACGGTTATTTTCAGTTTCCCGATAACGTTCGCAAAGTAGAAGGCCTTCTTTTAAGTTCGTCGGCATAGTTTCTATTTATCCTATGTCCGACAATGTAACAGAAAAGGAAATCACTTTCTAAAGCTTTATTACGGCAATAAGAGGAAGAACCACGGAAGAATAGTTTTCCGGCTACATGAAAGCAACCTTGAAGATTTACAAGAAGGCAGATGTGCATTTCTAAGTTTTATTACACCAAAAAGGCATATGATAATCAATAATGACCAAAACCTGAAAGAATCAACAATAATCAAGAGGGAGAAGCATTCTTTGTCGATATGAAAGCTTTTACAACTTGTTTTTCATGCTCATTTACAAGAGCCATTTGATTCTCTATTCAGAGTTTCAAACGTTCGGGTGCCTTAGAACGCACCCGAACATTCCTTTCTTTGTACTATCGTACATAAAAAGTGTGACTCATGAATAAATAGGCGAGAAAAAAAAAAGAAAACGAACAAATTTTTTTTATTTCAATGTAACTATCTGTTAGATTCTGATTACATTTATTTTTCAAATATATTTTAGAGTATTTTGCAAATTTTATCGTAATTATTATTATTAAAGAAACTTATTATATTTTTTTTTTTAAAAAAAAAAACTTCTTTTAAGTTTCGAAAAATCAGGAAATCCAACACTGTAGAACTTTTAAAGTATAATATATAACAAAAGCAAAAATTTTATTCTTGCTTCTAAGGTTTTTGTATAAATCGGGGAATTTTTCTTATGCTAAAGAATTTGTAATATTCGTCTCCTACAAATTTGAAAGAAAAAATATCGGAATTAATAGTTTTTGTTTCGAAGACTCAACTTTTATACATCAATTGTCATAATAAAAAAATGTCGGAAAAAGTTTCTTGCTTTTATAAATTCGAAAGACTACAATGTACAGTTTTAAAAATCTATAACAAATATTTTTGTAATATTTTTTTGTTGCAAATATTTTTTCTTTTTTTGTTGTTTATACACGATTAAAAAAAAAAGTGTTTTTTTTTATGTTTCGATATAAAATTCTTAAAAACTGTTTTTCAATAAGCATAACTTAAGATAACAATAAAAATATGCTTCTGTACAGCAATACATTGTGTAATTATGCACAAATTTTCATCAAAAACAGAATGCAAAAATTGCTTCAAATTCTCCACAAATATATTTTAAGTAGTTTTACAGGTATAAAAGTTAATAAAAATGTAGAACTGAGGTATTTTTAAATCTGCAAAATGCATAGCAATACGTGTATTAGTAAAAAAACATTCATTATGAAAATATGTAATTATATTCTTTAGAATGAAAAAAATAAAATAAAAATCATAAAAAAAAATCACCACTTAAAGTTATAACCCTTTTTTGAATAAACTTTGGAAATAAAATTTTTGTGTAACATATATTTCTTAGTAATATTTATATATATTATTATTTGAATAATAAAGTAAAGTGGAACCTTTTAATAATAAAGTGGAACTAGAAATTAAAAATTTATTTCCAAATATTTAAATATTGTTTAAGTTCAACATATTAATCCAATAATTTCATTACAGCGGCTCCTTTTATCACATTATTTCCTGTAAAAGGTAAAATTGTCGCTTTATGGGTTATTTGTGGGTCGTTCCAGATTTTTTTTATTTTGTTCTTCGGAGACAACCTCATCATCAACCTCTCGACTCAAATTTAAAGATTGATCTAAATCATCTTCCTCATTTTCTAACTCACAATCAGAATCAGAATCATCAAAAATTTCGTCTCTAAATCAGCGAAAATATTCTGAATCTCTTCCGCGGTAAGTTCTCTTTTACGTTTAGGCATTTTTTTTAAAAAAAAAATCAAATTAATTTAAAATGAAATGATTAAGTAATCGAGATGACAAAATCACTTACAAAAATAACTATGCACTCACAGCTAGTGAGAATTTGAGTATGAAGGAAAAAAGAGGGATTTTTAGGTAAGGGTGAAAGAGGAAACTCCACCCCCCCTTCCTTCTGAATACAAAAGAAACCGGTCAAGCAGATGATGTTCCGGGGCTATAATAGGCCTCATGCTGATTCGAAAGCTGTTTACAGGGGAAAGCACGGCTTGGCCGCTACATCGGTCTGCGCCGGCTTTTAAGGGTATATTCCTTTTGGCCTGTAGATCGGCCAGCCGTACTCAAAAGGTTAATATTTTCAGGTAAATCAGTACCAAGGATGGTGATTAGTTCCTGGGAAACCAAATGATTACTTCCACTTTTCAAAAAGCGTCGCATTTCCACTATTTCAATATTATTTTTATTCTGAATTTCTGTTGCGAAATCTATCAGTGGTACACTAGTTGATTTATTCTAGATTAGAAATCGAGAAGTGAATCCTTCCCAAGCAATACTAGCCTTCACTGGTATGTTTAATATTTGTTCTACTGCGAGGATTTGTGCTGCGAATACAGTATCAGATGTACTTAATTTTATTTTACTATTTCGTGTGAAAGACATATCTGCTATTTTTTTCATATCTAGGAATTTTTCCCTTTATCTCTGAATATAGATTTATGGATTTGATTTAGGAATAGGAGATGATTTTTGTTTATTTTCCAAAAATATTGTAAATTCAGCTGTTTTTCTACTTCCCGCCCTTATTATGAGCCCTTAGTCGTTTTTAGAGCTTCGAAGGAATTTAGAGATATCCGAATTCAACTCAATATCATTTACTATAGGATTATAATCATCCAAATTCCTCACTCTGAATGTGGAGTGATTCAGCTTGAATCCCCTTTAGGTGTTCGAAATAATATAAAAATTAAAATTGTTTGACTTACTAAAATAAAAAATATATATTAAAAAATGTATGTACAAAAACACTTTCTTCTTACTTTGTGCTTGAGAGAGGAGAAAAGAGTAAAAAATATAGTTAAGAGTAACTCTCTTCCTGAGTTCTTAAGTTTCAGTCATCGGGGAGTCTTTACTTAGAGGGGTTGAAGGTTTTATCGAAACGTGTCTAGATCGCAAAACAGAGCAATTAACGTTCAAATGTGTTTTTTCCCATAAAAACTCTTTCTCGTTGCCTACCTATGGTTCATGAATTAACCATTGTGGATTGTTGCTTTAGAAGGAAAATGAAATCGAAATGTTCATCCATCTTTCAATCTGAAAAAAAAAAAAAAAAAAAATGTTTGAAATTCAGGTCTTATCTTTAACATAAGGCGTGAACATGCGCCTTAGTAGCCAAATGGTTATGGTCATGAGCTCATAACCGACGTTCATTCCCTCGAGTCGTGGGAACTCAAATTCCTTACATTGACGTTGTGTGAAAATTTGAAGAATAGAGTGCCGACTCATTTGTCATTATTAATTACTGATCGTGGTTCACAATTACGAGGCTCGTCGTCAATATAGCCCTCGAGTTGCTTCTAAGAGTGACGACGTTAATAAACTATTAAACAATCAATAGCACTAACAGACGTATTGATTGTACCATGAAAGGATCCTATTAATTTCGACCTCGTCATTTGATTTTAGCTCAAAATTATGAGAAGTATTATCTGTATAAAGAAATCTTTGAGTCACTTATAAATAAGCTGTAGGAAACATAAACTAAGACAAATGAATATTTTACCCAGTTCTAGAGCAATGGCAAATTCTGCGAACAAATCTGGAAAGTTTGATACATAAACGAATTTTTCAGTTTGACGTACTGGCATCAATAGTGTAGTAAACATTCGGTATTTTTGTTAGTGTTGCACATGGCATTTCAGAACAGAAGTTACTGTAAAGAATTTTATTTTGCAACTTGGTATTTTGACTGAAAATTACTGAAGAATTGTTTAAATTATGCTTTTAAATAAAAATACGTGAGCATTAAATTAAATCATCTGTTCATTCATTTAATAAAAATGGCTCATTTTGTTAGAGATGCAACTCCTGAAAATATTTCGGCACCAATAAAAGATATAAAAGTGAGTTTTTTAAAATTATATTAAATTTTTTTTAAAGAACAGATTTAAATCTCTCAATGTAATTAGCAAGTAAATCATTTGAATTTATTTGTAGATCCTTGTAATATTTGCAACTTATAAATTTATGATTATTATAATTTTCCTTATTATTTGTTGCATTAAAGTTTTAATCAACCTGAATGATATATGAATGTGAACAGTTTGTGGAATGCTTAATTTTGATTCTTTTATTTGAAGTTTGCCTCTTAAATATTTAACACTTGAGATTTTGATAGCAAATTATAGTAAAATATGAAAGTATATTTTTAAAATTTAAATGAAACAAATATGTTGCTCTTATAGTTTATCGAGAGGCTGTAATGTTTATATAACCTGTAAATTACTTCCATTAATGAAAATAATCATCCCTTTTTTCGAATTATTATCGAATCTTGTCTTTTTCCAGATCTACTGTGCAATGCTTAAAGCTATACAACAAACTTCATTGAAATCAGATAAAACCTATAATGTACTGGTAACAAAGTTCTTTCCAAATGAAAACAGTGACAACTGATATAAGTGTCTATTTGAACATTATTGATGTTCTATGAAAATTTTAAAGAATTATGTACCTATACTAGTGTTGGAAGATATAGGTACCATAAACATATGTAAACAGTGACAATGTTTGGAAAACTTACTGTCTAGAAATGTAAACAAATATTTCCTGTCTGTTATTATGGTAATTTTAATGAAGTATTGCAATCTGTAATATAAATATAATCATTAGAATGAAGTTAAATTTTGTTCGCAAAATCTTTCATTTTTACTTAAACATTTTTTTATTGTCTTTGGTACGTCGACAAAAATAAATTACTTGTTTTTCTGCAGTATAATTGAAAATGCTGCTTGTTAATGTTATATAACTGGAATTTAATCAAGATATTATAAGAATTTGAGTTTTATTCTAGTATTTACTCTACATAAAATTTAATGCTATTCTAATCCAGTGGCGTATTGGGGATTTCTGTCTCCTGGTGTAAATTCTAAATTTGCTACTTCCTATAAATAGGAATATATAGGAATAAAAAAAAATCACAAATGCATTGCATATGTGTAAAATTAAGTTATAGTTTAGTACATTAAAACAAGTAAATATTTTATGTGGCTAAAACTGCAATGCCATTGAAAAGTTTAAAAATAAGCAATGAAAACATTTGTTTTAGTATTCCTATATATTTGATGATTGGTATAAAAAAATGACTTTGCCATAACTAGCAAATTTAGGTATGCATGAAATGTTATCAAAGTGTAAAATAATCTATACCAGTACTGCACCTCTCTTCTAAATAACAAAAAAGTTGAAGAAATTAAATATCACTTGCACCATCATGTTTATGAGTTGTTTAAGGACAATAAGACAAAAGTCAAAATGGATACACCAATTAAATTTGTTACATGGCAACAGTGGATTGCTGCTGACCACATCCATTTCGAAGTTCAAAAAGAAAAATTTATTGTTATTTTGCATAAAATATATTATACAAACTAATTTCACATAAATGTAAGTATATTTCTTAAGTCGGATCTCTTAACTCTATTTTGAATCACTTCCACATGTGCCTAAGTACCTCTGTAGTCCTGATGACAATAACCATTATCTGATCTAATAACCAGGACCTGATGCTGCAGATAGGATAAGTCAACTCGGCCACTGCCTGCCGTCCTCACACCCCTTTGTGCTGCCAGGGCCCCCTGTACCTCTCATGCTACATCACTATTCTAATCTAGTAGTAAAAATACACAAATTATAATTTTCCCCAGGCCTCCTGTGAGTATTTTTTAAATTGTATGGGGCTTGACACAGAAGATATTATTTCACCTCATCTTGCTTATGATTTTTAAAAAGATTTTTGGTTTAGTTTTTGTGATACCTTGGTCTAACCTTATATCTATGTTTGATTTTGTATGGATATTTATTTAGACCATATTGAATTGTCACTACAACAAAAAAAGGCTCTTCATGGAACCTAAAACAATGCATGAGGATTTATTTCTCCATAGAGGTGAGGCTCCTCTTCAGAGATTTTTGATCTTGTGGACTTGGTCTAGCCTTTGATTAGACCATGTGTAATAAGTCGCAACAAAACCAGTAGTAAAAATGTTTGTTGTTTGATTTTTTTTTTTTTTTTGCCATTACCTGAGGCTAATGAAGGAATTTTTTTTTTCTAGTTGGCTCATAAATAAAATTTTTTTGAAAGCATTGAATCATGCATTATTTAATAATCAATGCAGCTTTCTAGCGTAAAAAATTCTCTATCCCTGAAAAAAAAAAACATAATAAATCATTATTGTTTAATATATAAATGTGAAAGTCTGTCTGTCTACACTGTTGATTGTATTACTCCAAATATGCATCCCTGATGTGTGGAAGGAGCCATAAGCATATTTCCTCTTCTACTTTTTTTTTCAAATTTATTTTTGAAGATATTTTTTACCCCTCTTTCTCTTTTCACCATTTTCCCATATTTCTAAACAGATACAACTATTCCCCCCTTTTTCCCTTCCAACTTATTTCTGCTTTAAAGCTGTACATTTAAATGAGTTTTTTTTAACATGATTTGATTTTTTTTTGGAAGGGTTTTAAAAATATAATGGAGTCACATTTTTTTATTCCCAGACCAAATCTAATGTAAAACTGTCTGTTTAATTGTTGGTTTGTTGCCTTTTTAGATAAATCCATATCTTTGATTAAACTATCCAAGAAATATTGAGGGTTGTAAATAGTTTTAAAAAAGATGGAAAAAATATCAATGAGTAGATTTTATACAATGTTTTAATTACTCAGTTGGGAAGTTTTTGGTTTTGCATCTTTTTTCTTATATTAAGGAAGATTAATGCTTTACTATGCATAACTTTGGCACATATTACCTTACCACATAGTTTGTCTTTGCTTTCAACAATTTATTCATAATGGTATTATTTAAAAACATCATCCTTGTGAAGAATAAATACTGCAGTTAGTTATTGTAAATTCAAGCTTATCTCAATCTATGTAAATTTAAAATGTTATAAATGAATTCTAATATATATATATATATATATTTGAATTCTGTGCAAAGGAAATCTTAGCAGTCTATATTTTAGTACATGGAGATTTTGCAGATGAAATCACCCCTACCATTGCGATTTAAAATTAACACCTTCTTGACATTAATAATTTAATATAAGATGGTTTGAAAAAAAACATTCCCATTATTTTATAAAGAGAAATTTTTTGTTTGTCCCTTTTTTTTTCTCAGTTTTAATTTTTCATTCAAACAAAATCATTTCCATTTATAAAAAATAATATGCCATTTTTTCAACTTTTGAGTTGTGTTTTTTTTAAGCATAAAATTAACCTTGCATACGGCTTTATAAATATTTTAATCATTAGTTATTGTCCTGTTGTGAGAGTGCAGACAACATTAGGTGCTTTATCTTTCTGAATGCTCACACTTATATGATTATTTATGAGTAGCTTACCTAAATTTGTATAAGCAAAAGAAATATTCTATGGAAATCTCACTGTACAAGAGTTGTAATCATATATTCACTTACTCAATAAAATTTCTAGAATTTAACTCTATTTATTGTTTCATTAAATCCAAAAGTGAAATCTAATTTTGGTTGACAATCTAAGCACATATATTTTGCTTTATAATGGAAATGTAGATGAATTGTGTTGAGATGTAGACTGGAAAGGTGTCCTGTTGTCCCAAACCTGTTTCCCTACCAAAATATTAACTTTTGTGCATGTGATTACATTTTGATGTGAAGAATAGAAGTATTTAAATGAAACTGAATCAACCAGAATTCAATTTTAGATAATTTAATTGTTTGGATAATTTTAATGTGTTGGGAATTTGCAAATGCAATTTCCTCTAATGTATACCATTTTCAATTACTGTTATTTGATAATGGTTTGATGTGGTAGGGAAAAATTCATAAAAATTCTATTTTATATCAGTTTAAGAGAAGGAAGTATGATGAATTATATGTAGGATTGATAATCATTATTGTGTATATATGATTATTAACACAGAATATTGTTTACAATATAAAACTTGTAACTATATATTACCTAAAACTTATAGTGACATATACATTTGTTTCATGTTCATTAAAGTTATTCTTGTTAAACTCACTTAGAGAACTTTTTTGTCCTTATCTAAAATTTATTTGGAGTGATTTTTCATCATGCCTTTCAAAAATTATGCAATTTATAGAATTAAGCATGTAGTGTTTATTGTCACTGTTGATCATCTGGTACCTCTAAATTGGCCTAATTGTATATTATCTGTCACTCTGGTGGAATGTGACTAATCGAAAGATTCAATTTCCTACTCGCTAAAATCATCTCAACTTTTAAATTTGTTACTTATGTGTAGTCACATCAAATAAAGTATGATAATCTATGATACAGTTTTTTTTATTTTATTTTCAATCTGTTTAAAGCTAAGTAGGATATTTTAGATGTATTAAGGAATATTTCTTTTTTGTTGAATATTTATTTTTTTGAGGTGAATTTGTAAAGAAATGTTTGCTCTTTTTCTCTGATTCTAGGAAAAAGCAAAACTTGTGCCTGCATTTTTAAAGACAAAAGGGCTAGTAAAACAACATATTGACTCATTTGATCATTTTATTAATGTTGGTGTAAGTATATTGTCTAGTTGTTAAATACATTTGAAATATTTATAAATGAAAACCCACATACTTTACTCTTCATGTTTTTAAATTTTTTGTTTAGATAAAAAAGATAGTGAAAGCAAATGAGAAAATTGTGTCTGATGTTGATCCATCATTTTATGTCAAGTGAGTTCATTTTCATGATTAAATTGATCTTTTGACAATAATGTATAAAAAACTCTTGTATAAAATAAAAATTAGATCCTAAATATATCGCTCACTATGCGAGATTCAGCTTTTACACAAAATGTAAAAATAATATTATGTTTCACTGGTAAAATGTGGTTATTAAATTTTATTTATTTACTTATATAGAATTCATTAAACGTATTTCAAAAACGTTAATGTAATATTGAAAATAGATATCTAAACATCTATAGATTTATGGAAAAACAATATTAACAGATGTATATCATGTGTTATAAATCTATTCGGGGCCCAAAGTCCTCCCGTTGGTGTGGATGTTAGGAGAGGGAGGTGCCAGCTCAGGTGTCGTCCTCGTCACTTGACCGTGGTTCAAAATTACGAGGTCTGTCACCAATAGCCCTCATGTTGCTTCTAGTGCGACGTTAATAAAAACTAAACTAAACTAATTGCCCTAAAATGCTATAGATAAAGTAGCTCACATTCATACAAAGATGTTTGCCGAATCATAGCCAGACATGTTGAAAAGTACCAGATTACATGTTTGACTTATTGTGACACTTAAAATTTCAGTTTAATGTCAAGAGTTGAAATTATAAGAAGTCATAACTCTAGAGACCTTATACATCCCTGCACCAGATTTCTCATCACAGAAGGAGTTACTTTAGTCCTAGTTGAGTCATCTATAGGGACTAATAGCTGAAATAATTATTTCTTTAACTTTAATTATCAGTAGCTAAATACATTCCATACAAAAATTTCAAAGTGGAACAACTAGATATCTCAAACTTTAATTAGAACAGATATTTCGATGGATATTGTAAGTGTGGTTACTATTCTTTAATGCAACTAGCACCATATCTGTAATTTTAATTAAGATTGTAAACAGTAAATGGAACATGCACTAATGCTTTTGTTTTATAAAAATGATCTGTATAGCAAAAATTATTTTATAAATACATTGTAAATAGCATTCTGGTACTCATTCATTTATGCAACTTACCCTACCTTGAGCAAGCTCTTAATGTGTTTTTTCCCCTTATCTTTCTCTCATTTTTTTTAAATAAATTACTTACATAATATCTCTTTTTCTTTTTTTCCCTCCTTTGATTATATATCAGTGTTAGAATTCTTTCAACAAGATGTAGCAGTTTATGTTTTGTAAATCCATTTTCAAATAATCTATGAGTTACCCTCCCCCTTTTACATCTCTTTTAATACCTTTGTTATGATGTGCACCACTGGTGATACAGGACATATATATTATTTGTAGCTGCATTTGCAATCAGTAGTGCTCCTCTGTATATTGATTTTATGTACTATCAACTAAATTAAGTCAATTAAATTTAAGTAAAGCTTTAAGTTAAGAGTTAAGCAAGTTTAAGTAATGTATGTCATCTCCAGCATGTTAGAATTTTATACACACTTCTCATTTTCAGTTTTTAACTTTATATAATTAGTTAACCTTATATAATTACTTTAAATCATTTTAATCATTTGTTGTATTGTAATTTGTGTTTCTTCAATTATGTTTTTATGTTTAAGGTATCTCAGTATTAATGTTGGACAACCTGTTGTTGAGGAGGGTTATCAGGTAGTAAATGCAACTACCCCACATGAGGTAAATACTGCTCCATAATAACTATTTTTTTTTTTATGGAAAACTACTTTTATCAGTTAAAATTATGTAACATTATGAAAATGACAATGTATTGATATGAAAAATTTGGGTTCGCTTTTTATAATAAATTCTTTACATGAATTAAAATTTTATTGTTTAGCATTCTGTGTTAGTATGTAAAGAAATAATATGAAAAATTTATTTTTGGAAATAAATTATTACCTATAAATATATAATTAGTTTTGAGACTTCTCTTATGGAATTTTTAAACAACAAGCATTTTTTCTGTTAATATTTTGCTACTAATGAAATTCCTGTGGAAAATCTAGTATTTTAAATGTATGTAATATTTCAAATAATTCATTGTCTTTTTCAGTGTCGTCTGCGTGATATGACGTACAGTGCATCTATTTCAGTTAGTGTTGAATATATCAAAGGTCAGAAGCGAGTTATTAAGAATGATGTTTTCATTGGAAAGTATGGATGCTTCTTTTTAATAATTGATTTATTTATTTGTAAATTTTAAGGATTACTATTTTTTTACTAAAATGGATTTTTTTAGAAGCGAAAAAAATGTTTAGAATAATTTATTTATTTTATAATTTGATTAATCTATTTTTAAAAGTTAAAACAGAATATTTAATGGTATAAAAATCAAAGAGTATGTGTTCTAAATATATTTTCAACTTTTAAAAGGAAATGTTGCCAAAACTGAAGAAGAAAATATGTTGCACATGTGCACATAACTCGAGTTCAAATGACTTCCTACATTTTTGTTGTTTTTGTAAATTTTTTTTTTGTGTGTCATTAATAGATGATAAATTATTGCATGTTATATGCATGTTTGTTTGGATGGTGTATGTTATGATAATAAAGCACTAATTCATCTTCATCAAGCAATTTTTTTTTTATAGGTGGAAAATTACTGTTAAGATTCTTTCTTTTCCCTTATATATATATATATATATATATATATGTATATAAATCAATTTTATCTTGTATAATTTTTGACTATGAAACAACAGATTTGCATGCTTTCATTTTTATATCCAACATTAAACCTCTTAAATAATGTGAAAACTGCTTTTTTTTATTGTTGAATAACTTAAACATATTTTTTAAAATTAATTATAGAATGCCAATCATGCTGCGTAGCTCTAAATGTAGACTACATGGCAAAACTCCTTTTGAATTGGCGAAAATGAATGAGTGTCCTTTAGATCCAGGAGGCTATTTTGTGGTTAATGGAACAGAAAAGGTTATTCTTATGCAAGAACAATTGTCTAAAAATCGAATGATTGTAGACAAAGACAAGAATGGTGGAATTACTTGCCAAGTTACTAGGTAGTATAAGTATTTTGAAATGATTTTTTTAAAAGTATTTTGTATTTCATTTTTTAAATGAAATAACATTCAGTAAAAATAATTTTATGCATCAAAACATGTTTGTAAAATTATTTAATTCTTGTTAATGTTTTTAATTCATGTCTAGATAATTTATTATTATGGACATTGTAGTTATCATTGCCCTAGTTGAATTACAAGTTATGGGTTTCAGACTTAATATAGTCTGAAACCCATAACCTGTATAGGTGGAATATTGGGGGGGGGGGGCATTGAATTTTAAATCTATTTTAATCTTATGGGGCATATTTAAGTTTCCCCTCCTTTTTAAATTTAGTATTAAGTCTAATACTATATGTAGAAGGATAATTTTTTAGTAGTTACTGCTATCATCTTTGTCATTTCTGTGAGGTTTTCAATAATCGGGCTTACTAACTCATTACCGAGCTTTAAATCATAACATTAATCGAAAGAAACCAAACTATAAAAACTTTATTCTTTGTCCTAGATTTCTTTCAATGAAGTTATTTTTAATAGAGTAGTTCATAAATATAAATACAATTGATGCTTTTATTTTTTCCCCTTGTTTTCGCTCAGAAGCAATTTCTTTCCCTCTTTTTGTTACTGAATTTTAATTTTGGAAATATTCTTGAAATTCACTATCTGTTTCTTTTACAGTTCTACAAGTGAGAAAAAGACAAGAACTAATATTGTAACTAAAAAAGGGAGATATTATTTGAATCACAATAGTTTTTCTGAAGTAAGATACTTATTTTGGTTTCCAAGTTTTTTTAAAATGTATAAATAAATTGAATTATGATTCTTATTCCTATTATTTTTAATTTTTTATTGTTTTGAAATTAATTATCACGAATATTAATGTAAAATTGTAAGAAATAAATTAACAAAATTGGATTAGGTATTTATGTAAGCATTTTTTCTTCATCTTTTTTATTTTGAATTATCTATAAAAGGGAAAACGATATTTCATACGCTTTTATGCTTATGAAGTTAGAAAACATAATTTTTTTGATATAATAAACATAATGATATTTTGATTATTATTTGAGTATATCATTGCAAAGAAGGTACTAAGATTTTCCTGTTTATTTATAAATTTAGAGGAAAGGGGAATTCTGTTTGCTAAGATAGCAATTGTTTTAGGAAACATGTTGAAATCTGCTCAATGTACACATAATTCTATTTTTATGATTCAAAATATTTCAATTTGTTTTTAAGATTTTTAAGAAATAGTTCTTTTTATTAATTTATTAATTTCATTTGATACATTATTTTTTTTTTTTTTCTTTCTAATTTATTAAATAAGGATTGGTTTTTTTTCCCAGTTAGCTTAAAATATTTTATATAATTGTGATTGTTTTCATTCTAATTATAATGTAACTCATGTATTTTAATTTTCTGAAGGATATTCCTATATTCATTGCTTTCAAAGCAATGGGATTTGAGAGTGATCAGTATATTGTTCAAATGATTGGTACTGATGAGATCACATTAAATAAACTTTTTCCATGTATTGAAGAGTGCCGAAAAGTTCCAGTTTACACACAAACCCAAGTAAGTAAAGTATAAAATGAGATTGTGTATTTTTAATAAACTTAGTTTGTGTTTTCCCCCAATATTAATGTATAAAATCTTGGTTCTTGTATAAGATATTTTTATAATAAGCATTTACAAATATGGAATACTTAATTCTTACTATTTCTTTTTTACAAGCCATAATAATTCTAATATGTTTCCGAATTTGTTGGAATGTTTTATTCAAATGTTATTAAATATATATTATTTTTTTATTGTAAAATTACTTATTAATTTTGGTAAGGCATACAATTTTATTTGTTAACTTTAAGTTAAAAGTTTCTACCTTTAACTAGTGAAGTTTTGGATTTTATAAATACTAATGTATTTGTCTCGCAGGCATTACGATATATTGGAAATAAATTGAAAGTGCGAAAAATGTGGGGTTCATCTCAAAAGAAGCCACCAGTTGAAGAAGCAATAGAACTTTTAGCAACTACTATTTTTGCTCACATTCCTGTATGTTTGATTTTTTTTTTTTATCTAGTAATGTTTTTATATAATTTTCTATGCAATTAATATTTTTAAATAGAAAGTTCTATATAATATTTTTAATCAATTGTTGATATTATCGATATAATTTAATTTTATTATTTGAACAAATAATTCGAGTATGGAATATTAAAGTAAGTTTGTATCTGATATGCACTTTCCTGCAATTAATCATGCTTACAGAATTGCAACATCAAATTATTTAAGAGTAAAGGCAAATATATAAGAATAATTTTGATGACACAGGCTTTTAAGAGGATATATCCAAAAAGCAATGAAGAACTTCTTTCATATGAGTAGTGTCATGCTTTTGGATCAACATACATTATTCCTGTAACTTCAGAAATAGTGTGATTAAAATCATTTGATCTACAAATTTCTTTAACAAACTGCAAATATTTTTTAAAAATATTCTTGTCTTTAGGGTTTCAGGTGTTATTTGCTTGCATTCTAAAATAAAACATCAACTTTTCTTTTCTTTTCTTTTTTTTTTTCCATGAAAAGGCATTTGAGAAAAATAGCTGATATGTATAAATCATTTGTCTTTTTGTTGAATTTACTAAATGACCTTATTAGCAATTATTACCACATTTAACACAATCCTTTAATTTACATTCAGCTATTTTTATATTTTTTTGAAAATATTCTTTCAATTATTATACATATATTATTTATTTAGGTTGAAGAATTCAATTTTAAAATGAAAGCTGTATATTTAGCTTGCATAATTAAACGAATGATAAAAGCTGAAAAGGATCCAACACTGTTGGATGATAGAGATTATTATGGTAACAAGCGGCTTGAGTTGGCTGGTTCATTGTTAGCTCTGTTATTTGAAGATGTGTTCAAGCGATTCAATACAGAGGTATGATATCTTTTTTTATAAATTGTTATTCTAGGCATTGATAAAAGTTTTATAAAAATATTTCTGGTAAATATCTTGGGTTTGGATATTGTTTTTGCTTGCTTTGATCAAAAATGCATTAAAATTGAGAAACTGTTTCATTTTGAAGAGTAGGAAACTTTCATAAAGCTTAAAAATATTTTTTTAAATACAGAAATGTGTACAAAAACTACATTATTTTATGTCTAATTTAAATATTTTTGAAGCGTTTTTAACTGTTCATATAAATTTTTATTTATTGAAATGAATTTTGATGTTTTTTGGAATTATAATCCATGTTTAGATTTAATGCAAATTTTTTATTGTTGTAAACTTTGCTATATTGTATTCTATTGATGGGATGCAATTTTTTTAAAATTTCTATAAATTTTATTTTTAAAATTATATATACATACATATGCAATGATAAATTAATTGAAGAACAGAAACAAAAGAAAACATGTTATTATTAAATATGATGTGTCATTTAATTGATTTAGGATTTTTAAAAATATTCTAAAATATTTTTCACTTCATTATTCTGAAATATATAATTCAGACTTTTAAATTTTTAGTGGAAGTGGACCATAGAGAAGATATTGCCAAAACTGAAGGCTGGACCATTTGATGCATTGTTACATATTAAACCAGATCTCATAACTAATGCACTTGTTAATGCAATTTCAACTGTAAGTTTATGGTTTTTATTTTTAATGGCTTTTGAAAGTTTTATTATCCATGTAGAAATATATATATATATATATATATATATATATTTGTTTTTCTAGAAAAAAATTTAAGTCTATAAATGTCTTTTAATCCATAATTGTCAACCTAGTTAAGTAATTTTCCTAATTTTTATATTCATATATAACTTCTTACTTAAAAAATGATTTAAAAAGAGAGAATGATCTCTTTTTATATATATATATATATATAAAATTATAACCCATTTATTACCAGAAAATAATCTCTTTAAATTTCATTCCTTTTTTTTTTTTTTTTCCAAATGTAAATTCTTCTGAAAAACTGAAACAGTTAAAATATCAAGTTTTACATCAAGCAGTATATAATACGTCATGGGTTTGAGTCTTGATTTCACGAAAAGCTGTTGCTCTCTATTTTTATAAAAGGAAAAGTTTTTATATATGTGGGTGGCATAGCTCAAAGGTGGAAAGGCCTATATCCCTGAAAAATTTGTATCCTGAAACTATAGGTGATGATAGTTTGGGCTTGAAAGTGAATTTTTCAAAATTCACTTTAGATATTTTTTAAAATTCATTGTAGAAGTGATTTTTGCAATATTTTGTATACTTTGTGACATGGCTCTGAAAGCCAAAGGATTATACTCAAATGCCAAAGGATTATACTCATTGCATCATCTGTAAGATTTAAGTCTTTTTAAAGAAAATTATGTGTGATGCATATAAACTTATTAGGTTATTTTTGTCAAATATTTGACTGTAGTGCTTAAAAAAAAATTCTGATTTTTTTATTTTTAAATATATTGTCCCAAATTATATGGTATTTTTAAATGTATGGTTTGAATATTTGGCCCTCTTTAAAAAAAATGGGGTTGGGAATATTGACTAGTGGATTTCTTACAGATATTTACTTACACTATAAATGAGCTAGTTTTCATGTTTTTTCTCCTTCTAACTAAGATACCACAACTCATAGAACTGGCACATGTTATATCTCATCATGTCACTATCTTTCTTTGCTATCTGGATTGTTCAAGTTAATATTGAAAATTCACTTGCGCAATAGAGATTGTGGGGAGTAATAAATATTTGCTGTCATTAAATATGGATTTGTTTTTTCAATGTCTATATATAGCATGGTATAGAAGTTTGAAAAGTGAAATACCAGCTCAGGTCATTTAACGTAGTTCTGAATTCATTATTTGTGCTTAATATCGCATCCTATTTCTTGTATACTATTTATTCAAGTAGACTAAAAATCATTTTTGGACATTCCTGTAATTAATATTTTATAAAATTAGATGAGTTTTTGTTGGATCATTTCTGCATTATAAATTTATACAGTGGTTTTTTTTTCTTCCTTATTTTCACATCACATATTTGCAGCAAATATTTCAATTTTAAATCTTAATAAACCTGTAAACAGTTCAAATGTGTGTATTAAGATTAATCTTTATTATATTTTTTTTTAAAAAAAAACTAAGAAATTTTATTCCTTGCCAAATTTAATATAAAAGTAATTTCTGTTATTAAAAAAACTATAAGTTTGTTAATTATAAATAATAAAATGTTTGATACATTTTCCATATTTTTAAATTATGCAATGAAAGTGAGTGCTTAAACCTAAGTCTTTGAGTTTGAAATTTTCAGTTTGTAAAGAAAGAAAGTTAGTGTCTGTAATTTATTTGTTTTAAAGGTTTGTGATATTTTCTTTCTAAAAAATGGATATATGTTTGAAAAATTGTAAATACTATTTTTAAATATTTTTATGTATCCTTAGGGTAATTGGAGTGTAAAACGTTTTAGAATGGAAAGAATTGGTGTAACCCAAGTGCTTTCACGACTTTCCTACATTTCTGCTTTGGGAATGATGACAAGGGTGGACAGCCAGTTTGAAAAATCCAGAAAAGTGTCAGGACCTCGATCTTTACAAGCTTCCCAGTGGGGTATGCTTTGTCCATGTGATACTCCTGAAGGCGAGGTATTTTAAAAACATTAGCCTATGTGTGTACTTCCAGTGTGTTTAAAAAGAAATATTTAATTTATAATTAGTATTTATTATAAGTTATTGCTAGATATAATATTAATATTGATTTGTTAAGTATTACCTAATATCAGTTAATTGTATTCATTCTAACAACTCATTATGCAGTATTAGTTTATGGCTTTCTTTCACATTTTTGAGTGAAGTTTGTGATTTATGTTTTAGTTTTGTGTTTGTCATATGAGAATAAAATGAAATGGATATCACCTTTTTTCTATTTATATTTTCATTTTCAACCAATGAATGTGATACTGAAAAAGATTTATGACAATATTATTGTTACAGAACAATATCTTTTATTTTTAATAACCTCTTTCAACTAAAATTATCTATTTATGAAATATGTGATTGAAAAGCAAAACATATTTTATAGATTTATATAAATCAAATTGCATTGTCAATATATTGTATAACATGCTTTATGATTTTTTAACATTTTTGCCTAATTTTAATGAATAGGGATGTGGATTAGTAAAAAATTTAGCCCTAATGACGCATGTCACTACTGACTTGGAAGAGGAACCTGTTGCTAAATTGGCACACAATTTAGGAGTGCAGAAAGTTCATATGTTGAGTGGTCATGAATTGCATGAACCAGATGTATATCTTGTTTTTGTAAATGGTAAGAAAACAAAAAATATTGTTTACATACCAGTGCTATTTATAACCAAACCAATGTTAAGAAGTTATTTCTTATTCTTTGTCATAAGATATTTTTTATAGATTTTATATATATTAATTGTTAACACAGTTCTATTTATCTTTTTCTTTTGTAATACACAAGAAATAATTTATGCTATGATTTTTTTTTCATTAATAATTTTGTTTTTAGTTCATATATTGTTTTTAACGATAATCTTTTTTTTTTATGTTATATTTTATATAAAATAATTTAACAAATGAATGTGTGAAATGCACCAGTAATTAATGTTTCCAAATATATTCATTCATGGAAAATTATGAAGAAAAAAAATTTGCTTAGTATAATTTATTTTTTAGGAAATTTAATTGGAATTAATAGGGGCTACAAAAAATTTGTTGAGGCATTTCGTCGATTGCGTCGTAATGGTTATATCCATGAATTTATATCAATAGCTCCCCATCATACTCATCGTTGTATCTATATAGCAACAGATGGTGGTCGACTTTGTAGGTGAGTAATTATTATAGTTTATTTGAATACAAGTATATTGAATAAGAAAGTTAAAATTTTCTTGTGTAGTAAACTGTAATTACATTGCAGATTGCAAACGATAAAATTTTCTTACAGTTTCAAGGAAAAATTGGAAATGAAAATATTTAATTTGGTGTATTTAATGAACATCATTATTTACATTGTACAGTAGATTTTTGATTTAGCAAGGTCTGAAGAAGAATCATCTTATTAACTATCAGTGTAGTTTTTTTTAAGAGAAATAATCTTTCGAATGGTTTAAAATATTATTTTAATGGCTTAATTACAAAAAGGGAATGTTCCTGAAATTAAAATTTATGCTAATCATCTAATAGATTTTAAAGACATGATATTCAGAAATGTTAAGTTTATTACTTTTCTGTATTTATTTTATTTTTTTAAAGTGTAATTAATTGAATGTTTACAGAATATAAATTGTTTAATTAATTTGCTTACATTATCTTTCTCTCTAAATTTTTTATTTCAATGTATTTCATTTCTTTCTTTCCTTATTACATTTATTCTCTTTCAAAGGAAAAGAATTTTAAAATGATACATGTGCTATTTATGAATATTTACTATAAATAGTCTTTAATTTGTTAGTTCAAATGTAAAAGGTTTTCATTTTCAATTTTTTGTATTTGTTTTTGTATGAATTAATTGTAGTTGTTTGCTTGATGAATTATTTGTTGCTATGACGGTGATTATTAAACAAACACTATTAACATGCAAGAAATATTTATATGCAGTGTTTCCCCAGCTCTGTTTCTTTCCCCTTGTTTTGATGTATTCTTGATGGATTTATACACTGGGATAAATTGTCATAACAATATTGAAACAGATAATTGGTAATGTTCTTTTAATTCTTTAAACTGAATACGTATTTCTATTGAAATGTGAAATGAAATCAAGCAGCCATTGTTACCCAAGATAAATATATAAATTTCATAGCTAGTGGGTCTTGAATTGAATATTAATTCCACCAAAAAGCATAAGAGCAGTAACTGTATGCTAACCCTAGATTCATAAACATCCTTGGGAGATATACTGTTCATAAACATTTGTCTCTCAGATGTACATATCATATTGATGATTTTTGTTTTATAGAATACCAGGAGCATGAAAATACTATTTAAATCATAAAAGTTATTAATGATAAATTTTCAGAAATGAAAATGAACACTGTCATGTTTACAGTAAAAGGGTGCTTTAAAAAAATCCATACTCTTGTTTGCTTACGTCCTTTTTTTTATGCCTTTAAAATAATAAATGGAAATATAAGCATAATTATACTTTACAAAAAATAGCCTAGCAAATAAAGAATAATTCATATTTAACTTTGAATAACACTTCACAAAGAAATTGTGATTTTAAATAATGGTGCTCATTCTACAATTGCAACACTATTCATGAAAATTCGTCTGTCAGATGATCTATTCACTGTAATTCCATTAGCATAAGTGCACTCTGATATGTAATAGGCGCAATGCTATATATTGAACAATCAAGGAAGGTACTTAGAAGTTTATCTTTCTATCTCTTTCACTTTAAAAGTTACAAGTGTTTACGTATTTTATGTGGTCTGTGGGACAAATGTTTATGAATTTAGGGTTAAATCCAGTTGATCTCAAATTTATTGCTTGGTACAGTGCAAAATTTTGAAGAATAAGGTACTAGCTCAGGCATTATCACTTGATCTGTTTCAAAATTATGGTGTTCAGTTATTTTTATATAGCTTCAATATGGCTAGATTAAAGCAAGTATAGAATAAAATAAGAATTGTAAAACCATCAAAATGAAAAATTTATCTTATCTCTGTTTACTAGTTTTTTCATGTACAATTTCAGATTAAAATCATAGTATTTTTGCAATTTATATTATTTAACTGAAAAATGTTCATCTCCTAATATTAATGTATGTGATTTTTTTAATTATTAGACCATATATAATTGTTGAAAAGGGAAGCCCTAAAGTTTCAGAGAAACATATAAAAGAATTGGATAGTAGGATAAGATTTTTTCGTGACTTTTTAAGAGATGGTCTTGTTGAGTTTCTGGATGTAAATGAAGAAAATGATAGTAACATAGCTGTGTACGAGAAAGATATCAAACCGTAAGTTCTATCAATTTATTCATTTCATTCTTGTTCAATATAAGTATTTATTTTTATTCTAAGTGAATCGAATATGACAATTTTGATAAAATTGTGATTCATATCATGAACTGTTTCTGATAATGTAAATTTCTGAAATCAGTAATATATTTTCTTAACTTCTTTATAATTAAAAAAAAAAAACTATTATTCTACTTGTGGACACATTCTACCTAGATCTCTTTCCTCAAGAAATTCATTATGTGCATTACTATTATCCATTTTATATTTCATTAAACTGAAAACTTGGTACATGTAAATTCCATATCATTTTTAGGAAAGATAGATATTGTGAATGTATTTAGTTTTTCCAAGATAAATATTTTGCTATTATTCCAAAGCATATAAGTATGAATGAAAAATCAAATAAAAGTTATATTCCCATATAATTTTATAAGCATTAAATATTACAATGAATAATATAAATATTTTAGGTAATATAAAATTTATGGATTACAGATTAGATTAGATTTATAGATTGCTGCATAATTATTTCATATGATTTACACATTGGATAGTATTTATCCATTAGATTAGATTTATAGATTGCTGCATAATTATTTCATTTGATTTACTCACTGGATAATATTTATTCATAAGTAATCCTTAAAATCAATATATAGCATTAAATTTTTTGTATTACAAATTTTCTCATAAAAGCCAAATAAAAATCTTTGTTCTACTCGGTTATTTCACATGAGATTCTAGGCTACTGACCTTAAATTTGTACTGATACATAAGGTATTCAGTGTACTTATCTTTATCACTTGCACATCAAAAAGTACATGAGAAATTAAATATAACAAATATTTATCTCTGGAAAGAACTGTTTTTAATATAAGATTGAAATTATTCCATACGAGTACCATATGATGTACAACAAATACTATACAAATACCACATTCCATCTTATGGTACAAGTTTCTTTAATAATGCTGGGAAGCTTTCATTGTGATTTCACATGAGTAGTTCAAAGATTAAACTCCACCAAAATAGTTTTATTCAAATAAAAATATATGTAATTACTCTTTTCCTTTTTATTGCAAAATCTCAATCCCACCCCTTAATATTGTACCTCAGATATTTATAATGGATGCTTTATATCCCCTACCTCTTCATGCAATACACTCAAACTATTAATAAAATTATATATGCATTAATTCTGTTTTCTTTTTTTCATTTTTCTTAGCTAAATTTCATAATTCATATATTAATTTCATTTATAATTTTTTTTTCAGTAATACTACTCATCTAGAAATTGAGCCATATACTTTGCTTGGTGTCTGTGCAGGTTTGATTCCCTATCCAAATCATAACCAATCTCCCAGAAATACTTATCAATGTGCTATGGGAAAACAAGCTATGGGTAAGTGAATAATATTTAAATTTAAAATATGGTCAATTTCATATTTCATTCAAAATTTGATACATGAATAACAGCAGATATATATAATCAACCTGGTATTTTTTAACTATCCATACCATCAGTTTCAACATTTGGGGACATTGACATGTTGTTAGCTATTTTTGAATGTACATGGGACAATTGTTAATCTTTGCTTGCATTGTATTTATTTTGCTGAGCAATGGTTTTTTTTCTCCTAAATACACTTTTTATGGTTATAATAAATCTCTATGAAATTTTGAAGATTAACATTCTGTACAGCTAATGAGCTAGAATAGAGAGTCAATATAGCCTTTAACCAACAATAAAAAATTGGGAATCCTCATTCAATGAAGTTGTATTAAATAAAAAAAAACCGAATTTTGTGAAAAAATGTAACGCCATGCTTCTTGGAGGATTCTTGGTTTGGTGTATGCAAAAAGGAACCACCACAGCTCAAGGTACGCAGGCTAAAAAGAATTGGGAACCACTGTCCCAAGCAAAGTGCCTCAATTTCCATCTCCCCCCCTTCTTTATCCCTTTTTAACTAGTTAACTTTAAACATGATTTATCAAGAACAATGGTAATCACACAAACTTTATATAAATTTAAATAATTGTAAATTGATTCATTATTAAACATTACTTTTTTTTTCCTTCTTGAAATGTTATTTAATTAAGGAATCAAAAAAAGTTGTGTAATCAACTTATGGTTCTGAAAAAGGTAAACTAGGAAGCAAAAGATGAGACATAGATAAAAGTTATTCACTGTGGTTATAATTTACTTCAGTTGAATCAATTAAGAAAATATCTATTAAATAAAAAGAATTTAATTAAATAAGTATATAATATATACAAATGAAAAATGTATAATATAACATAATATAAATGTAAATTATATATATGTAATTATATATATACAAACAGTAATTTCTTGATAATCCAGCATATTAGACCAGAGCACCGCTGAATCATCAAAAAGGCCAGAAACTGGAAATTCACTAAAAATAATGCATGTAAACAATTAAAGCTATGTATTGCTTAAAATTTTATACGGTACATGTTTGTTTATTCTATTGAAATGGGAAGCATAAAATAATTATCTGTGACTTGTCAGCCAGTGTGAAAAGGAGAATTGCCAGCAGGACTGGAAAGGTGAAAAATTGAATTGCATAGGGAGTATTGCAATGAAAAAATATATTATTAATATAATTATATAAAGCATATACTGCATATGTACTTTACAGAATATTATTGAATAATACGTGTATTTCCATAATTGCATGGATTTGGGCATAATGGGGGGAAATTTCTGATTCCAATGGTACTCTTGCATGTGCAGCTGGCTTTGCAAAATTGTTAGAGAATGTTTCATTTGAAAGTCTTAGGTATATTACCTAGTGCAATCGAGAATTTAAAAAAAAAATTTTTCTTGTTACTTCTTTGAAAGTTTGAAATAATTAAAAATATTTTGAAAATTATACATAATAACTGTTTGATTCACCTGAAATGGGTGAGATATTTCAAACTGTAAAAGTTATTCTTTTGTGTAAAGTTATGCCTGCCTTGATCTTTTTGCAAGTTGCAGATATTCCAGTTTGAAACTGCTGGTATATCTGAACTAAAGAAAATATTTTGACTTCCTTTCATGAATTGGTATTCTAATTTATTAATTAAACTGCAAGCATTATCCATAACTATTGAAAAAGTTTACTATGATAAATTTTAGATATTAGTTTATGCAACAAGCTAGAATGAGAAAATCTCAAAATAAGATTTTGATGAATTAGTTTTGTTTTAAGTTCACACATTTTTATTATTATTTTTTTAGGCACAATTGGATTAAATCAAAAAAATCGTATGGATACATTAATGTACAATCTAGTTTATCCTCAACAGCCTATAGTTAAAACAAAGGTATATTTTTTTTAAAATTATTTATAAATTTTTCTCATGAAAAAAAGATTTGCTTTTTCATCTTATAGCAATGCAGGTCTTTTATGAATAATATATTTTTACATTTGTTAATACTGTCATGATAAAGATTGGAATATATTTAAATTATTATGTTTTTATAATGTTGTTTTAGTTAATGTGATTGTAAGTATTTTCCATTGTATTAGTATAAAATATATATAATGAATTCAAATGAGTGCATACACAGCAATTGTGCATTTATGGTTGATAACTGCTTATATTTTTTAAAAAAGTTATTGCATGTTGATCATTCTCTTAATTTCTTTAAATAATTTCATGATTTAAAATTCTGAATTAGTTGGTCTTTTAAGAAATTTATAATTGCCCTTTTTTCCCCTTTGAATGAAACATATGAAATATTAATTGTTAAAATGTGTGCATATTTTTTAGACACTCGATCTCATTAATTTTGATAAATTACCAGCTGGTCAAAATGCAATTGTTGCTGTCATGAGTTACAGTGGGTATGATATAGAGGATGCAATAGTATTGAACAAAGCCTCCCTTGATAGAGGTAAGTTTATTTTATACATCTGTATACAATAAAAAAATTACAAGGGCTATTTTTTTTAAGGTCCGATCAGTATTGAAATGAAAATTCTCATGAAAATCTGATGAGGCTTTGCACATATATGTTGTGTAGTGTTTCTACTAAGCCCGTTGATTGTGTCTGATTCCAGTTGTCACCTCTGAGTGTGCAACAAGCACATAAACAGGCCTCCAACAAAAGAGTCCCGCTAAGTGTGAAGTGCATACTGCCATTCAATTTCTGCATGTTTAGAGGTACAATGCAGCCAAAATTCATCGAAGAATGAGTAATGTGTAAGGAAAAACTTTATGAGTGACAGCAAAGTGCAGAAATGGTACTGATGGACAGGGAAGGAAGCAAATGTAAACCAATCTTGTTCAGCGAGTGAATCAGACGATTTTAAGAAAATCGTTAATTTCACAATTTCTGTCTTGAATGATTCATATCCTGAAACTTAACTGTCAGCTCTCTATACTATCATGAATGAAAGACTCCAATGCCACAAACTCTGAGCTTGATGGATTCCAAAGAGGCTGTCCAGCTCTCACAAAGTATAGTGAATGGGTACCCCCTTAACTTTGCTCCAATGAGAAACTTTAAGCTATACTTTTTTGAACAAAATTATCAGAGGATGAGAGATAAGTTTGTTTTGAAACTGAAAAATCAAAAGAGCACTCCAAACTGGATGCATTCTCATTCCCAGAGGGAACCAAAGACGTTAAAGTGAATTTTTTTCCAACAGAAAGTATATGGTTACTATCTTATGGAACTGAAAAGGTGTTCTCTTAGTAGAATTCATGTGACGTGGTCCAACCATCACTGTAGCCTCTTGAATGTCTACTAAGAGCAATGCAGAACAAGAGCAGAAGAATGTTATCTTCAGGCATTGTCATTCATGATGATGTGTGACTGCATCTGCAGCTGCAAGAAAGACGTTCCTGCAGTGTTTTCAGTGGGATGTGTTTAATCATCCGCCATACAGATCAGACTTGATTCCTTTGGGGAAAAAAAAAAAAAAGCTCTTATACTAAGCATGAAAAGATAATAATTCTTTCTTTTCTGCATCACAATCTGTACATCATAATTTGTAGTATGTAGTATTATAAGGATTGAAGAAAAGGGTAAAAAGCTCTTATGTGTAGGAATATTGTAAAATACTGTTTTTACTTTCACTGAAAGATGCCGAAAATTAGTTTCTTGCTTCTTGAAATTTATAGTTTATATGAACAGCAATAAAAGTTTTAGATGCTTGTTTCTCTCTCTTTTTTTTTTCTAGAAGAAGAGGGGACCCACTTTGATTGAATGAAGCTGTTACACTGTAAGGCATTAATATTAGTAGCATTTGAATTGAATGCTTTCATTAGGAATATGAGTGATTAGAAATGCTTTTAAATAACTTTTCAAAACCATAGTCAAAATTTGGGTTTGCTTAGTTAAAAAATCCATAATTCTGTTACATGATCACGATTTTTTTTTACTTCCAGCCAGCACATTTATTTTGTAGGCTCGAAAAATATTTATTTTTGTAAAAATAATATTTTTAATTATTAATGGTTATCAGTTGAACATTACTCTACAACTAAACAATTAAAAATATATAACTGTTAATGTAGTTATAAGACATTGATTTGATGTATATTTTTGTGAATTGGAAATGTCATGTGATATTAAAACTACATTTAACATTTATTGCTAAAGTGATATCATGAAAAGTGTTATTCATACTCTTTTAAAACCTTTATACTTTTTTTTAAAATCACATATATTTGTGTGGGATTTTAAGCAATGTAGATGTTCTTTTCCCTATAAAATCCTTTATATGTTCAGCATAGATAACTTATGCACCATAAAAAATTACTTATTATAACTAAAATCTGAATTAAACAAGTCAATGGTATCAGTAAAATATATATAAACATTTTAATATTTTCAACTGCATTGAAATATAACTCGCATTATTTATGACCACACAATACTTTTTATGACATTACATTTCAATTTGAAGTAATGAATATAAGTTTAACCTATTCCTTCAGATGAACATTAAATAACTGATATTTTTTGAAATTTTATTATTTGTTATATTTTCTATATTTAAAAATTTCTATGTATTTTTGAGATTTTTATTTGATAAATAAAAACTTAATACTTTGAATAGGTTTTGGACGTTGTTTAGTCTACAGAACAAGTAAAACCACTGTGAAACGTTATACAAATCAAACTTATGACAGAGTACAAGGTCCAAAAGTTGATGCTGAAACAAGAAAACCAATATGGAGGCATATGCCCCTGGATTCTGATGGCATAGCTGCACCAGGTGAAATTTTCTTCTTATTTATTTTTATTTATCTTTTTTCAGTTTTTACTTTACTAATTAAAGTAAAAGATTATTTATTGCATCATTTATCTTAAAGACATAAAATATTTTAACATAAACATGAAAGTTCATTGAATCTTGCTGTAATGAACTTTCGGTGATAATGAACTTTTTCATTGATCACAACTGAAATGTTATTTTAAATGCTTATAATGAACTTCTGAGAAAATGAAAATCTACTTTTAGTGAATTGAAATTTCCTTTCTACAGATTTTTTTTTTCAGCTTTTCAAAACCAATTTTACATGTATGTTTTATGATCTAAAAGACAGCATTCTAAACTTTGGTCTCAAATCCCACTCTTTTTATCCTCCTCTCAATTTTTGAGAATCAACCTCTGGTCTATTACCTGATAAATAGTATTCCTCTTTCCCTACTCTTTCCACCATTTCTAAGAATCCATTGCTCCACTACATAGACCCTACTATTCTGAACACCCTTGGACAACTGGAATAGTAGTGAAATAGACCATGGAAGTGTCCTCTGTTTCCCTTTTCCCTCCCTTTTATCTACAGAGGCTGTTTTATATCCATATGAGTGCTTCAAAATGTAATTGACAATTTTTCAAGCAATTATTTTTGTCAAAACATATAGTTTCCAACATTTGGAAAAATCATGGTGTGATCATCACTAATCGCGAAAAAAATCTAGATGTGGCAATGAAGGAAAGCTGGACTGAAAAAGAGTATATTGAAGAAGCTCTTTTAAAACTGTTAACAACTTTTAGGAATATATATGTGTGTATTAATAATTTTTGAGTGTTATTACAATAATTATTTTCAACAAAACTGGATATAGTGAACTTCTTATTGGGTCTGTAGAAGTTTACTATAATGGAGTTTGATTGTATTTCATATAGTTAATTAATGAAGCATTATTACTAAGAAAAGCTTACATTGAATAGTAAACTGTTCTTTATTTTTTGTAAATTATACTAGAAGCATATTTTCTTGTTGTCAAGAATATTTTTCTGGTGGCTTGTTATTTGTTTTACTTTATTTGCATTCTTAAATAAAAAAAATTGCTAATTTTTTCTGAAGAAGTGTTTTGAAAATTAAGTTGCTAATTGTCTCCTAAGTCAATTATTAAAGTGGAATAAGTTATCATTAAAGTGACGTTATATATCATATCCCAATGGAGGAATTCAATCCTTCTCTATGGTATGAATAGCAACATAAGTTACTACTTGGAGCAAAATGTGCACATTTGTTTGCTTGTCAGAACGAAATTCAAATTAACATCTTATGGCACCGTTCTATAACAACATCTTAGGTCTTGCATGAATCCAAACGCATATACAAATTGTCTCCTTGTAATCATTCTGGTACTAGCAGCTTTGATGAGATATATAAATATTGTTTTCATGTAGTTTCTCTGAGGCTATATGGCAATCTTTATCATGTAATTTTTCTGAAGCCACGTGGCATCGTTGTTTGAATCTGTATTTAAAGAAAGAAGTTAGAATTTGTGTTCTTTCTTTTCTTAAATGGAATACTGTGTATGAAAGGAAACACCTTTTACATCCTTTTCTTTTCTTTTTTTTTTATGTATCAATATAATTGTATTGTAAATTTCTATTCAAGTCTGTAATAAATTTACAAAGTTATATTGGAGTTTTAGATTCATTCATCTATTTTTAAAAATTCTTTCAGAAAATGCTGAATGTTTACTAAATATTTATATGTTGTCATTTTTATAGGTGTTAAAGTTGAACCTCGACAAGTTCTAGTTAACAAATCTATGCCTTCTATTACTAATGTCTTACCAACAGAAGCCCAGATAGCATCTGCTCAAGAGCAGCCTTATAAAGATGTTCCTATTACGTAAGATGATTATTTTTATTTATATATAAAGGTATTATTGCAATGAATATTCAGTTTTTTTACCCTCTAAGCATTTTGCATGTATGATCCCATCCTTTCCAATGTCAAAAAATGACTAAACGAATAATTTGTATGGCCAGGAACTCGACAAAAGTGGTTCAAATGTATTTTTTCTGAATATGTATTCTGCTTTTTCGAAGATGTTGTGAAAGAAAAGAGAAATCTTTTTGTGAGCAGTAGCTGTGTTTAAGCGGATCATTTTAGGCATAGTTTACTCAAAAAAAGTAAGATGCTGGGAGGGTTTAGAAGAGATTGTTTGAAATATGTATATATGTTTTTTAATCTACTACTAGTTATGCAATTGATGATTTTGATAATTCTTTTAACTTTAATAAATAACAATGAACAAATAATTAATGTAATTTTACTATACGTTTCATATCTGACCAGAATGCAAGAACATCTTGATGCTTAAAGAAAGTAAATGAATTCTTCCTGTTTTTGAACTACTATGAAATTATTCTCTTAATATAAGCCAAAAACTTATAAGTATAATAAGTAAACATAAGCGTAGTAAAATTTTCTTAAAAAAGCAATTTAATTATGCTTGTGCTAAATTAAGAGAGTTTTGCAAACTTTTTAATACAAAAAAACAGAAAGTAAAATTCGGTTAATTTATAAGAAAAAAGATGCTGATTATATCAATGTTATCATGTCTCACTTAAATAAATATTTCAAAATCAATTTAAGAATAAAATTTGTAACATTGTTAGAAAAATCTTTAAAAAGTGTAGCTAACTGATTGTTGAAGAAAATTTAAATAAAATTGTACTCTTTTTGGTGTTTTTAACATGTACATTGTTTTCAGATTGAAAGGCATAGTACCATCCTATGTAGAGAAAGTTATGATTTCTTCCAATAATGAAGAAGCTTTTCTTATCAAATTACTCATGAGACAAACCCGCAGGCCTGAAGTAGGTGATAAATTTAGCAGTAGACATGGACAAAAAGGTGTTGTTGGACTGATTGCAGAACAAGTAGATTTACCCTTTAGTAATGATGGCATTATTCCTGATCTTATAATGAACCCTCATGGATTTCCTTCTCGTATGACAGTGGGTAAAATGATTGAGTTATTGGCTGGCAAAGCTGGAGTACTAACTGGTCAGTTAAAATATGGAACAGCATTTGGTGGTGACAAAGTGCAAGACATATCTGAAGATCTTATTAAGTGTGGTTTCAATTACCAAGGCAAAGATGTAATGACATCTGGCATCACTGGTGAGCTTCTGCAGGCATACATATTCTTTGGTCCTATATACTATCAGAAACTGAAGCACATGGTTGTGGACAAAATTCATGCTCGTGCTAGAGGCCCACGAACTGTTCTTACAAGACAACCTACTGAGGGACGTGCCAGAGAAGGAGGTCTAAGGCTGGGAGAGATGGAAAGGGATTCTTTGATTGGTCATGGCACATGTATGCTTCTGTGGGAGAGACTCATGATTTCCAGTGATGCTTTTGATGTAGATGTGTGTGGAAAATGTGGATTCATGGGTTATTCCAATTGGTAAGGCATACTTTAAATCTTTCCAACTGTATTTATTAGTTTTAATGTTCTATTTCTATTAAATGTTCATAAGTGGATGTTTCATTCTATGTCTCATTTATAAACTGTAATATTCTTAGTACATTTGTGTTGGTACTAAATTATTCAAAATGAATCATATCCAATTTCAAAATTCTATATTTTTGAAAATAAATGACCTAGAATGATTAATAATACATGAATAAAAAGAAAATTTTGGAAGTTTTATATTGTGAATAATATAAAACTTCCAAAAGTCTTAGTCGTGAAGCCATTTCATGAAAAATGTTTTGGAAGCTTTCACAGAGCTATACCTCACAGTTGGATCAGACTTGACTTCACAGCTGGCTACCTAAATCACCTGATATGACCTCATGCAATTTCTTCCTTTGAGAGTTTGTAAAAGATAAAGTGTATGGACCACTATTATCCACTAATTTATGTGAACTTAAAAAATGGATATCTGCTGTTGTACGACCAATTATCACAAACACTTTACGATGTGTTTGGTAGGAATTTACATATTGAATTGACATTATACATGCAACTAAAGGAGATTATATCAAATACTTGTAAAACAAACTTCCATGTTTTCTCTTAGCATTCATGTATTATTTATCATTCTATGTCATTTCTATATGAAAATATAACATTTTGAACTTGGATGATTCATTTTGAATAACCCTGTATTAAGATGTTGAACTCGTGAGATACCTCTTTCTTTCTTTCTTTTTTTTTTTTTCCTTTTAAATAATTCTTCTCTAAATTAATTATGCTTTATTTAAGCAAACAATACATTGGAAAACTATTTTTTTTTTATTTTACTTTTTTCAGAAATAAAACTAGCCATCTTAAACTTTGCATAAAATTGTATGTATGCATTGCAGAAAAGATATTAATTTTTTAAAATCATATTTGCATAAAGAATTGATAATTTTTATTATTGCATCATGTTCATTTCTTTTACTGGTAACAGTTATTTTGTAAATTTGTAAATAATTGTTCTTAATTGCTATTCTCAGTTTGCTTGAATTTGTAAACTTTTAATCAATATAAAAAGTAGTGGTTAGAAGTAATATATAAAAAAATAATATAGGAATTACATATTTGGGTGAAATAGTAGTTAATAATTTAGTGGATTCCTTATGATTATGGCACAGCCTTTTTTTTTTTTTTTGATAAATCATGGGGAAATACAAACATTATTCGTGAATAATATTCAAGTCTTCATATATAATGAGTATATGTTTAAATATAAAATATTTGTGCAATGGGCTCCATTCATGTGATATCTCAGTCACTTGACATATCATTGTTAGAGTTTCTAAAATGCCATGTTATTTATATAATAGCAGAAATGACAAATAGACAAGTACTGAAACTTCTTAAAATACAGCAGGTCAGCATTACAAATTTTTAAAAATATGAAAAATCATCCTTGGTTATCTATGAACTGATTTAAATTTTCGATAATATTTCAGCTCACTTTAAATGTTTTTTTCCTTTGCCAACTGAATCATATTATTTTGTAATCTGCTATCAAAAGTTATTCATACCATCAACATTAAAACTTATAATTTATTTCAGATCAAAATACCTAATTAAAAGTGCTTTTGAAAAATTATTTATTTTAAAATTTCAAAAATGTTAATTTTTCAAAATATTATTATAACAATATCTACAATATATTAGAAAAAAATTCGAGATAAAAACCAATGTTTTTATATGGTGGCAAAGTTTATTCAAGAAATTATTGAAATATTAGTTAAATCTTGTTGCAAATGTCTAAATATTGCATTGATAGGCGAGTAAGAACGATTCCCAAAGTTTCAAAGCTCTAGTAGTTGATGGGTAGTTGGTTAAATTAACAATAGAAAATTTGATGACACACTGATATACACACAGACAGATGCTCACCAAGTGAAATACATAAAACGTTAAAATTAATTAGTTCATCCATTAAATTAAATGGTTGGAATGCAGCTTAGCCCAACCACCCTTGGGGGCAGGAATTATTTGGCAGTATTTTGCCAAATGTGGCTACCCTGGTCTGCTTCGCAAACTTAATGTTCAGCCAAAAAAAAAATCGCCAAGTTTGGGAATTTTTGAAATTGTGCCAAGTGGTTGGGTTAAACTGCATTATTAAAAAAAATTAGTTTAGACATTTATTCCCAAAGTTTCAGAGGTCTAGCTTGATGGGAAGTTGGTTAAATTAACGATCAAAAATTTGATGACACACTGATACACACACACCAAGTGAAATACATAAAAACGTTGTAAAATAAATACAATTATCATGAAATTCTTGATGCTAGCACATTGCCGTATGTTTATTTAATTTGAAATTGTATATGTAATTTTTATATATTCACATTTCTTTTCAGTTAGATTAGAATTATTGCTACACTATCATAAATATTATTGCCTTAATTTTTACAACATTAGAATTAACTTATGTATAATATATTATATTTATAAATAATGTTATAGTATTTATTATAAAATAAAAATATTCGGTACTTTTCCATTTCTTTGGTGCAGGCGATAAAGTTGCCAAAAATTATGTTATCATATCATGACTTAAATGGAATGAATTTAAATTGATAATACATTTTTGGTTTATGTGTTTCCGATATGATGTCTCATCCCAAACATCTGGCTATAAGAAATCAGGAATTTGTATTTGATATTATTTTCTGTTGCGTCATAACATGGTTTCATTTTGTGATTGGATGCTGATTTTTAACTATCGATTTGACTATGTTGAATGCAGATTCTTGATGTATATAATAGATGATTTGTATTGTAGATTATGCTATTCAGGTTCTTGTGATGTTCCTGTTTTTATTTTTCTCTGATGATGTTAGTTTATGTGCTGGGAAGTTTGATCGTGTTTTTCTTCATTTTTAAATGTAAATAAACATGATTTTAAATATTAGCACCTGTTTTACTCTGCTTTAAGTTAGGTTGTGGCTTAATCTATCACATCTAGGGTCAACTTAGGGCCATCAAATTATACAACCTACTCTAAATGGAATATGTGCCTACTGTGTGTTGTTTGCCAATAGAGTCTGCTTGGCGAGATTTGCACTGTCCGAAATGGAAAAGTACCAAATATTCTTACTATTTAGTGTTATTAATAATAACATAATTATTCATGTTCACTTCAATTTTTCAAATGGCTTAGAATTGTTTCTGTATTATTGTAAATATGTTTATTTTACTTTTAAAGTTTAGGATAAACTTATAAGTAATGAAATTAATACAAAAGATATTCAGAAATTCAAAGTGATAATAGTTTAACTATAACAAGAATCAGTATATTATCATGCAATGATAACAGCTTCATAATGTATATTGATTATGATAATATAATTTATTTTATATTCAAGACCAATTGTTCACAAATAAAAACCTGTATAGAATTAAACAAAAGCTATATATATGAATAAATAAAAACTAAAAATGTAAATTACTAAAAATATATATTAGAATATCATCTAAAATATGAGGAATTTATATGGATAAAAAAGTCAAATGAAAAAATATTATCAGTCATATATGGAAATATTACATGTTAACATATTGCATACATAGCTGTTTCAGCTTCAACTAATCTGTAAATTAAGACCTTTACCTATTAAATTATTCTTTTGAAAAATCTACTTATTGTTATATTTTAGATTAAAAAAATTTCGCTTTGAAAGTAAAATTTGTATTAGTGACCAATATTACAAAACCATTTTTAAATCATAGATTTGTATTGTTAAATTTTGAAAAGAAATGACTGTGGTCTATTTATTTATTTTCTCATTTTCAGGTGTCATTTCTGCAAGTCTTCGAGCAACATAGCTTCTATTCGTTTGCCTTATGCTTGC
Organism: Nephila pilipes; assembly: GCA_019974015.1. Lineage (NCBI taxonomy): Eukaryota > Metazoa > Arthropoda > Arachnida > Araneae > Nephilidae > Nephila > Nephila pilipes. The sequence continues at coordinate 570,437 of BMAW01124568.1, forward strand.
AAACTACTTTTCCAAGAATTACAGTCGATGAATGTTGTTCCCCGTTTGAAATTGGCTAAATACTTCGAGTAACAAAAAAGGAAATATCTAAAATTCCATCGATATGTACTGGGACAAAAAGTTTAAAATTATTTTTCCTTGGATAGGCGAAGATGAATATTATATTTTTTTGCTAAGAATTTTTTAAATACTCCGATGTAAATAATATTTTTGTACACAAATCCTGTATTATATTGTAAAAATATAAATAGCAATATTTGTGCTATTTATTTCATCTTGTTATTTGTGGTAAAGACTGCATTTTATGTGAGCAAAAGAAGGAATCAAATTTTTTATTAACTGGAAAGTTCAAGAGTCGAATCAATAAATTTTTTTGTTGTTGATTAATTGGTTGATTTATGCAGCATGTGAAGCAGTATTTTTACTGTTAGATGTACACCTTTCTTTGTATTATTTTAAGAGAATTGTATTTAAAAGTTAATTGGAAAAAGTTAAAGTTTGCATCATGGAGCTGTTTTAACTGTGTGAAATGTAAGTGAAATATTCATTTGGGCAAGAATACTTTTTATACAGAAATATTTGTGCTTTATTTTCTCATTTAGATAGAAATAAGCAAAGAGAAGGGAAATTGCTCCTGTTCTATTTTATGCTGAAATTATGTACTCCATTTGAACACTAAATGAGAGGTAAAACTTAAGGGATCATTTATTGTTGTTCTTCAGTTTTGAAATTTGAAAACACTTACATACATCTCGATTATTTTCATAACTTGAAATGGGGATATCTTTTTACAATGGATCATATAAGAGATTAAAATCAAGGCATTTTTCATATTTTATTATTCAACTGCTTACGTGGCTTTATGAAATAGTAATATATTTTTTTAAATTACACAAATATTTACAATTATATTAGATGACATTTTAAGTTGTTTAATCTTTTAAATGATATATATATATATCTGAGTTTGTATATCAGGTCCTTATGCATCTATGTTGGTGCCATTTTCTGCACAAAAAACATTTCTTGCTAAATTTCATGAAAACAAATTTTTAAAAAATGCTTGAATTTATATGTCGAATGCTTGAATTTGAATCATTGCTTGAAATATTTTCTCTAGAGGGTTGTGCATGAAGTATCATTATGGTAAGCCACAGTGTAAGTACATAAATCACCAAAATTAGTAAAATCTTAATTTAGCATTCGAATGTTAAAGTCACCTGTTGCATTTTAATTATATGTGAATTCCAAATCAGCTATCACCCAATTACTTAGCTATCAATGTTTAAAATTACTGAAAGTTTCTGAAATATCTAGTTGTTCACATACAAAGCAAACTTTTCATAGGGAATGTCCTTAAACTAGTTTGTACAGGCCAAAAAATAAGACATTATTAGTTTTATAATTTTTTCATGAGAATCGCCTAGTAATATTAGAAAAAATAATTTTTAAATACTTGCCATTTTGGGTATGTGGAAATATTCACTTTTCTACATTTGATTCAAAATGCTATTTTAGAGAAATGTTTAAGTTGATGTATATTCTCCAATTGGTGCCTTTTTTTTTTTTTTTTTTTGTCAATAAGGTTTCTTGTGCCAAATTTTGTACCTGCTAAATTATCATGTTGGCCGTAGTAACTTTGTGGTTAAGGTTGCAGCTGGTGTTGTTTTCGTCAAGTCATGAGTTCAAGCCCTGATGCCATTAAAAACCTGCTGTGTAGCAGCATCTAATCAAGGTCCCATTCCTCCTGTTGGCATTGTGTGGAAGTTTGGAGAGGGAGATGACAGGTGTGGTCCTCATCACTTGACTGAGGTCAAATTGTGAGGTTTATCTCCAATAATCCTTTTTTTGCTTTTAAGTGCAGCGTTAAGGAACAATCATGTTAAATTATTATGTTAGACCTTAAATGTGACCTATGTTAAGTTGGTGGCAAAAAAATTGAACTTCATATTCAGACATATATTGCATCCGTCCTAACTCTGTATTCAATATATCCTTCTATGTGCAATATGTTTTATCTAAAAACGTTATTCATTTCTCGTATTTTGCTAATAAAAAAACTCTCTTAATTTTTTTTTTATTTCTCCTTACATTTTTTCATTATTAATATTCATTTTGATTCATAGTTTCTGGAAACAACAAATGCTTCTTTTATACTTGTTTTTTCTATTATCGTTTTTAGACGAATTTTACCTTGTAAAAATTATCTCACATTCTTAATTGGGTTTGTAGCTTTCTGTTACGTGGGTGAAAGACACTTAGTTATTTTAATCTTCTAAAAATATAATATTACGCTTGTTTAAATAGATCTGAATTTTACTAAACATTTTATTATTCTGAAATTAATAGATAAAATTTTTTTCTTCCTTTTTGTTTTTGTTTATAACTTTTGGATTATTAGAAATATTACCACTTATGAGTGGCAGGCTTTTGACTTGTAATTAAATTTTATCAAAATGTTGCTCACTTTTACGTACCGACGATAACCAATGACTATCGATACTTAGATAACACTTAATATTTTACACTTTATTAGTCGAGTGAAAAATTGAGCTTTTATTAAATACTTATAAAAATTGAAGCACTGTTATCGAACGTTTCCCGGCTGTCTATTTCTACCGGACACAAAGGTCCGTTAACCACAGCCGAAACGATGCAACATTTGTTCCACGATCAAATGACGAGATCCACACTTACCTCCACTCTATCTCGTCATGCCATATTTAAACATGCACCAGTCCCTCTACATGACGGATCTTTAGCAGAAACAGGACTGGAAAACGCCGCTCGTCTATAAATCGCCAACTACGAGCTCGATTTCGATATCACTTGGCTACCGAGGACTTATTGTATGCAGTTATATGTGATTAAACGGATTTATTTTAATATTGGGACTATTTTTATTTAAAAAAAATGTTCCTGACTTAGCTCTTGTATCAGACAGGAGAAAATAGCCTAAAGCAAGATAAACTCATATCCGATGAAATTATGCAGGGAGTTTTTAATATTTATTAGAAAGGCATTTTTATACCAACCTTCAGCGACGACCACACACTACAGTATCGTTCGCATCCACCACCCTTTCCTTATCAATATGCCATTCACAAAACAGTGGCCGCGAGTGGAATATCCGCGTGCGTGGTACGTTATCTCCAGAAGAAAAGAAAATCCGAGTGTTTGCATTTCACTTTTCCTTTTTCTTCTGAATATAGGTTTTGCATTAGACGCGTGTCCACCCTTGGAAACGGAGGGTTGTCTGACCTTCTCGTCTGCGGGTGGTTCGTGGGCGTTGTTTGCTGTCCGATTCACTAAAAAGGTCACTCGTAAAGTTCACACACCATGCGACGTCCCACGACTTGTTGAGTGATATCTGTGAAAATAAGTTATATTGTGGGTTATTTGATCTTTACCCTATCTGTAGTTGAAACGGTTGAAGATTGTTTGATTTGATTTCAACTAACTTAGAGCTATTTAAAAGGCCTTTAGCTGTAGTGGGGAGTCTGCCCACGCGATATATATATCCAATAGATATCCTCATATTGTCAATTAGAAATCGAATGCACTTCTTCTGGCATCCTTTGAAATCTACAGGAAGTATGTGATTATATAATGACGGGTTCTTTGTTTCAAAATCTCATTTTTCTTTAATATTGTATACAAGAAGAAGAGGTGCTTCTGGGAAGTGTTTTAAGCGTCACACTCTTCATCAAAATTGAAAATATTGCAAATATCCCGCCTTCTTTTAAAACTTTCATTTATGTTGACGACTTGCAAATTTCATGCATGGGAAGAGAAACGAATTCTATAAGAATGACCACTTCAACAGTTTTTAACAAAATGGACAAATGAAAACGGCTTCTACTACTCACTAACCAAACTGCATGTGTGCATTTCTGTCGACTAAGGAAACTTCATCCGGATCTAAGAATTTGTATCAACAACTTTTTAATTAACGTAGCAGATGAAATAAAAATTTTAGTCCTATTTTTTGACAAAAAAATTAACGTATCGCTATCATGTTTAACAGTTTCGAAAACGATGTGGAAAATCACTGAATATTTTTAGAAGTTTATTGCATACTTCTTGGGGTTGCGACCGCTCATGCTTGTTATGTATCCATCATGCCATTCGTTCCAAATTAGATAACGGTTGCTTGGTGTACGGTTCAGCAAGAAAATCAGTTTTAAGCAAGTTGAACGCCGTACTCCATTCTGCGTTACGACTTTGTTCTGGAGCCTTCCGTACTTTATATATTAAGAATTTATATGTGTCGATTGTTTTGAATCCCTCATTAAACTTTAGGAGACGACTTTTGTCCTTTCAATAACACATTTTAGAACTACTTCGTGTTCAAATTTTGTCTTTTTCAGACAAAAGAGTTTATTTTTAGGCAGGTTATATTGTACTAAAAATTGTCCATACCTTTATTTTATAAATTAGTGCAAATATTAATAGAGGGCTATGGATTACCTAATATCTCTGTCATGAAAGATAACAAAGAGTTTTCAACCTGGTACGAACAGTTTTGATTTTAAAAATCCTTTTAAGAAATCGGACATTGAACAGAACATTAAAAATGTTCTGTTGATGATGATATGATTAAAATCATTTTTAATAATTTTTCAGAGCGATATCAAGATTTTAAACACATTTACACTGACTGGTCTATGACAGCGAATCATGTTGGCGCCTTATATTTAATTGACAACTTATTACATTTTCAACTTCTTCCATCATGCTCGGTTTTTACTGCAGAGATATCCGCCATTAATAATGCACTATAAAATATTTCTGTTCATTCCAATGAAAATTTTATCTTCACTGATTCCACAAGTGTATAAGAATCTTTGAATCATCCAAATAATTCTTCTCACCCATTGAGTGGTCATGGTCGCGGCCGGCGGTTTTCGTCGAGTCGGGCGTTCGAGCCTTGTGTCACAAAAGACACGCCGGGGTTGATGCACGTTAAATCTGTCGAGGCCCAAAGTCCTCCCGTTGGAGTGGTGTGGAAGCTAGGAGAGGGGGGTGCCAGCTCAGGTTTCGTTCTTATCACTTGTCCTAGTTTCAAAATTACTGCAACCAGTGCAGTGTCTCCTACCATCCCGTATCGCGATATCTTTAAATACAAAAACAGTTATTTATGACCATATTGGTAGGATTAAACAACAAACTACATCAAGTCAAATCCAACATTTCTCACAGGGAGCCATTTTTGATGTAGCAAATGATTATAACTCGTTTATGTATTGGGCACGCTAGACTTGCACATAAACATCTCATTTTGGGGCAGAATGTGTAACCACTGTATTAGTCATATCACTTTAAGACACGCTTTAATTGAATGCTCTGAATTTAACTATTCGTTTTAAATCTTTTAACTTACTTTAATTGACTTGATTAGAGATTTTCCCAAGCCAAACTTATTTCACTTTTTAAATGACATTGGATTTACCGCGTACATTTAATTTTATTAAACTTCATTTCGTTTTCTATTTTAATTTTAAATTGTTTTATTATAAAGTAACTCTTTTACTGTTTGGCGAAATATATCCCAAGAGGACTCGGTGACATTAATTAAACAAACTAAACCTTTAACTGTCGAAAATGTAATACGGTATTCCATCTTCGGGGTATGTGGTTTCCAACCCCGTGGATGGGGAATGAATTGTTGTGACCTTCAGAGCAGCAACGGTTGTTTGGAACCCTGATCCAGTGGGTCTGAAGAAAGTTGACCGGTCGCTTTTTGTTACCTTTCCCAACAAGGCTAAAGAAGACGTCTCATTCTGGTTAGTTAGTAAGGCGTTGTTGAAGAGAGTCGCTGCATACTCCCCCTCTAGTATCATCCTGATGATACGAAGAGAAACACTGGTTTGTGCTGAAGGTTGCCTTTTTTTAGCCATTACTAAAATCGATATGCATCCCCTCCCTTTTGAATTGAGTTTTGCTCAAGACAGTTTCCAATTGAGTCATCGGCTCTCTCGTGTTGAGTGGCGGTTCTCGTCGACACGTGCGCCACAACCGGAATATCACCACAGCCGTGATTTATGTGTGGTTGTCTTTGCGTAACATATAAAGACCGTGAACGCTTTTGTCATATATACAGGTAGACATACAGAGATAAGTGTTTTTGCGTCGGGTGCATATACAATCGCTGTGTGCCATCTAGTATTCAAGTCCTGGGTAACCACTTTGGCGTAAGATGGTTTTCGATCCCGTGACCTTCAGAGCAGCAGCGGTTGTTTTCGAACCCTGATCCAGTGGGTCCGCAGAAAGTTGTCCGGTCGCTTTTTGTTGCCTTCACCAACTGGGCTAAAGAAGACGTCTCCTTCTGACTAATTAGTAAAGCGTTTTAACTTCTGGCTTTGTTTTTGAAGAGAGTAGCTGCACCTCTATAATTCAACACTTCTTTCCCGGTTCTGTCAGTAATCCAGCTTTTTTGCACAGGCAGACAAGCCTTACAGACTTTAAGCCTTCTGTTACAATAGAATAATGTACTCTATCTATACAAAGCAGTACATCTTTTTTCCAGTTTTTGTTATTTCGTGTGTGTGATGCTTTATTTTCGTGTACTGTAATAAATTTTGTACAACGCATCTTTTGCTGTTTATTACTAGTGATTTTCCAGTAGGCTGTAACCCGTATTACGGTATCTTGTTTAGTGCTAGTCAAAAATATTTTGACTAGTGCTTGCTGTTCTGATATATCCTCATACAAAATATGATACTTTGCACGGATATCCAATATACACGCGAAAATTTATCATTGAATATCCGTGGAAAGTAAAAGTATGACATTTTTTTGAAGAGAAGGATTATAATTTTTTTATTATTATATTTAACTATTACACATACGATACGTATTAGAAGGCAGTGCAGTGAAGGGCTAAAGAGGAGTAACTGTGATCTCTATACGTTTGAAAAATGGATGAAAATAGAGATTTTAGTTTAGTTTTATTAACGTTGCACTGAAAGCAACGCGAGGACTATTGGCGACGAACCAAGTTTTGAACTTCGGTCAAGTGACAAGGACGACACCTAGCTGGCACTTCTCTCTCCTAACTTACACACCTAGCCAATGGGAGGACTTTGAGCCCCGATAGATTTAACGTGCATCAGCCCCGGCTACACGGCAGGTCTTTGGCAGCCAAGGCTCGAACCCGCGACTGAACGAAAACCACCGGCCACGAATCCGAAACCATGACCACTAGGCTACCACGGCCACGTGAAAATAGAGAAGGATTGCTAGGCAGTGCAGTGAAGGTGAAGTTTAATGGCGAAAGAGTCACATATGGATATACTGCGGGTCGCTTTAGCCGAGTTTTCCTAAGACAGTAAACCCCATTGGAAAGAAAAAGATTTCTAGGGTATCTCCGGTAAAGGATGCCCGTATTTACCTGAAGCCCCTGGAGGGTTGAAGGCAGTGCAAGATTAATCCAGTCCAAGAAAATATAGCATTAGTGTTGATCAAAAATCAAAGAAATATTAAATACGGAGACTAATATGTCTGAAAGTTACATTCTATTTTCGAAATTCAAATGAAAAGATTGCGATATATACAAATTACTGTTATTTTATTTTTAAAAAATTAAAAGATTCACGATTGTTACTCATGGAAAAAGAAGGGATGTTTTTACTTGATATTCATTCATCTGAAGACAGATAGGATGTATTTTAAGAACATGCATTTTTTCCTCAATGAACGTGAGGAAATTTCTGCATACGAAGTTCTGTCGCAAATACTATCATCTCGTTGAGTCATAGGAAATGTTTTTTAATTCTTCTAAGTTGGGAACAGATTTTATTGAAGACTTTGTTTCAGTTACAATCTTTTAATAAGTTTGCATTTAAAGTGTGCTTATAAAGCGAGATAAAATTGATATTATTCATAATGATTCAAATAAAAAATTGTTTAATGGGTTAATTAACTTTTAACAGAATTCTCTACCGTTACGGAATCCGATTTTTCTTTCACAATCAAGTAGAAGGTAGTCTACCTTATCAATAGGTCCAAATTGTTTTGTTCCAAACTTGAAAAAGAAATGGAAAAACTTTTAAAATGTATTAATGGTAACAATAAGTATTTCCCCCTTACATTTTTCACTGCTTTAACTGGTATGTTTGAAGACTTCTTTTTTGTCAATGTCAATGCTAGGCCCCCGTTTGTTTGATTGCTATTTTTTTTTCATTAGTAGATTTACGCGTTTTCAGTTGGAGCAAATTAAGTCATGTCTGTAAATCGTAGATACAAATAATCCGTAACACCCTATAGATCCAGATTATCAAAACGAAAACCGCACTAAAATTGTTTCTATCAATGTAAATACATTCCTGTCCATAAATTAAGGTTAATGCCAGCTCCGACAAATAAAGGTTCAGAAACAAAACAAACTTGACTTATTCATAAAGCTTATTTATTAAACAAAAAAAGACGGTGCTTGTATGATACCATTCATAAAAACTACGATTTTTGTTCCTAGGAGAAATTACAAAAAAATATCTCCCTTATAAAAAACTTGCCATTACATGGTTGGTATGATGGTAAAAGATCTCAGATGATGTCTGTCTCTCAGATGATGAAATATAGTCCGTACAACGCCTAGACATGCTGAGTATCAAATTATCTAGGTGATCTTGGGAAAGATTACTCCATTAGAAAGCAATACTCTCCGAAGTTCCGATACACATGTAGGAGGAGGTTGATGGGCTGCAAGCCATTGGCCAAGCACGCCCCACACATGCTCTATCGGATTCAAGACAGGTGAGGATGCTGGCCATTCTATGCGGGTGATGTTCTCAGATTGAAGACATTCGTTTTTAATGTTTGCACAATGAGGACGGGCGTTGTCATCCATAAACACAAATTCTGCGCCCATGTTACCATAAACAAACATACATGTTGTTCCAGAATGATGTCCCGATAAACTTGACCTGTCATGGTTCCGATTTGAACATGTAGATCTAGTTTGGAGCCCAGTGTAATTCCATCCGAAACGAGCAATCCTGCACCACCGTAACGGTCTCGTTCAATGATGTTGTCTTGGTGGTAGAGAGTACTTGACATTCTCCATATGAAAGTCCGACGTGAATCAGACTGCAAGCTAAATCTGGACTCGTTGGAAAACATCACACAAGCCCATTGTGACGATGTCGACATTGCATGTTCTCTACTCCAGTCTGAGAGGAACACATCTGACAGGCCTGCGAGCATATAGACCGATATGTCCCAAACGTCTGTACACGGTTTTCTTTGAAACGATCGTACCGGTGGCCGAAGATAGCTAACGAGGAAGGTCTGCTTCTTTTTGCAGTTACTGCCAAATACCGGTCGTCATTCAGCGTTGCAACTCGGGGGCGACCTGTACTGTAACATCTACTGACATTTCCATTAATTTGGACTCGTTGCCAAAGATGACTAGAGATGACACTTTGGGCGATTCCAAATTCCTCACATACTTCCATCTGAGTACTTCCTCATTCCAGGAGATCGATAATTCTACCACGTAAAAAACCATCCACATGCGTTCTTTATGTCAAAACTATCCGGTTGTGGCACTGAGTGGCTTACAGAACGCTTGAGAACAATTTTACTTTTTTTGCTACCATTCCTTATATATATCTCTCTTATACCCTCTTACACTCTCTTGGTGTGGAAGTTAGGAGGGGGTGCCAGCCTCCTAACTTCCACACCAGGACGACCTCGGTCAGGTGTCGTCCTCATCACTTGACCGTGGTTCAAAATTACGAGGTCCGTCGCCAATAACCCTCGTGTTGCTTCAAATGTGACGTTAATAAAAACTAAACTAAAAAAAACTCTTACACTCTCGTCATTGTGATGTACTATCGGCGTCATCTGATGGTTTCTTGTAATTTGAATATTATTGTTTTTGAAGGTGTGAGTGATAATTCTGCTGGTGAAATTTTTACTTTAGAGTTCGATTTCCATGTGATTCTGAATTTTCCTTAATTTATGAATATGAGTGTAGTTACCTTTTTTCCAAATGCATTTTGGTAATGTTCTCACTTCACGCTGAAATACTCAATGATAATTTGTCTAAAATAAGAAATTTTGAAATATTTTGTTGTATAATTAAAACATTCTATTTATTATTGTTCAAAACAGCCGATTCATTGTTGCATAATTTGTCTAGATAATTTGCTGTTGCGCAATTTGTCTATTTAAAATGCAGATACGATAATTTTTATTGTTACGATATCATTATCGTAACAATAAAAATTAAAGCAACAAAACTAAATCTAACTCGAACAAATTTCTTAAAAAATCATTTAACGCTCTTCCACGACAACTGTTTATGACTGACAACCAACCAAAGAATAGCACTCAAAAAATTGAGGAAATACTTAAAAATTTAATTTAATTTATCAAATTTCGTTACTTTTAACTATGATCTACAGATTTTAATTTTATTTAAATTAGAAAAAATTCTATCACTTTATTTAATGCACGTTTAAGAATTTTGCGAAATATTCACCATTCGTGAAACATGTACACCAAAAGTTTATTGTTGCTTTATTTTTGCCCTAAGAGGAGATTAAAATGCATAAAAATATGCCATATTCTACATCACTTCCAAGAGAGTAATCAAAATAAATCCCTTTCGAATGCATACGTTACATTAACTTATAAAATATTTCTCAGCTATAGTACAATTTTTTTTTTTTTTTAATTCCTATGATTTGATCTTGAATAATACTAATAGTCTAAAAGTTTTTTTTATGTTTTTCCTGCACATTATCTGTCCCATAGCATTTGTTGTTATTTGCGGTCCATTTTGAACAACAATTTAAATTATGTATGACTATAAAATCATGATCATTACATCAAGAAGCGACTGAATCTTAAATTTTGTAATTTTATTTGGTAGTTTAAAAAAAATATTTTTTTTAAAATTTACTTTTAGAGCATTTAACATATTTAGTAAACGTGATTTATATGTATTTGTGTTTGACTTTTTTCAACCGAATTGTTACGTATTCAGAATGGAATTTGTTTGAATTGATGATAGTACAGCCTGGTCCTGTTTATACATGGTAATTTGACCCCATGGCTAATGTACTACGACTTAAGTGAGCCGCGAGCTATAAGCATTAATATAAATTGTGCTGTAATATTAGTTCCAACATCAATATCAACTTTCTTCACAACTAATATTTACGTTAAATTACATAGTAACTGATTAATTCGAGAAAATAAATTTCTGGTCATGTGTTCTGTTTTTACAATATGCAAGTCAATTGCCTATTACCAGGGGGAAAAAAACTATTAAAAGATTATTAACTGTAAAAATAACTATTTAAAGAAAATTAAATGTATTGTTTTATTAACCATTGTAACCAATGGTTATTTTTATTTTTGTAATAACTACTAGATGGCGCCACCAGAACAGAGGACCTGCACGGTTTCCCTCTGGTGAAAAACCAGTAGTTGAGTCAAGGCTGCGGGGAAAGCTAATGTGACCATCGCGCGGAAATTTTCCTCCAATGTTATTTCTGCCTTTATAAAATATACATCTTTGAACTGTGAAAAAATGAACTGTATAGATAATGGCTATTATACAGAAAATAAATGCATGTAACCCTAAGATGAACTAATTTCATGGAATGATCGACGAATTCATCCCAATGAGTTACACCATTGCTTTTTAAGGCTCCCGTTTACCGACCATTTTGATTTTGTGAGCGCAATGTTAATCCTCGGAATTTTTACTTCTGTCCTCAACTCTTTACTATTTTATCTATTAGAATGCAAAAAAATGCATTACCGAAGAGCATGGAATAGTGAAGATTTCTGTGGAACTAAATTTTCCTTCCGATTTTCCCAAAAAATATTTTCATCCTTATTTTAATGATTCGTTTGAGTGTTTTCCGATCTTTAAAAATATTCTAAACTATTTCCAAAAATTGAAAAGAAAATGTAATTCCGTTGAAACCTTCATTATCTTTTGCTCTTTAGAGTAGTTTATTTATTTATTTATTTGCTTTCAAATAGATAAAATAGTATAGATTTGAGGACAGCAGTAGAAATTCCATAAGATTAATGCTACATTCACGAAATCAAATGGCTCATAATTCAAGTTTTTTACTTGAATTTTGTTTCTTCTCAATCTTTTTCTTAGCAAATCTTATTAGTTGCACCCCAATTCAAGATTACTGTTCCGCAAAATAACTTAGCGATAGCATTGTTGCTTCCGACGGCCTTGGAATGTGAGGTTGAAGTCTGTTTAGTGTATCTTTCTCATTACTTGACTCTCCTCTTCACCTAAAACAATTTGATTAATATCTTCCTCTGCTGTTGTCCCTACTATTGATTGATCATTATCAATTGTTGACCATTCTTCAGAACACGAGATCTTGAAAATAATTTCTTATGGAAAAAAAATTAATGGAAAATTCACTTTTCAAGAAATAGTGATTCATAAGTATAAAATAGCATTAAAAAAACGTTATAATTCTGCTATCAATAAGGAGTCGCAATCCAGTTTCACAAAAAGAAAAAAAAAAGATTTAAGAAGTTACAATGTCCAGGAGTGATATCCCAAGCGATTGCTAATCGAAGGAGCCAGAGTAAAACCGCGTGTAAAGCAGATTCGCGTGTTACTGAACCGCGTGTAAAGCAGATTCGCGTGTTACTGAACCGCGTGGTACGATTGTATTATAGAAAAAGGAGAATAAGGTATTCACACATTTTCTATTAGGAAAGATAAATTTGTATTCTACTTATATACCTACAATTGTCAACAATTATTAGATGAAATTTTTTCTTCTTAATACTAGATAAAAAAAAAAAAGTATCAACCATTTTTTAAATATTAAATACATTATATTACAATTTTAAAAGATTTAAATACTGTAACACACATTTATTTCGCATAAGAGATATGAAAAGAGCACGAAATGTACATTTTTTCCCACATAATGTCTGAATTCAAAGTAGTGGAATTTTTTTTTAAAAGTAAAATTTATAAATAAAAATAATGCATTTATATGGCGTGTCAGTAGCCCTTGAACTGCGAAATACGACAATCGAACTTTTAACTTATCTGTTTGTACGCTTCGCCGAGTTCTTTGTTGGCTGTTTTTCACATTCGCATTTTCTTCAAAATGGCGGCAAAATGAATTCGAATTTTGTCGTCCTGTTGCCATCGTGCTTCTGAAAAGTCGTCATTTGTCAGCGAATGTCGTGCTTTCGATCACGCGAATAGGGTTCAATGGATAGGAGACAAATTGCCGATGAGATTTTGAGTTCTTCCTGTTCTGTTGCATTGTGTTCAGAAAATGATTGTAAACAAGATATACGACATTTAATAATTTTTACCTCTGACTACAAGAGACACATTAAGTCTATTTTTTTTTTTTTTTTTTATTAGCGTAGAAAATGTTAATTGGGCCTTATTTTAAAATCATTTTTTGAGCTATTGTTAATGGAAGCGCATATATTATACTATCAAATAATAAAATAAACAAATTTAATTTTTAAATATTTTTGTTAGACACTTTCGATTATATAACATAAATACAAAATATCAGAAAAAATTATGACTCATAACTGTAAAAGAAATCTAGGCGAAATCTACATTTTTAGCGGACTATATATATATATATATATATATATATATTTGCTGTATATTTTGAAGGATAAGCAGAATACGAAGCTTATTAATGAATTTTTTTTTATAAATACTTTCTGTAGCGCATATCTATTAGAAAATAATGTGTTCTTAATTGTGAAGATCAGAAAAAAATATATTAAAAAATGGATGATAATGACTATAAAATTGAATGTTATTAAGGGAAGAATTCTTGGTAAACATGAGTGAGGCGCCCTCGGGTTACCCTAGCAATCCTTCTCTATTTTCGACCCTCCTTCTTGTCAACCAATTTTTGTCTTTTTTTTTTTTTTTTTTAATTCTTTCTCGCCTAGACCACAGTTACATCTTGTCTGGCGCAGCATAGCCATATCTTTCTCTTGCGCCAATAAACTTTACACATTCACTCTCTCACTAAGGGAAGTAGTCGATTCACGAAATTGCATGATTTACTTTATCTCCTATAAACTGCTGTATAGAATAACTAATTAAAAGAATAAGACAGCTTTTCTAAACCTATGGGGTGCGTCTCCTTGGGAGTGTAATAATACTAAATGGGAGTCGCGAGCATTTCCAAAAGGTAATATTATTTTAAAAAATAGATTAATTTAATTGAAAGGAAAGCAAAACAAAATATTTTTTGACATGATAAAAAATTATTTTAAAAAATGCACATTTACTCTGATATAATACACTTAGAAATAGGATAGTATCAGTACCGCACAATGTATATTTAATCATTTATTAATATACACTCACGGATAGATTCGATAACGACAGAAGGGTCGAATCGACTGAAACTGGAATAAGGTGCAGTATTTATGCACGTATGTGTCTAAATCGTGCAGTATGCTCCTTCAATACTCCCGAGGTTCCAGAATGTTCGAGACAAATAGAAATTTAAAAATGAAAGTAAGTGGTGTATACTCAATTTAAGGAGTCACTATATATTTCAGACTTTCTATCTCGTAACAAAAAATGTACCCATGTTTATGTATGATTTTTATTACGACTGAAATGTTGTTTATTTTATTAATACTTTCTCCGTTCTTTATAAATAGTTATCGTTACAGAATCTTTTTTTCGAGTCCTTTTAATGTTTAAAACTTCAACTTTTTTTTAGTTTCGAAATGACATAAAATAATGTTCACAAAAGTATTCGCAAGACACACATTTTTACAAGACGATAATTATAAGGAAGCACAAAAATGAACTAAATATATGGAATCATTTTGTATTCCTGCTTTCTTCAGCAATGTAACAATAACGCTTATTATAAGCGTTTGTCGAAGAGACTTTTTTCAACTACCTGCACGTTAGCTATTAAGATCAGAGATTAAACTACTTTTTACGTCATTCAAATTTTCTAGAATAGTTATGGAAAATTTATAATGTATGTTTTTACCAAGAACTATTAATGGATATTTGTGCAACAATACATATGTTTAAAAGTTATTGATTCTCATGTTTACGTTCGAAAACGGCAACAGCATAAATTTACGAGGTTCCTAATTTAAAGTTATAAATTTTACCCTCTCATCAGAATTACTATTTTAAAAACGTATAATTCGATGGAAGTCTCAGCATTTATTAATTTGCTATCAAAATTAAATGAAATCAGGACGCAAACTTCCGAGCATCGTTTGTTTATCTCTTTATCTGAGACTTATGGAATTTAGAAAGGAGGCTATTTTACAATTTACTAAAATTTAATAATAAAAGATTTGTCGTATTCGATGCCATATTTTAGAGACGTGAGTTTTTGAGTGAAATGAGGGTGGGAATTTAGACTAATTTTTGATATCAAAATTAAAATGTGAATTTAATAATTATTAATATATATTAAAATTTAAGGCAGTTACCTCAAACTAACGTGAGAGTGCACACCGTAGCATAGGTTTGTAAGGAAGATTAAAATGAGAATGCGGTCCTGCAGTGACTCATAGGATTCAAAACCCGATGATTTTCTATTGAGTTCTCGGTCTTTTTAAAACTTTGAAATGCTGGTATGTGTGACTTAAAGCAGCTCAAAGTCTTTTAGCTGATGATAGTATTTTGGTAGAATACGCCGACATATTTCGGAGTAATTCATTGGGAATTTATAGAATCCTATTTAAAAAGTGAGTGGATTACTTTTTAATATTTAGTAACTCAGGAGACGGACTGGTCAACAATGGTGACAGCTGGCAAATTTCCTATGCGTCGTTTCTTCATAAAGAGGAGGCTAGTGTTTTTGGACGCTTTGACTTTAATTTTCCAGTCTGTGAACCAGAGATGCAAACAGGAGATATACTTCTGCAGTCTGTTTATAACTTTCCGATTGCTGATATTTAGGGTTATTATGGCAGTGTCATCAGCATACATGACCATATGGATGTTTGTAGCCTTCGGAATATCGTTTATTAGAGGGGAAATAACAAGGGAGAAAGAATTTCCTCATGTGGTTCGCCACTGAGGATTGGTCTAGAGGTGGAGCCGGCGTTTTCTACACGTACTCTGAAACTGTGGGAGTCCAGATACGAGTGAATTTTTATTTTGATAATTTGGTCAGGAAAACCATGTCGCATCAAAATGGAGATTAACCCTTCATACCAAATTTTATCAAAGGCTTTGGCTATGTCCTTAAATAGCATACCCGTGGCTTGATTCTTTGAGAAGCCGACTTGGACCAGCTCAGTAACTCGTAGTAACTGTGTTACTGTGGAACACTTAATAATAAAGCCATTCTGCTCTGGAATAATAATATTCCTGGCTAAGCAGTGCTGGTTCAGGCGCTTCAGATGAACGAATTCGTATGCATTAAATACTCAGAGAGCTGAGTAGAGACATTGAAGGATAATTTTGAGGGATTTCATTATCCGAATGGGGACTACCATGGCAGTTTTCCAATTTTTTGGGAAATGACGGTTCTCCATGAGCATAATAAAGAGCAGCGTAATGAAAAAGACGAATTTTAGTGGGAGATTTTAAATGATGAGATTTGTGATTAAATACAATCCAGGCGCCTTTTTGATATTTAATTTTCGTATGAATTCCTGAACTTTATTGTTCTGAATGCTGTCCAGATCAAGGAAGGTGGAGGAAGCCAAGAAAAGTTTAGTTTTGTGGTGGATGTGTGCAAAAAACCGAGGATTATCTACATCAGTATTGGGTTCAAATTGACTCTGAAGGCTATCTGCTATACCTTCCGCCTTTTCAATGGGAGCTACGGTGATAATGTCAAGGACGCCTCAAAGGGGCGGAATGGGATGAAAAGGTTTTCTGAGTCGGGAGGTCGCCCTCAAAAGTGTGTTGTTTTCAGGCGAAAGTGCCCCAATGTGTTTTTCCCATCTTTCTTAGGAAAAGTGTTTTATATCTCTCATTACCTCACAACTGAGAGTATGAAGTTCAAATTTGAATTCGAGATTTCTAGAAATTTGCCAGAATTTCCGTACTCTGTTTCTGTGACGAATTTTCGCTCTGATTTCAGGGGATAGGCAGAGAGGAAGTGACTTAAATTTTGGTTTGGAGGCTATCACAAGTGAAAATTTCCTCCAGTTGGTTAATAGATTTTTCAATATCAACATTACTGGATGAGGGGAGGGGGTATGGGGAGCGGTTTTTTATTTACAACAAAACGGAAATTCTCTCAAACAGTGGATTAATTGCTGTGGAATTTTACAATCGAAAATAAAAGTCTACTTTTATTGCAGAATTTTAAAGTTAGGTGAACCATAATAAACTCTTATGGAACTTTTTTTTATATAAACTTTGTTACCAATTACAAACATTCAGGTAACTTATATAACTCGATATAAATTTGGCTAAATTTCTTAAATTTTCAGATTTTCTATCATTTTATAAGTTTTATCAGCAATTTTAAACATGATATCTTCAAATATCAAGTAAAAATAAATAAATAAAAGTTTAAATCGTAAATGATAAAATGAATTTTTTCCCTTTCCAAACTAATAGCGCATTCTTTGTTATAAACAAGTAATTATTGTAGGATAAACTTTAAAAAAATTTAACGCGTGCACTTTCTTTTTTACCTAATTTTCTGGAGTTTCAGTTTTTGTAATAAATCATTTTTTAATTTTGAAAAAAATTGAGGAATATTTACTTATTTATACAAAGATGAAAATATAAATTTCTTTTGCGACCACAAAAGTTTCATAAATGTTATGTTTATTTTATAAGAAATTCTTCATAAAATCATTCAATTTAAAATATTAAATAATAAATGTATCTTTTTGTAAAAATGTAATGCTGTATGTTTTTAAAATTGCGCTAATTTCTCTATTGTAATAACTAACAAAATTCTTATTTTAGATATAAAAAAATATTTGTATAACTGGCATAAATACCACTTAATCATATTAATTGCCCGTACCATTTTTACTCTTTATACACAAATGTATTTTTAATATCTTGAAATTTTTTTAAATATTGATAGGCAGATATATTTTTAGATTATTAAGAAACAAATTAAAGGAAATATGATAATATTTCATTGAATATCAAATCACTGAAACGTAACTATTGCTACCAAAACTAAAACAAATACAGGATTAAAATTTTTATTGACTAAAGAAAAAAAAGAATGTTATTTCAGTTATGATAATTTGTCGAATAATACACGTATCATGCTTGAATGGTGTAAATGCTGGAAGGTAGATAAGCAAGCAAAAGCACTGCTTGATTCTCATTGCTTCGAGGAAAAAAAGATTGAAAAAAAAATTTTTTTTTTTACTTGTAAAATCTTTGTTCTTTAAAAGGTATATGTTTATATCTAAAATGTTTAAATAATATCAGTATAGAAAAGAAAACAGAATTGTGTTATATCTAATATAAAAGTATTGAATAATGAATTCGCATTACGCAGTATATATTGAATTCTTTTTGAATAAATAATCAAAAAAATATTTTAAAAATAATTTATAGTGTTGAAAGTTATTATATTTTCTGGTATATCGCTTGAAAGTCATTAACATTTTCTCTTTGCAATCATATTTTTTTCTAAATTGAAAAACACAATTGTATGTGTATGTTAAGTGTAAGTATAAATACAAATTGAAACATATATATACCTCTTGTGTGTGCTTTGAAAAAATGTAATTGTTAAATGAAAAAAAAAACTTTCAAAACTTAAAGCTATTGAATAATAGTTTTAAGTTTCAAAAGTTATATAATAAAGGAGTGAACACAGTTTATATAAACAGTTTTATATATAAGAGTTTTAAATTAATTCTATATAAATTACTTCATTCTAATATACAATTAATCAAACATGACATTATGTTACAATAGGGAATAAAAGATGTTGCCCAATTTTCGTTATACCGGATAAAGTTCGCAGAACAAATTCTTTTTTACTTTGAAAAAGCTAATGTTATATATATATATAAACGCCCCCTAACGAGTTATTTCATAAATCTGCCTTTTCCAGAAACACACAAAATTATTTGATTGGAATACAGTTTATCCAGATTTTTATTTTTATAAGTCAATTGCTTACAAAAGAAAGAATATTCTAAATAAAACTCTAATGCACTTTTGACACAGAAATACGATTTTAGTTTTTATGAAAATGATTGATTATTGACTTTAAATGTGTCCCTTTAAAAAAAAAAAAGATTTCTGAATTAGAATTCTGCAACTGTTTATACTTACAGTTGCATTTAACATCAGTTACCATTAAGTTGTAAAAGGAAAAATTTCTTCCCCAGAGAGCTCGCCAGAATGTTTTAAAATTTTTCTCAGTCGTGTTCAAAGCTATCATGTAAGTATTTTCAGTCAAATTCTTTTAATTTCTGTTATGGTTGTAATTCTATTAGTTTACTCTTAAGGCTAAAATAAAAATATTTAATAATAATAATTGTGGTATTTTATTTATCAATTTCGTTAATTTTGTTTTATTACTATTAATACTTTAATTTTTAATACATTTTTCATATTTAAATTATTATTATTATGATTATAGTTATTATAAGTAGTTGTAGTAGTAGAAACTGGTGGTAGTAGTTAGCTTTGGTCTACTACTACAACTGGTAGTTGTAGTAGTTGACCATAACGTTGTGGTACAAAAAACTTTTCATCTGTGCAATCAGTTAAATCATGATCTGGATGTAGAGTCAGCCACTTTAAGTTGCTTATAGTTTTTCATCTGAAATTTTGTTCTTATTTAATTCTATATATCATTAGTTACATTGTTGAATCCTTTGAGTAGTTAAAGTTGATTTACAGTTATTGATTTTTAAATTTGAAGTGTATTAGTAATTACATTTCATTTATGGAACTATTTTGGGCAACACACAGCATCTATGAAGATGTTTGAATTCTTTCAGATTGATGACGTCTTTTTAAATAAAGAATTCTAAATTTAATGTTTTATTTATTTTAATTAATTACATTTCAGTTGTTGTAAGGAATTGTAGCCCGTTAAAATTAAATAATGATTTTTTTAGCTTTATCAAATCTTGCGTATGGAAGTAAACTCACGCTATTTTTCTGAGATCACAGAAATATATATCTATCATGCAATCCATTAAGTGTTTCTCCCCGGGATTTTTTTGCAGCTTAATTTTATTTTTCTCTAAAAATAAAATCATATAAAAAAATTAAGTAATTTTGTAAAAAAAACCCAATTTTTTTTCGTGTTTTTTTTATATTTACATTTTTTTAATTGAAAAGTAATGAAATGAAATGCCTGGGGAAATTTTAGAAAAGAAAATACAATTCCACAAGGAAAACTTTGAAACTAAAAGGAAAGTTATTTTTTAGCCACCTACAAGGGGCTGTTGTTTTAGTTAACCCAAAAATGTCGTACCTATACACTTTTCAAAAATTTATCTTGCTTTTGCGTATATTTTTGATGTATGCTTTCACCAATAATAAGCTTAATTTTCAAAAATACGTCATTATAAATTTCTTATTAGATTGAAACAAAATATATATAATATATGTGTGATACCTGCTTTCACCACTAATGAATTTAATTTTCAAAAATATATCGCAATAAATTTTCCCCAATTTATTTTTATTGGATTGAAGTAAAACAAATATAAAAATTAAGTATTTTATTTACTTATCGATTTATGTATCACCTTAAATCATATGTAAACTGGAATCAAAATATGACTAAAAATAAATAACATTATTCAGAATTTTAAGACAGCTGTGAGGCAGCCATTTTGTTTAGCCACCTAAGGGGCTATTGTTTTAGGTGGATCACTTTTGGTTTACCTTTCATTTTAATTACATTTATCTTAAATATATTCAATTTAATAATTTATCGTTTCCATTAATTTTTTGATATTTCATTGTTTATTTTAATTCTTATATATAAATGAGTAATTTAATAATAATTATAAAAAAGTACTCCTTGGGTGGCTAAATCTGTTTTTTGCAAAACTTTGCACATAACTTTTTAAATTTTAAAATTGCTTCAGGTATATAACTTTATTTTTAATATTTAAAGCGTATTTAAAAGTTAAGGTATCAGAATCTGAAACTTATGTCATTTATAAAAAGTGCTCTCTATTTTAATCTTAATTACAATTTTTTTTACATATAAATTTCATAAGCTGAACAACATTTTAATTGAATTCGAAAAAAAGTTTCAATAAATAAAAATAACATTTTTATTCTCTAAAATTTGATGAAAAATTATTTGTAAATTACAATATTATATTGAATTGAAACAAAATATATCTAACAGTAAAAATAGCAAAGGTATCTCATTTTAAAGAAGTTTCGATCATGTACAATTGTCTTCCAAGTAAAAAAAATTATAAATGCATTATCAGTTTAGGAAGCCATTGTAATTTATATATAGAGAGAATATTTGTTTCTCTAAAACAAAATTATCGTCTTTATTTAATTTCAATCATATAATCGGATTTTATTGCGCTATTATAGGACGGAAATATTTGGTATAAGGAAACATAAACTATCAATTTTATGTTGAACAGAAATATCCGATTCAAATCAAACGTAACGATATCTGAATCGCTTTTTTTTTTATTCGAGTGAATGGCAACGACCATTGCACCGCATTCTCTTCCGCTTGTTAGATTCGCAAGAATGATACATTCATTTCTTCAACAATTTTTTTTCTCTTTTCAGTTTAACGGTACCAGAGATTCAGATAAAAAAAATTACTCTAGACTAATTCAGTAAAAATACGGTCATCGGTGATTTTTATCTTGCATGCAATAACAAAGCGCGAATAAAAAAAAGAAGCATAAAAATAGGTTGTTAAGCTTAAGAAGTCGACAACGGAATTCCTATTGTCGAATTAACACGACCAGAAGCAATTGTTCTATCTAAAGAAAAGATTGTGTTTTAGAGTTCCGAAGGGATTAGCGGTAAAATCCTATTTCGACTTATGTCGTTTTGTTTTACACATGAACTTTAGTTACATTTTTATCACGAAGTGGAATTTTAAAACAGCAAAAATAAAAGCCAATTTGCGAAGGATATATTTTTACTTATTTAGATATGAAAATAGAGCCCGTATGAAATCATGTGGAAAATATTATGCATGAAAACTAAATAATTTAATGAAACCATTAGAGTTTTATAAAAAAAATATTGTTTAAATAAAAACATTTCGTTCAATTGTGTAACAAATATAATTTGAGATCTTTAAAATTTTGCATCGAGTGTATTGTAATATTTTTGTACTCATAATAATTGTCCAGTCTCTTATAAAACCAGATCTAAAATCTGAAAAAGTTTTGAAATAAAAAAAAAAAAAAAAAAAAAAGAAAGAAACTCAGGCTTTTGAGTTGATTGTAGAGAATTAACTTTACTATCATATTTAAAGGGAAATTAAATGAGAGAAAAGCTATATCAAATAACTTTAGGAATGGAATTTTAGAGTTTCTGTTGAAGAACAAATTACAATTTGGAACAAACACTGATAATTTACAGCAGAGCAATTAAAAGTGCTTAAAAATCTTTGTAAATAAAAATTTAACACATTTAATAAACTTCCAAGAAGAATAATATTTAATTATTGTTCTGCTTTCCGAATCTTGCAAAAATGTTTTATAAATTTCTAAATTAGAAGAAGAGGATTTTAGTTATATTTCGGATTTCAAGAAGAAAAAAAACCCGGTAGCAATATAAATTATAATTTCAATAACATTTAATTTATGATTTTCACATGAAAAGATATCATGATGAATTCGAATTTGAATGAGATTTTAATTTGAATTAATCGAGTTTTTTCGATGATCGTAATCCTATCAAAATTAGTCGTGGGGAATAAAAAAATTGTGTTTTGATTTTATATTATCGACTGAATGTTTTATGTAAAAAAAACTAAAAAGAAAAAAAAAGAGTCTGTTACTACAAGAACAAAAAAATTATCGAATTTGACTTAAAGTTATATTGTTTTAAGACTATCGCCTTTTTTTCGAAGACTAACAGAAGAAAGAGTTGAAATAATTATATGTCCTTATATTTTGATCGAATTCAAAACAGAATTAGCTAATTCTTCTTTCAAGATATGATAACGTAATACATAATTCATTCAGTGGCTTTCTAAAAATTGAATATGTACCACTCACTTTCTTAAAAGTCGTAAAACAATATTCTTAAGATACCAATTTAAATTTAACATTTATAGAATCTATAAAATACTCATAAAGAACTATAGTAGACTAAAAACAAAATTGAGAAATCATTATATTTACCATAATTTAATTAAATATTATAATTACCATAGCATTTACGTTATTACTATTGTTATAAATTTCTAAGTCACAAAATTTTGAGTATACTTCTACTATTCGTCATAATTTTTTTAAAAACATAATTAAACATTTGGTTGCGTACCCTCTTGATTTCAAAGCACTTGCCAAACTGTGTACATTGATTTGAAAAGGGTCCGAGTTGTTTCGCTGAATAATTTTGCCCATCTTTCTTATAATACTGCTTGTAAGAGTTATTTAATTCTAATATTGTGCGTTTGGGACAGATTTTCCCAACTGAAGCCACAAGTTTTCTTCCATAATGGATTATTATCCATCATTATGTGATCTAGAGATTCACAATGTGTATGCTTTAGTTTTTATTAACGTCGCACTAGAAGTAACACGAGGGCTATTGGCGACGGACCTCGAAATTTTGAACCACAGTCAAGTGACGAGGTCGACACCTGAGCTGACATCCCCACTCTCCTAACAACCACACCACGCCAACAGGATGACTTTGGGCCCCGAACAGATTTAACGTGCATCAGCCCCGGCTACACGGCGGGTCTTTGGCGGCCAAGGATCGAACCCGCGACTGAACGAAAACCGCCGGTCTCAAGTCCACGACCTTGACCACTAGGCTACCGCGGCCCACACAATGTGTATGCAATTGCCTTTCACAACTGTACAACAACCATAACTTCACATTATCAGCAGTACGTTTTGCTTCGTTACCTTGTTGAAACATACAATATGAACATCCCCCCCTCTTAACTAATTTCTGAAGAATAATGTAAAAAGCACTTAGTTTTAGATTATACTTCAACACATCCAAATTTTACCCTTTTATCCATGACTGTCAATAAAAGCTGATTTTTCCATTCCTTTTACTGACATTCAACCTCATACAAGAACCAATTCACCACCATACTCAACAATGAGGATGGTGATTGGGGGAAGTAGTTCATTGTTAGGTTTCCACTTTACACATACCATCGATCATCATTTCCAAAGTATTACATTAACTTTCATCACTGAATGTTAGAAAATTCAGGAAATACTGAGGCATTGATATATGGCTTTTAACAAATTTAACTCCCCCCCTCTCTCTATTTGCTTTAGATCTCTGGAAGCTTTCTTCTATCTAAATGTAACCATTATAATTTGCATCTTGGAGTACTCTTTGAATAATTGCTACAGAAACATAATTTATTAATATTTTTAAAGAACAAACTGTAATACTGATTCATTACAAAAACTGGTAGCAAAATCGCAATTTTCATACGGTATATACTCAATTTCAGACCCTGAAATTTGGAGCTTTGATGTAAAATTTTTGTTAAATAAAGTATTATTATCGGTTCTCTTTCTTTATTTTTTTAAGTCTGATACATCTTACAAATGTATATTTCATAGTTCCTATAAATAAATATTAAGCTTATATAAGTATTTAATAATATTGTTTTACAGGTCATTGGACATTCAAAAAGAGAATGAGAGGATATATTCAATTTAGGGAACTACAGTAACTTGAACTGTCTAATGTATTAAATAATAATGTATGTAAGTAATAATGTATGTAGTGTAATGTATTAAGTAATAATGTATGTATGTAATAATGTATGTATGTAATAATGCATGTATGTAATAATGTATGTAGTGTAATGTATTAAGTTATAATGTATGTATGTAATGTATTAAGTTATAATGTATGTATGTAATGTATTAAGTTATAATGTATGTATGTAATGTATTAAGTTATAATGTATGTATGTAATGTATGTAAATAATAATGCATGCAGTGTAATTAATTAAATAAATATGTATGTATGTAATGTAAGTAATAATGTATGTAGTGTAATGTATGTAAGTAATAATGTATGTATGTAATGTATGTAAATAAATATGTATGTATGTAATGTA